>BMAU01001552.1:0-167561 GCA_019973935.1 Trichonephila clavipes
CAAACTCTTACTAACTCGATAACTCACAACAACGTGAATTCAACTCATTCAAGCTCTTGACAAACTTTAACTATCAATATTACAAAAATCACCCCCAAAACCGAAAGACCACCTTTCCAAAGTTGTCATCAAGACTATCGCGCCAGACCAAAACAGAAGATATATGCAATCCGATTGACGTATTTCCATCGATCGGGTAACTCAAATAATTGGGAAACATTACCAATCAACTATTACCAGTTTTTACGTCACACTCCCGAGGGATCTAAATAATGCTTTAAGATTAATACTCTGATCCTCACAGATTAAGCTACTCTTTTCAATAAATAGTAGAATGCTTTGAAAGAAAAGGAACAATCATCAAGCTAATGTAATAATTTTCAATCACACGGCAGACAACCGCCATATGACACTCCAGGTCTTCTTGGTTGTGTGGCAGGCAAGCCCATCAGATCTAGTTGAATGTCAAATCAAGAAGGTCGCAAAAACGTTTTCGCATTAAGAATCAGAAGCTTCACGGCCACATGGCCACAAATTACAATAAACGCTCCCTTTACCTCCAAAAGTCTGTTAAAGGAACTACGATTAAATCAACTACTTCAAATATTGTAAATAGCTTAATAAGGCCTAACATCTCCTACACCTCAAATAATCCAACCAATTTCCTATCTCCTTCGTGACACCCATCATTAGATGAAAGCACAAACTCAAACTCAGTCCCTGCAACCACCAAAACGAACTAACTAGACATCGTCACTCCCAGTTCCCACCTAACAAACACAAATTGTGGCTACCAAAAATGAAATGTTTAAACTTAATCTCCAGACGCCGGCAAATAAACAATTCAGACTTTATCCACCCTGTAGCACAACAAATTAGCCCAATGAACTTTCGGCTTCCAACCTCCCTCCCACCACCGCCGGTAAAAAACAGAATTTTTAAAGTCAAAAATCAAAAGCAATCCTCGATTCCCTCTCTTGGATGAAGATGGAATAAAATAAATGCCCCTTTTCATTCACTTGAAGGAACTCCTTTACACTCATATTTCAACTGCTGGAAAGCAGACCGCCTTTCTTTTTCCCCACTTGAACCGAGAGCTCACCTACCATGTTTTTAACATCCAGACCACCACACTCGCTTTAATACAGCTCTGCATGCCAGACGATTGCGTCGTCGCTTCCTTTACCTTATTTGCAACCCAAGATAACGACAATCACCAGCAATGTGCGTCGGCCACTCTCACAATCATCCTACAGATGTTATTGTTAGGAGTGTATCGGCCTTGTAGCCAGCCGCAATCAACAGACATGATCCCCATAAATCATCAGTGATAGTGAAATCAACAGACTACATATTCAGAGACGATTACGTCACCGGAGATTCATCTTTTTCCACCTTTCCAAATCAAGAACCATTTTTTTTAAAATAAGTGAACTATAACAATTGACATCAACTTCAAAGGACTCGGATACATTAGATAGGGGACGGAGGGCTTTTAAAAGCTCCAATTCCCAAGACTCCAACATTATTCTTGACAAAAGAGGAGTCTTGTGAGTCCTTCTGAACGTGAACAAGAAAAAATCGTCATCTTTAGTTTTTAACAAAAATAAGAGTGGAAATGAAACTTGAAGTCACTGCGGGTGGGAGCCAATATAACCCATCCCTAATCCATATCTCCAAAAAGTTAATGTTGAAATTAAAGTATTAGAAAACCAGAACATTAAATGTTTTATAGGCACATTTTTTTATAGTTTAATACATTTTTTAATATTTTATTTATATTATGATGTAAAATAATGTTAAAATAAAATTAATTTTGCAGAAATGAAATATAAATAATTACTAGCTGCATGACCCGGCGTTGCACGAGCTATCTCCACTTTTTAAATTTTCTCTTTCTTTCACAAAAATCAGAACTTCTAATACTAATTTTCAAAATGACTTCTACCCCTCCACCGCTTAGCCGGCGTTGCATCCACGGGGCTTTCTCTTTTTATAAATTTCCCTTTTCTTCACAAAATCAGCACTTCTAATACTCATTTTCAAAATGATTTCCTCCCACCCCCCCCTCCACCGCTTAGCCCAGTGTTGCTCGGGCTTTTCTCTTTTCCTCGCGACACCAGCATTTCGTGTATGTTTGTACGCGTACAATGGGGTAGTAATTTCTAAAAATTATGTCAAAAATTTCCCTTTTCGAAATTTGTTCCATTCCACTTATTTTAGATTTAAGACAGGTTTCTTTCCCCTCTCTATAGCCCGAACATGGTTTTTTAGTGTAAAATTATTGTTATATCTTCCCTCCTTCTCACAGATAAGATATAGCTTCAAATTTCGATGTATGACTTATAAAAAATATTGCGTTAGAATTTAAAAAATTATTAATATGAAACAATAAAAAAGAAAACGATTTTGATGCTAAGAGTAAAACAAAAAACGTTCTTTTTTTTTTAATAATAGTTAGTTTCTAAGAATCTAAAATAATAAAATAGATTTCAGATGTTCATGAATCAATCAATCGTTACATATAGTTAGCTTAAAAATGTCTCTAAAATGTATTTTGATCCAAAATAATAGATGAGGTACTTTTTAATTAACAAAGAATTCATTTCGTAATGAAACAATAAAAATAATCCTTTTAAAAAACATATATATATTTATTAAAATCAAATTTCTATAAGTAATAAATGAAAGAAAAATTAACAGATAGCTATTGAAACGATTGCTTTTTTCTGAACGTTTGATTAAACATATAAATATATAAGTAAAAAGAAACAGTATGGGGGAAAGCCTATATATATATATATATATATATATGTGTGTGTGTGTGTGTGTGTGTGTGTTTCGTAGCTTGAATGTACCGTAATCGTCTTAAAACATTTTCGATTGGCATTGTTATTCAAATGAAAAATATATTATTTGCCTCTCGTATAAAAATAATTTCTTTAGTCGCTTATAAAAAACCATAGTAGCTTTAAGATGCAAAACATTAATGAGCTTTTGAGTACATTTATTATTTATATTTGTGATTTAAAAGATACTCCTCAAAACGATGTACTAAAGTATTATAAAGATCTAGAAAGAGTGTTAACTGATGGGAATTCATCAAATATAAACGCGCTGGAGATGCAAGACGAGATATTAGTGGTTTTGGCTTTGCTAAATAAATAAAGAATGTTTAATAGAGATTTTAAAATTCCTATCGAACCTGGATTTTGCTCCAAATCTTGGTATAGTTTTGAGGATATTGCTTACTTTCCCAATAAGTGTGGCAAGTGGAGAAAAAGTTTCTCCAAATTAAAATTAATTAAAAATTTTTTACTCTCCACAACTACCGAAGATCGGCTAAACGGCTTAACAACAATAGCCATTGAACATGAACTGGCTGAAGAAATTAACGTTACAGAAATTATTAAAAAAAATTCTCAGAATTAAAAGTGAGAAAGAAACACTTTAAAGTTTAATTCTCGGTTTAAATGTATTTTAATATGTAATTAAGTTTTAACCTTTAGTGGTTCTATAATTTGTTTTAGTATTTCTTTAATATCCGTATTTATAATTATACACTAGAAATGACAATTTTCTTTTTTCTATGTAACCCTAATTTTAATTTAGTGCCAAAAACATAAATTAATATTTTTTGCTTAACAAAACTTCAACATTATTGATAGCAATTTTTTTCTCACGTTTTATTTTACCATTAAGCGTGAGATGGATTTAGGTTATCTCTTTTAATTTTTGTTATAAATGGGGGCGACATTTTACCTCTTTGGCCAGGGCGGCGAAACTTCTAGCACCAGCCCTGCTGATACATATTTTTTTTCAAAATCATACTTTAATAATTTTAAAATCATTCTTTGCATTCTATAAGATATTTTATGCATAGGTTTTGTGATGAAGCCAATCACTTCCCCCTAATTACTACGAATCCCTTGCCCCTTGCCGACAAATGTTGCGAAAATTCTAGACTTTTCCTTAATTGCTGGGAAAGAATTTCGGAACTGAGTCATCGGCGTCAAAAAGAGACGCATTAACAATGTGCTTTCGTTGCCCCCCGATTCAATGACGACCGCGCGTCTGAAAACATACAATGGTACCAACCAATACCAAGACATCGGCGCCCATTGGGCTAGAGATGAAATGTGTCGAGACCGAAAGGGTCGGCAGAGGGACCACAGATCGAGGGAGTTGAAACCGACAGGATGGCAGAAGAAAAAAAATCAAGAGAATCGAGTCCGACAGGAGGGGCAAAAGGACAAAAGATCAGAAGGATGATTAGGCAATGGATGGGATGAGAGAGAATGGATATAAGGGGAACGAGATGGTCCGAGGGGGAAGATTGAGATTTTGAGGGTGCCGGTTGTGAAGCGCCTCCAGCGAGAAGGCGATTGGATTTTAGTGAGAGCCGTTGTGAATCTCCTCCCGCGAAGAGACTGGATTTTTGAGGGAGCCCTTGTGAGGTCCCTTCCACGATAGAAACAAGGGAGACCGCGAAGACTGCGGAATCCGAACTGGGGAGATCCGGGAACGGTCTGAGTCTCGATCAGCGATAGGAGTGATACCATAGTTCGCGAAGTAAGGCGGCTTTGGAGCCAATGAACTCTCTCGACTCGGTGGGAATTATCGAGAGTGAATTACGACATTATATTTTAGGCGAGGATGTTGAGATATTACAGCTATATATCCTTTTGCTAATCAATTGTGCTAAAATATTTTCTGAGTCTTTACGTATTGAAATAAATAGTTTAACAAAGAGCTGTGTGAAGTCATTACAGTTTCTTAACAATTGCCATTAAGGGTAGTCGGTAGGGCCTATACCGACAATGTTAAATTGAGCCATTTTAGAAATCAGTTTCTCAGAAACTATTAAATATATAAACTTCAAATTTTGTCTGTATATTAATTAGGCTTTTTTATTTAAATACTGGTAAATATATTTAAAATATATTGTTTACTTTTTTCAAAAAAATTCATCGTAAAAGTATCACTTTGAAATTTTTGAAAATTGTCAAATTTTTTACGATAACTGCTTTTCAGCAAAATATTTCAGGAAAATCTCCAAAAAATAACCTTAGTATATAGAGTTACATATTATTTATGTGCAGTAAAAATTGCATGAGCACTCATTCTGTAGATTCTGAGAAAACTGTACCCGCGATTTGAAAACAACCATTTTGAGATAATTGCATTTTTAGTGTAAAAAAGCACTTGATCACAAAAAATAATGAATTACAACAAGTATTTGCCCTATTTTATTAAATATTAGCTTATTCTCTATTACTTTTAAGGCTTTTTAGTTTTTCTTATGCTTAGATTTCTCAGAAAATACATTTATAGCATTTCTCACTTTTAAGCTATCGAGGTATTTTTTAGCGTTTGATTATTTTACTCAAATTCTGTTTCAATTTTTGAGGAATTTTCAGTTCTGATACATTACTTTCATCAAATTTTGACTATAAAGCATCATAAATACCTTATGAAAATGTGTCAATACATGAAAATATGGCTTTGGTAATACATGATTATACACAATTTCGAAAAGTTTCATTAGTGTTTTATATATTCACCTGTTAACACAATGTTTTTCAGCAGCAGAATTAAAAATTTTCTTTAAATATTTGGTAAATGGTATTCAAAACAACAAAAACATAAAAACAGATTTCTTGAACATGAAATTAATGTATTTTTATATATGTAACAAGCTATGTGCAACGAAAAAAGGCATTGCATTTTTAGATATTTATAAACCTTTTACTAAGAAACTATTGAACACCAAAGCTTAAAAATTTGTATAAATACACAATACATATGAAATATATAGTAAAAATTTCCAGTTCATGCATACAGTAGAAGTATAGAAAAGGAATACACAATTTATTAAAAATTGTCATTTTCTGTGTCACGACATCTGTTCATTAGTGAAAAATGTCTGAGTAATATTTTTAAAATTTTACATAAAGAATAAAAACACACAATACATATGAAATATATAGTAAAAATTTCCAGTTCATGCATACGGTAGATTTATAGAAAATAAGAATACACAATTTAATAAAAATCGTCATTTTCTGTGTTACGACATGTGTTCATTAGTGAAAAATGTGTCAAAGAAATATTTAAAAATATTTTGCATAAAGAATAAAAACACACAATACATATGAAAAATATAGTAAAAATTTCCAGTTCATGCATACGGTAGATTTATAGAAAAAAGAATGCACAATTTAATAAAAATCGTCATTTTCTGTGTTACGACATGTGTCCATTAGTGAAAAATGTCAAAGAAATATTTAAAAAAATTTTGCATAAAGAATAAGAACACACAACAATATATATGAAATATATAGTAAAAGTCTCCAGTTCATGCATACAGTAGATTTAAAGAAAAAAGAACAGACTACTTGAAAAATATATTAATTAGAAAACACAGTAGCTTTTGTATAAATTTTTACCTCGTCAAAAAGATCCTGCACTGTAGCCGGTTTTTTTACCTTATTTTTCTTAATATTATCTTCTTCTTTCTTTCTTTTTTTTTCTTCTTTTATCTTTTCTAATTTTCTTCGAGCATCCAGAAAAAGCATAAATTGCTTTCATTAGTCTTTCCCTATCGAGAAGTTTCATGGCACTTACTGAAAATTCCCCTTGTTCTACGCCCATTTTTTGAAGCATTTTTAATTTCGATACATTACCATCATTAAAGGAACAAACAGCATCATAAACACCAAGTGAAAGTGTTTCAATCTGTACAAATGTTGCTTTGGGAACACGTGACCAAATGACATTATGAAAACTTTCATTCGGGTTTTGTGTTTTTCCATGCAAACATTTTTTCAACAGATCAGACGGGAAAGATCTCTAAATATAGGACGCATTGCTTCAACAACAGCGACCGGAAGACTGTTTTTATGTTTGTAAGACTTACCTGATGCTTCAGCCTTTTTAAATCCACACCATGAATCTTCCCTGATGGGACAAAACCATGTTGAGGATATTCATCAGTTGATAACTTATGCAGAAAATGGCCCAGATAGCTTGCCGCATATTCTGAACACTGCTGTGATTTCTCCGAATAGCTGATCCATAGTATGACTGCAAGTTATCAATTTCATGTTCAGTCAAACGATTTTTCCCACTTAAACACTTACCGTCTGACAAGATTTGCCCTTTCAATTGAGCTTTTAATCGGCGTAATCTTGTTCCCATGCGCTTCATTACATGGCTAATACACTCCAATTTTTCAATTGGATATTCATTTCCATAAATGTTTTTCTTTTTACCGCATCAAATGCTTTGCAATCCCCATCTCCTAAGTACGTAATATATCGGGCATTATGTAAAGATAATGACCGTTGAAAAATTTTAGACGCACCTTGGATTTCCATCGCTCCAGTAGATCCAACGTAGTTCCTTTTACAATCTTTTTCATGAAAAGGCAAGTTTTTACAAGCGCAATATTTCGAAAGAATATCAACATCTATCACCTTACCTGTATCATTGCTGGTCACAGTAACTACACCATTCAAGGATGTGTAACCACGCTTCTGCCATGTCCCATCTACAGCTACTGCTATATTTTTGTTACCTTCATTTTCACAAATAGCTTCCTTCGCAGCATTTTGAATTGAATCCTCATAAACAAGTTTAGCAGCATTTAAAATTCGCTTACCGTAAGGAGAAAACCTTGTAGGTGGTTGCGGAAGATTCATTACGCAGCAGAACATTCTCCCTGCTTCTGCACCTTTTCCAATTGAACGCATAGCATACACAAACCTGGTATTTATTGTAGAAATTTGTGTTCCTTCATGAAAATTTGAAGAAGAGAATTCTACACGATATGGACAAGCAAAACATTTCAGGACAAACGTAATAGCCAGTCCAGACTTACCTTTTAAAACTTGCATGTCTAAACCACTGTTGCACATTTTACAGTGAACTTCATTCTGAAAAACAAAAGCAAGAATATTCAAATTCATGATTGCATTTAAAATACCTACGCTATCACCAAAAGAAGAAAAACTCTAATTTAAATTGGGAATTTTTTTTTTCTTTTGCACATGACTGCTTTGAATCATGTGCATGTTCAGCTTGGGCATTTAATTTTCTATCAGTGGTACTTACTTTACTATTAATAGTATTCTTACGCGGATAATACTTACCTTTGCGTTTCTTGAAAACTTTTTGCAATCTTGGCATTTCAAAATTTCAGAAATTTTAAGTATCGATAAACGACAAGTGCTCAATCAAAACGTGTTCGAAAGCGCCAAAAATAGGTAAACAACCCTAACAGTTACACTTGCAGTTATTCTACAGTTAATTTCATGGGAATAAATAAAACAGATAATGGCTTTGCAAGAGCATCCCAGTTTTAAAAGACCAATGTTTACATTTCTATCTGTCAAAGTAGGCGTGGCAAATCAGTTGATTATTTTTTTAAAAAAAACATTTTAAAATACTTCTAAATCAAAAATTGACTAATATGTTATATCATTGGAAAGGGCTTAATTTGGAGATTTGAGAAATATCAAAATCTCAAAATCGATTTCTGGAAGGTGTTTACCATACCGACTGTTCTTAAGGGTTTATGGTCACTCTGTACAACAACTTTACGTCCATATACAAAATTATGGTATTCTCAAATGAGAAAACAATTGCCAATAATTCTTTCTCAATCTGTGCATAATTTTTCTCACTGTTTGTTAAACTGCGTGAGACAAATGATACCGGTTGACCTTTTTGTATTAAACAAGATCCTAGCTCATCTTTTGAACTATCACATTGTATTACTATTTCATCATTAACATTAAAAACTTTTTAAATTGGAGCTTTAGCTAACAATTCTTTAATGTTTACAAAGGACAATTCTTGTTCTTTTCCCCAATTAAATTCTACATTTTCATGAATGGAGCAGTAACTTTAGATACATTGGGTATAAATTTTGAAAGAAATTCATCATGCCCAACAATCTTCTAACTTCAGTTTTTGATTTTGGTGTTGGCATCTCAACAATTGCTTTTATGTGATCTGGATCAGGTTTTATACCTGATTTAGATATAATTTGACCTACATATGTTACCTCAGACACCCTAAATTGTAGTTTATCTGGATTAACTTCCTATTTAACAATTTGGCTCTTTCAAGAACTCTAGACATAATTGCATCATGTGAATCCTCGTCACATCCTGCAACAATGATGTCATCAAAATAAATCTCTACTCCCTCAATATCTCCAAAAAACTTTTGATTTCTTTTCTGAAATACCTCAGGTGCAGAAACTATACCAAATGGCATTTTGTTGAATTTGTACCTTCCAAAAGGTGTATTAAATGTACAAATTTCAGAGTTAATTTCATCAAAAGGTACATGCCGAAAACCATCTTTGAAATCTACAACTGAAAATATTTTCTTGCCCTCTAATCTCTCTCTCTCTCTCTCTCTACTAATGATATCATCTTTTAAAGTAATGTGATATGGTTCATTTTGAAATTCTTCTACCCCAGTAAATACATCTTTATATTGCTTAATTAACTCATTTTTGCTAGGACTACATTCAATAGCATTAATTCTTTCAACAAGTTTTAATTCCTTACAACCTCTCAATCCTAGTATTGGCTTGGATTTTACATTTACTACATAGAAAGGCAAAGGAACATTTTTGTGTTTATCAGTAGAGCAAATAACTACAAGGGAACCATTTGGCTTTAAATTAAAATTACCATATGTAGTTAGACATATATTAGTTTTACTAAGTTTTGGATTAACTTTAAACATACTCAAAATATACAGTGGCAAAATATCTACTTCAGCTCCAGTATCCAGTTTAAAATTTACATCAAAACACTTATTATTTACATCTAATGAAACATTTTTATACCAAGTTGTTTCACTTACCATTTCTACATTCTGTACAACTTTTCATTGCACATTTAGTTTTATTTTAATTCACAGAATCAATATAAACCAGTTCATTTTCAGGAACGTTCATTTCATGAATGTTCTTTGTACTCTGGAAACATTTAGCATCAAAATGGTTTTTCTTCTTACACTAGGCACAAATTTTTCCGAACGCTGGACACTCTCGAGGCTTGTGTTTTCGTCCACACTTTTTGCAGTTATACTGGTTTTTAGGATTGTTCTGATTCTCCTTAACGAAGTTTATTGTGGCTGTATCGTACTTCATGTTTCGGATTTGTTCCCGGCTCGCTTCAGCTGCACGGACGATTTCGATCGCTCTTTCAATGTTGAGGTTATTTTCTCGCAGGAGTCGTTCTTGTAACCCACTGTCTTTAATTCACAGGACGATGTGAACTTGATTCAGTCCATTTTCTTGCGCTGCAAACTCGCACGTGGATGCTAGGGTCTTTAGTTGAGTGACATATGTCTCAATTGTTTGGTCCTCCAGTTAGACACATGAAAAAAAAATTATAACGCTCATAAACAACATTCTATCGTGGTGAGCAATATTCTTCAAATTTTTGAAGAACTTCCGAAAATTCGCTTTCGATTCTAACTTGAAGGTGTTGTATATTTCAAATCCTTCACTGCCCAATAAGTTCAACAGGATTGCAATTTTAATTTTATCTGTTCGATCGTCGTTTTCTGTTGCAAGCAGATAATTCTCCAGTTCATGCCTCCATTTTCGCAATTTTCTTTTACTTTTCCCAGCGAAAATTGTAGCGGAGCAGGGTATCGGAAGGCTTCCATAACACACGTGTATATCTTTTCATTCCGATATAATTGCTTATACTCCTGTCACCATGTTATGTTTATTAGTTTCAGAATATTCTTCAGAATATTTGCATTTGAACAGTTCAAACAGTTCTTCGTTGTAATATCATTTTATTAAGCATGAGGTGACAACGTCATCTCACAACAGCAACAACACAAGCAATCATATACAGTTATAATACCCAATTAACACAAGTACACATTCACAGTTACAAATATCAAGACAGTTTCATCTCAAGAGGAAAGTTTATGAGCTGAGCTCTGTTTATTGACCTTTCAATTACCCCCTCCTACTACTCAGCTGATGTACTAAATATCAAATACACAGGCAGAATATAAACTAAGTGAAGGTCAGGTTACTCTAGCTACGTTCGATTTCAAAATAATGGGCATAGGGTGCCATCTAGGAATCATTAAAAAACGTTCCAGCTTAAAATGCACATTTGAACTGCCCGTCCCTGAGATGCGTCCGTGACGAATGCATATTTGCACTTCCCGTCACGAAGGGGTTAAACTGAGCTTGTTAAATTGCTGCAGGTAACATTATTCTACAGTAGAGTAAATTCACAACATAGAGAGAGCAATTTCTCAGTGGACTATATAAACCTTATTTCTTACACAATATAAAGCTGTTACTCTAAAAATCCGTGTGTTTAAGGTTGCCTTCGATCAACGTTAAAAAAAGCCCAAAATTCGGAATATTTTCCATATATAAAAGAACTGTTATATTAATATAATATTCTGGCTTCGGTTATCATAACATGCACTTTTATTGGAGTTGACAGATTTCTTTTCTGTTATAAAATGCTTTTCTTTTGTTGTTCCTATAACATAATGCTGAATTAGCAATCTCTTTACAAGTTAAAAGGAAAAGTTAATTATATTTATTAATTATTTTGAAATTTATGAAAAACTATAGTATAAACAAATGTATGAATTACAATATTGCAAATTTACTTGAAAATTGAAGTATTTTTGTTTCTAAAAATGTGTTCCGCTTTTAGTTCAAGCTTTCGAATATTTGACAAAAACAGCCTTTAGCAATACGATTAGTTGCTAGCGTGGTCTATAGTTCTTTTTTATTCATTTCTTACGATTCTAATTCATATTTTAATGTTTGTTTTTGCGATACAATATTATTCAGTTAATTATGTCATAAAAGTTGCTTTTCCACTGCGATAGTTATAAAATTATTGGAAATTTAGCTAATGTGTTTTTGATCTTTCATTATTTCAGCTATTAAATTACTCCAAAACAAATAATAAATATACTATCTTAAAAACTGTAAATTAAGAAATATATGCACAATAATACTTGGAGAGAGAATCCAAGAATACTAATCAAATTCATTTTCTTAACTTAGATGGATGAATTCAAAAACGAGTAATTTTCAAACCAAATTTTATGCAAATGTAATTTCTTAAGTAAATTCTCAGTTTAGGCTAATACACTCGTTTCTCAATTATCATTTTTCCTTTCCCTCCACAAAATATCGTTTGAAGATTGTTCTAATGGCAACACTTCAGTTCCGAATGATTAAACCAGTGATACCCCTACTTGATTTGATTTTAATTTACGTAGAAATGAGAAGCAACACGAAAGCTGTAGGCGATAGACCTCGTAATTTTGAACCATGGGTATGTGACGAGGACGTCAACCAAACATGCAACCCTCCCCCTCTAAACTTCCACACTACGCTAACGGGAAGACATACCACCTTGACAGGTTTAGCGTCCGTCATACACATGCGTGTTACACACGAGTTTGTACAGGTATATTTAAAAGAATATATCTATTGTTATTGAATATTTGGTCGACCTTGTTTTAGTCTTGGCTTAGCTTCGAAGAGCACAACAGCTACAAATTATTTATTTTCACAATGAGTGGTCGAAAAGAAAGTAGGACTGGAAATGTTCGTCCTGGTCGTAATAAAAAGCGAAAGTTTAGTGGAAAGCGTTTTACCACCCAAAAAAATACGGAACTTATAAAGGGTGTTTTTTGAGAGGTATAAAACATTAAATTGCAATAAAACAACGATGTATTATTCGATTGACATGAATTTTTTTTATTCCAAAGATAATCTTGTGGCATTACATTTTAAATATGATTTCTGGCATAGGACTGCCACGGCTGGCTCGGATGTAGTCAAATCTGGACGTCCAATTTTCGATGACTTTTTCCAACATTTGTGGCCGTATATCGGCAATAACACGGCGAATGTTGTCTTCCAAATGGCCAAGCGTTCGTGGCTTATCCGCATAGACCAAAGACTTTACATAGCCCCACAGAAAATAGTCTAGCGGTGTTAAATCACAACATCTTGGAGGCCAATTCACAGGTCCAAAACGTGAAATTAAGCGGTCACCAAACGTGTCTTTCAATAAATCGATGGTGGCACGAGCTGTGTGACATGTTGCGCCGTCTTGTTGGAACCACAGCTCCTGGACATCATGATTGTTCAATTCAGGAATGAAAAAGTTATTAATTATGGCTCTATACCGATCACCATTGACTGTAACGTTGTGGCCTTCATCGTTTTTGAAGAAGGATTCCACCAGCCCATAAAGCGCACCAAACAGTCAGTTTTTCTGGATGTTACGGTGTTTCGACATACACTTGTGGATTAGCTTCACTCCAAATGCGGCAGTTTTGTTTGTTGACGTAGCCATTCAACCAGAAGTGCGCTTCATCGCTAAACAAAATTTTCTGATGAAAATCGACCATTATTTTCGAAATAAATTTGCACAATTTGAAAGCGTTGTTCAGGCGTGAGTCTATTCATGATGAATTGCCAAACCAAACTGAGAATAAGTCACTTGACAGCTGTTAAATCGGTTGCCATCTTGGAAAGTAATGGCAACTTAAACTTCTATACCTGGAAAAAACACTCTGTAAAAGCGTCTGCGAGAAAACTAAAAAACAGTATGAACATGGAGGTTCCCATCACTCCAAGTTTCGCGTATTGCATTTTGGAATTTGTTTCAGTATTTGCTGCTGTTTCTCGCAGAGACGCAAAAGAATAACAACTCTATAAATTCGTTGATCTGGACTTTAGCTCCAGGGCATCTACACTCTGACCCTAAGATCATTGAAATTGTAACATACTTATCTGACATTATCTTAAACGAAGGTTTTGTAGGAGTATTTTAAAAGTAATGACGACTATATGGAATGCTCCGTTGGCCGTGAAGCGCATACTTATGCACAGAAATGTGATGATATGCACATCTCGCGCTCTGAGCGGCGCGCGAGTGATGCCGTTAACCAAGAAAGAATTGATACAAGAGCTGAACAATCTGCTTTAAAAGAATTCCTAAAGGAAGAGGAAGGAGTAATCAATGAAACAATCATTGGCGATTGAGGATACATTAAGATTTTCATAGGTTTAACCGGACGTGAAAATTTAAACGCATTTTTCTCAAAACTGTGTTTGTCAAACTCTCCTCCATCATATCTCGAGAACTGTCTACCGAATAACTTCAAATTTATAAGGTAGACTCAGCACATATAGACGCACCACACTGTTTACTATCATTCCAAAATTTTCAATATTTCTATTTTTTATAACAAAAACATAAAGAAAAAAAAATGAAATTCAAATTTTTTTTCAAATGTCTACCAAAAATCCAATTTTTGGTATTTTCAATTGAATATAGTCCATTATGTACTTTTCGGTTACAGATTAAAATGCCGTTAATTTTTTTTAATTTCAGATAAGCCAATCAGCCGGAATCTTGGAGGAAGTGAGCATCAATTTTTTACGAGGTCGGTGTGTTCTAAATGCTATAAGTTTTATTGGATATTTTTGGCTAAAAATCTACATATATGCTCTTAAAATACATATAAATAAATGATAAACATTTTTATGTTTTATCTTTTTTTGCTGGTTGACGAAAATAATAATTCCTTAAAAATGCTCTAAAAACAGGCTGATACTTAATGTTCTAGAGCAGGGGTCCCCCAATCTATTTTTTTTCTAAGGTCACATTCTAGAATATAGGCCGACACCCTTTATTCTTTCTAAGGTGAATTCATAGATAGAATTAATAATACATTCCCATAATGTCCAAAAATAAAACTTAACAAATAAAAATTATTGTTTTTATTCCTGAGCAAAATAACTATCAAGTAATGCATTCAAAATCTGCTAAGCATAAAAATTATTTATTAAAAATACAAATATCTATATCAATTCGATTTTAGGCATTACATTTCATCAACTATTGCTTCGTAGTTATGCGAATATAGTCGGTCGAAAAAATAGTTGAGCACCGTGACCTTTTCAAAAAATGATTGGAAATGGAAAACGACCTTTTTTGAAACCATCTCATTTGAAACCATCTCGTTTGAAACGAAAATCATCTCAACATCGTATTTTTGTTGTACATCAGTGCTTCTCAAACTTTCACTACTGGAGACCCAATTTTCAATCATAATTTTTAACGCCCCCCATACAATAATAATGCGCTTTATCGCTAAAGCTACCATACGATCTTTATTATAAACCGTACAAATTCACAAGAGAGTATTAAATTTTGTGATTGTTACTTTTAAGTAATATATATTTTAAGCAAATTATTTTTAAATAATATATATTTTAAACAAATTACTTAAGTAATAGGATAATATCATGTTATTTTTCTTCTCTATAAGTTTTAAATTGGAACAGATTGCAAAATGATATTTATTTAAAAAATTATTTCTCCCATCAACATTTCTTAAAGTTTAAATGTCATTAGAAAAATAGTGTAGTCTATGTTGCTCTTTATTATATCCGTCACAATTAGCATTCTCGCGAACATCTGCGTGAGTCTGGGAAAACTATCCGACGTCTGCGCAAATCGTGTATTTGCAAATGTTGGTATTTTTTTACCTTTGCAGACCTAGTTCATTCCCCAAGAGATGGTATTATTTTTAATGCGGCACATTATAATAGGCGATACCAATTGCTGCAAGTGATATTAATCCTCTAACCGGATAGCACGGAAAATTCCGACAGTGTAAAGATGCTTCGAAAATGGACTGCACTGATTTTTCTGCCTTCAAGTAACGTTTTCAAAAGCGTATCAGCCGCACTTTTCTGAAATCCTTTCCCTCTTTTAAGGTTTAAAATCTTGAAAGATAATTGGGGACGGTGGAAGCAACACAGCAGGACACTGAGGGGAAGTTTTATGGCTCACAGGAAACCCCATGTTTTGACCCTGGGGCAATCGTAAAAAATCGGGGGGAAATTTCTTAAGACCTCAGGAAGTGTTTACTTGTTACCTCGTTTTTTAAAAATTTTGAAAAGTCCCAACGCATAAGTAAAATATGTTACAATTCCCTTTTGGTTTCATATAAATTTGAAACTGTAACAAGTTGGGGCGTGTCAGTGCAATCTGCTATTTTATATAGTTAGACAAATTATCTTTTTTTAAGTATATTCTTTCGCTTCATTTTTCTTATTTTAATCAAAGCTTTCAGTTTTTGAAACATGATTATTTTATTATAAGATACCGAAAAAATTAATAAAACACCAAACTCTTTGAAATTTGAAACCTTTTCAATTTTCCAACCACTAAAAATGAATAAATTTAAACTTCATCAAATCATTTGAAACATTTTCTTACACTTTGATAAAAATAATAACGAAAAAAAAAACTAATTAAGATTTATTAGTTGTTTTTTTTTTAGATTTCAAAGCCCAAGTGTTCAGGGAAGTTTAAGTACAGTGCCTAGTTACATATTGTTAAAATACACCGAATTATATATGAATTTTAAGTGCTTTAACTTCAGTTTACATCAAAGACAACATGAATGAAGATTTTCACACATTTTTTTTATAACTTGAATGTTTGAATAAATGGTAATCAAAAATATACAGAAACATTTACAGTAGACATTTATGCATATAAAAAACATAAAAATCAATTTTAAATTCGAGCTATTCAAAAAACATTCGAATTATTGTTACAAAATATCTATTTATACAAAATACCTCAACATTTATCTTTTTAAAGGCTAACTGAATAAGTAATTAAAATCTGGATATTTTTTGAAATCTCGACCGTATAAAGCTAGAAATTTTATGTTAGAAATTCCATTAGAAATTTTGAAAAAAAATGCATCGCGCAGTTAAAAATTATTTACCATAAGTTTTAGCAATTGTTTGAGTATAATAAAAATTTCAAATTTTATTATATAGCTTCTTTGGTATCTTTTAATATTTTTCGAAGATTTAATACAATTCAGTTGAAAACTGCATGCTAAGAGTAAAAAATATACTAAAAAAATTGATGAACATACAATTACAATAAATTCTTACATAGAAGCAAAACTGAGAAGCTAAAGCGTAGGAATGAAAAATTTTGAGTATATCTGAAGTAGTTTTCGAAATATTTATTTTAAAGTTCAGAAAATTTGTCTGCGTTATGTTATACTTAATATTAATTAAATGGCTAAAATAATATGTTAATATTAGTCATGTAATCGTTTGATGACAGATTCAAAATTATCATGGTCATTGATGCGAATGTCAAGAATTTTATGTAATTTTAAATGCAGACATTAAGATATTGATGTAGAAAATATAAAACGACCATCTAAAATACATGAAAAATGCAGTCTGCTATAAAATGATCTTTACAAACAAAATCCGGCATTTTCACTTACTATGGCAGAGCCGGCTTAGTCAGGGGCGATCTGGAAAAACAGAGACAGAACCGCGGTTTTGATGGATGCCGCTCTAACTTTTAAAGTTCCCAGGAGAAATTATATATATATAAATTACAAATGCAAAAATAAATCTTGCAATGTTTTCCATACATTTTTATAACAACGAATTGTGGAATTGGCTTCCAATGCATTGTTGTGTTTGACAATATGTAAGGTAACCAACCCTACTTTAGATAGATATGTACTACTTTTTCGTAACCGTATTCCTTTTAAAATTAATTCGTGCAGCCGAAATACACCTTTTGCACCCTTAAAAATTTATGTAAACTATAACGGTTAATTTTAATTTATGCAACTTGAGAAATGTTCATAAGTAACCATTTCCGTCTAAACAGTTTACATGAAAAAAAAGTTTGGACTCCCTCATTCATTAGGGATTTATATAAGATTCAAACATTAAATTTTATTTTTCACCGAATAGGATCGAATGGTAGTGCATAGTGCTTCCACACCACAGGTCTGGGGTTCTATTAACGGGCTGCGCAAGGTCGACTCTGCCTTTCATCCCCGCTACATTGGGTCGATAAATGAGTACCAAACTTGCTTTGGGTCTTAAACACTGAAGGTCTCTGTTCAGACTGACCACCAAATCAGGACATCTGTTCATGCACCTCAGCGTCCAATGATCACGTGTAAAAGCTTTTAGGATTTTACAACTGATCTTACAATCCATATACGTTTTATAGTAGTATATTTAAAAATGATAAAGACATTTTTATGACTGTGTGAGCTGTTATGCCTCGTTTATAAATATAAAAAATTGCATTCAGCTACAGTTTTTAAAATGTACAGAAATAAGTGGAGAAAAAGGATACTTACATATTATGAATATTTTTGACTGCAGTAAGATATATTTATATTTCAGTTTCTTTACAATTTGAATAAAAGTTGTAAGCCATTTTGCGAATAGTTTGATATTGAGTTTAAACCCATAGGCTGTTTAATATTGTAAAGTGTTTTACTTTGATACCAGAACACATTAAAATAAGGCTCATTTGCAGTTATATGATCAGCTTCAGTGATATTTAAATTTTCAAAAATAGTCTACACGTACGAAAACATTTTTTCATTACCGCACACCACATCTCTCTCATACTATATCTTCCCTACAGCAGGAAATATTTGTGTATACTGAAAAATTTAATACAGGATACATTTCGAAGTGTTAAATTTGTTTTTAAAATTTGGTATGAATACATTGTGGAACTGTCGGTTAACTTCACTGAACAAAATTGTTTTAAGTGTACTGTTTTGAAAGACAAAAATTAATTAGGGAGAATTTTTCTCACAATAGAATTTGTAATGACTGAATTGTGTGAAAATGTAGTTATTGATGTGTGACATTTTTCCTTGTAATAAAAGAAACAGAAAGATAAGAAATTTAACTTGAGTAGAAAATGGTTAGAAGTACTGTCATGCGCATTTGAAGAAGTATATCCCCCATTAAAATTAAAAATTATTGACTGAATGTGTGTTATGTCCATCACAAATGCCGATGTAGAAAAGATATTTTTATCTAATACAAGGAGTTCGAAAGGAGAGCACTAGGAATGAAAATTTAGATTTTTTCCGAAAAATATTCAGTTAACATAAAAATATCATTTATATGATTTAAATTTAAATAAATTAAAAGTATATTGAAATCATTTTTTATGTTATTCTAAATTAAAAATATAATTGAATAGAGAAAGATCTGTTTTATTTCATAAATATATATGCACCATTTATTGTCTTATTGTTTAAAAAAAGGTAGGGCCTTTACTCTTTTTACATCATAACTTTTTTTAAAAATTGGAAAGTGAGCGCGTTTTCTTACTCTCATATTAAAAAATGAATACAGGATGCTTTTTTCTGGTTCAAATCGCAATACCAAATAATTTTTTTTTTAATTTTTAAAAAATGACAGAAAAATAAATTTTGTTTGAAGAAAATATAACTATTTTTCAATTTATAACACGCCATTTATTTCATGTTTTTTTACCCTGCATTTTGTTTTAATTTTACTGTGACTGAATCTATGGGGAAAGGACATAGTAGAACTACGGTTTTCATACAAGATTGCCCAAGGCAACTTAACAGCTAGCTGTAAACGATTGCTGTTCAGTCTGGGCATTCTCAAGTCCATGGGCTCCATACCCAACTCCCTTTCAAATTCATCCTGGAATGAGATGAGAGCATTGTTTCCTTCAAAAATAGATGGCACCGTGTGAAGCAGTTGGGGTTCTTGGGTATGGGCTGGGAGTGCTAGTTCTTCTCCAAATACGAACGACATGAGCTAGTCGAGCGAAGCAGCATCCGTGAGGGTCGGTTCCAAAGTGTCGAGCTCTGGAATCTGCACAAGCTCTGGGACAGGGGCCTCTGGAATCTGCACAGGCTCTAGGACAGGGGGCTCTGGAATCTGTACAGGTGGTTTTGGAATGTGCATAGGTGGTTCTGGAATTTATATAGGTGGTTCTGGAACATGTGGCTCTGGAATCTGCATAGGCTCTGGAATCTGTATAAGTTCTGGGACATGTGGCTCTGGAATCTGCATAGGCTCTGGAATCGGTATAGGTTCTGGGACATGTGGCTCTGGAATCTGCATAGGAAGTGGAATTTGTATAGGTTCTGGAACAGCTTGCTCTGGAATCTGTCTAGGTTCTGGTACAGGCGAATCTGCCATCGGTAGCTCAGGTCGTCTGGGCACAAGTCTAATGACGGGAGTGATGTGCATTTTGGATCGTCTCTTGGAGAAAGGCATGTACTTTTCCCTCCAAAGGTCGCTTTTTGGTCTGTACATGAGCCAGAATAGGGGGAGGTAGCTTGTATGGTGTTTGATGAAACTTTTTCATTTTTCGGAAATCTCCCACGTGGAATCCCTTCTGAATGAGCTGGGGGAGAAGGGATTCGAGGATAATGTCCAGACCAAATGTTTTTTTAACCGTCAGCACAATATAGTTTGTTCCAGCCGGGATCGGATACGCCGTGTGGGGTTGCAAGATCGTTCGATGGTAGAGTATTTGGTGATAAGAGTCAAAACTCCTCCTAAACACATTGGTTGGGCTCGGCACTTGAGATTGGAGGATGGCAATCCGTAGATGAACATGGACAGATGCGTCGTTTGAATAAAGTGAATCTCTCGAGATTTCATCGTTCGCAAGCCAAAGGTAAAGTCTTTTTTGGCAAAAAACATGTTGCCATAAATGTAAATCATCCTCTTGTCGGTATTTTTGAGCATTCTATGTGGATTTATCAACAGGCGTTTCGATGTCTAAATTCATTAGCATGCTTTGCCTCCGTGACTGCACGCTTGAAATTGTCCAACCACGTCTTTTTTAATACCAATGGTCTTTACAAAACAGGACAAACATACGTTTTGCGTTGGGCTCGTAGTAGATGATGCCAGCTCTGAGTTGGCCCTGTCGAGCTGCATATTCCAACGCATCGAGTTTCTCGGGCAGCGTTACGGGCACCACAGTAGTAGAAAAGTGCTCGGGGAAGGCATCAATTAGGTCCATCGTGCTGACTGATGAAAAGTGTCGAAACAAATCTCGTTTTTATACTTTTCAGTCAGGATGTAGGTGGAGCTACCCATAGCCAACCTTGCTCACGAGTGAAAAATTAGATTGATGGGTTGGTGAAGAATGGCTCACATGCCTTGCATGACAATCAAAAGATGATATTGCGTCTGGTTGTAAAATGGACATTCTCCCAACTCTCGTTGATTCAAGAGTATGACCGGGGCCATTTGAAAGGATTCGAGGAGCTCCAACTCGCTTAAATTTCTGTAAATTTGTCCTTGGAACGTTGATCGGTCACATAAATGATACCGACATTGAGGTAATGTAAATATTTAAATAGTTTATTCGGACACCCACGATCTATGGCATACGAGATGACACCATTGGTGAGCGTGAAACGATGGTCTCAGAGACACAACACGGCCAAACATTGACTATGGAAGAAAACTTGGTCATGTTCCTGGAGGAATCGATGTGCATAAGGGGGTCGTCAAAACACCTTAGGGTATGACCATCCGAGATCTCGTGGCTGTCTTTCCCTGGATCGAGGTCGTCGTTGAATGACGGAATCTACCTTCTTTATCGGTGTTTTAGGTGGATCTCTCAAAGGTTCCAAGGGAACCATAGATTGTTCTATGGGTGAAATTCCCTCTTGAGATGGCTCATGGGATGTAGAAACCTCTGGAGTGGATGTCAAAGGTAAAACAGGTGTTGACAAATTAAACTTGTAAACCAAATCATTATAGATTGGAGAATTCATTGTTGTAAGAATCATGAGATGAGTAAAAGCTTTAAACTCTACTAAAAAAATTTTTTTAGTAGAGTTGTTTCATTTTTTAAAATTCCCCTTTAGTATTTTTCATTTCCCTATGATGCATGCTTCCACTCCATGAATGTTGAATGTGCAAATCAGATATTCAACCATGAGAAGTTTGAATGTAAACGATATTTTTAATGTCGGGGTTGTCAACCTCTACCCCAAAAAATGGGAGAAGCTCTCTGTGTCTAGGATGTCCTCAATGGTGTTCTGGACATTGGGCAAGCGTTGTTATAGTTTAGCTGTTGAACGAGGCTACTCTTGTGAAATGTGTGACCACACTGCTTTTTTTCTGGCCAATGCATTGGGCAGATGGGACACGCATCTGGCCCTTGAAAAACAATATCGGAGCCTTCATGTCCATAACTTTCATCCCAAAACTGCTTGAGCCAATAGAGTCCAGAGGTTGAGAGTTTGAGCACCCAGCAGTTCCCAAGCTTTGTTTGCCAAATTGTATAATCTGGGTTTGGCAAACACGGTCGCTTGAATAAAATCCCCTTTGACGGCCTCTTCTTCTAAGTAATCACTGTACAAATCCCTAGGTTCAAAATAACAACAACTCTTGAACGAAGGAATGTCTGGCAAGATGGGTTGCAGCAGCTTTGCAAGGTCAAATGGGAAAGCTTTAGAAGACGTTTCACAGGGCGCTATCATAAAATTGAGATATGCAGCAAGATAGGGCCCTTGGTACACGGCAAGGTGTAGTTGGAAAGCTTTGTCCTCCTCTCATGGGATTTGCGCTGCTTTTATAGTAGAGAAGGAAAAAGTGGCTTCTCATGGACATGGCTGCTGCGTTTCCGCCTCAGATGAAATGATTTCCAACCTTGACGTCTAGAGCAGCCCAAATAAATGGGAGAATGATTACTGGTCCCGAGCTATGCTCCTTTCCAGCAATCATTCTCCCAGGTTGAAGGATTACATGATGAAGGATGAATCCTTGATTACCCAATGTAAATAGAGGATGATGGTTATGCACCAGCAAAATGATGCTTTTGGAAACCTCCCGGGATTTGAGTCTTTTATTGCACTGCTCCATGGATCTCTTTCCAAGCGATTTGAAATGAAAGGTTGGGGGATCCGTCTGGGTACTCTTGTGACAACGAGTGATCAGGGATGGAGTAGGAATGCGTGAAGTCACATCAACTTCATTCACTAAAAAATCCATCAATGGCTCAGCAGGTCTTTCAGAAGGTCTCTCTGCAGGTAGACTTTTCACAGGAACTCTCGCCACCAAAGATGTCTTGGATGGCATCCGACGCATGTCTTGAACCTTTTCGATAAAGTCTTGGACCCACTTTCTCGCCAAGACTGAACGGGGGACGAGAGAGTCTTGAACGTGCAAGACGGGAGACAATTTGTAGCTCTCCAAACAGGTTGCCTGGATCCTCCACCAGAGCCACACCCGCATTGAGACTGGTGGCAAAACTCGTGGCCAAAGACATCTATTATGCATTCACAATGTTAAACATCACATCGGGAGTCACGAGCTTTGACTTTTCCGTCATGACTGGATAGGGCTTGTGGACCAGCAACACATCTTTGCCTTGAATCACAAAGGTGTCGAAACGTTTGGTAAATTTGTACGTGTTGGATCGACCGAGAAGAGCTCCAACGTTCACAAGTCTAGAGTAGATTTTGCCATCTTTACCAACCATAGCAGCCAGAGGATAGTGTTGATTAGGCAAAAGAATTTTGAACCTCGTGATTACTCAGAATGTTGAAAGCTGTCGAGTTTCAATACTCTCTCTCGTTAAAAAAAATATTTTTTACATGGTTTTACAGATTTTCTTTTACAGCTAGAGTGGAAAAAGTTTTCCATGATTCATCACACATTCTGTGAAGAATTTCCATAATGTTGAGGAAAGCCACTTTTGACATAGTTGTACATCCTCTGCCAATTTACGCGATTTTGGTTCATCATATGCATGGCTCAAGGTAAATATTCTTTTCCACTCTGAAAATTTAATCCAATCTTGCATTGGTGGGTTCGCCGTACAACATTCGTTCTTGAAACACCATCCATTCCAATAAAATGTGGAAGGCACAATCATGGGTGGCTCTTCTCTCCGACCACACACTAAGCACCGTCCGCCGGATCGGTGGCCGGATCGAGTCCCTTGTTACGAGCCAAAGTATCCTTACACCATCCTTTTTGAAGACAATTTTGGCGTGCACGTTCCTCTTTCGTGTAGAAAAACAGTTATTGTGTTTACGAGTCATTTGGATCTGACTTGGGATAAAGGAGTAGACTTAAAGTTCTTCCGAGTGGGCCGTTCTCCGTCTCGCCGAATTTTGGAAGCCTATCAGCCTAAGAATACGGATGCCTACACTTTGGATCTCATGCACTGCACGCGACTGGTGGACGTGTACGTGACATGGATGACGTGGTTGGACTATTGGAAAATGCATCGAGACGAGAACTTACCTTGGCGTATGGTGTGTCCCCAACCTTGGAAACGGGCTTTAGAAAAACATGTGGAACGCTCGCATCCCAAAGCTTTGGCCTATGGAATGCCCTCTGACGTCACGCTCCTCGAGCATTAATAAGGACTAGTAAACAGAATCCTTCTCTTTCAGCAACTTGTCGATCCAACCCAACTATTTTGCTCATGTCAAGGTGTTTCATCAGCAGGGCAAGCCCATTAAACTCTCTATCACCACGATTCCCAGCAATGGCAGCGATCCCAAAGTGATGGGCATCTCGGTGAATCATGCCGGACTCACCTCCATGCCCAAAGAATTGCAATTTAACAGCCACGAAAACGAACGTCTTCGTCTGGTACACCAACCGTTACCCTAGAGTGTACCCGTGGAATACCTACCCTTTTGTGTGAGGGGCAAGTTGCGCCGAGGAGGCCTCATGGTGGTGAAAGTAACATAACAACAAAACGTTTTCCAAGATCTGGGAGTGTTTGCCATGTCTCTGGAGACGCTGCTCGAATTCAAAGGCATTTACGACTGAATCTTTCCCAACTCCTTGCATGGAGATGTGCACGAGGACGTTTCGTACTTCACCATGGTAAAATCTTACTAATTTGTCAAATACTTGCAGCAGTTTAACAAGCTGCAGGTGGATTGGAGCCATAAAGTTTCCGCTTTGTAAAAAAAAATTGGACAGGAAAAAGGGAGATCGAGTCGAGTCGACTCGGTCCCCCTTTTTTCGGTTCCAATAGTATACCAAGATTGGAATGTTTGTGCTGATCCCTGACAGCGAACTCTTACAAAAAACTTTTTCCAATATATCATTATAGATGACAGGTGATTCTCAGCCAATCGATTCACGTGATCCAGCAGAGTTTAAAAGGCGAGTGCTCAGCCTCCAGAGACATCCTCACTCTGAAGCAGCATGTCTCCTTTAGCCTTTTTCGCCCATGCCAACGAGTTTCACCATGGTGGCCAACCGTTCCCCGTCGAACTGTTGATTACCAGCATTCTAGAGGATGGCAAAGATCCAGAAGTGATTTGCCTCACGGTGTACCACTCGAACCTCCTCACAACCCCCAAAGATAGCCGGACCAACCACTATATACGTCAATGAACTTCTCAGCCTGAAAAGTCACCTCCCCAAATCCGTGCCCTTGGAATACCTGTTCTTTTGCGTCAGAGGCAAGTTTTGTCGCCTGGCCCAAGGAAAGAGGGGCCTCATCGTCGTCAAGGAATCGGACCAGCGGAAAATTTCTGAAATGCTTGAACTTTTTACAATAAACCTCGAAATGCTGCCCAATTTCCGGGATTTGAATGACCGTACCCTGCCTGACCACCTGCATGATGAGGTGCACGAGTATTCTGATATATCCGAGTGCACCATGGGGAAAAGTTACAGATTTGCACGATACCTGCAGCACTTCAACAAGCTGCCGGCAGAATGTAAAAAACAAACAACCCATCTAGTAGTGATTGAGTGAAAAAAATTTTACCGAAAAAAAGGGGATTGACTCGGTCCCCTTTTTTTCAAGACACACACTATGCCAACATTGGAAGGTTTTATGCTGCATTATGTGCGTCAACCAATCGTTTCACGTGACCCCACTAGAGTATAAAAGGCCAGCAGCCAGTCAAATTTTTCATGGCACATGCTAAATGTTTTTTGTTAATACTGTCAGGTTTTGAAGTGATGTTTCATCTCAAATTCTGGCAGTCTTAACGGTAAATGTTTTTAGCCCAAATCTTCAAGTCCAAAAATCGGGTTTTCACTCCAAAAATGGAAAGCTTGTTGCCTTTATTCTCACCCCTCAATTTCCTTGCGAAGAATTTCATTTGTCCCCTCCCCCACGATGCCTCATTTGACCCTTGCTTCAATTGTCTCTCTGGTGTGGAATGAACCATTTTCTCTCGGCCATGAAAAAACTTTTTGTGAGAAATTAGAAAATTTTTGTGTCATCCATTCCTGTCATTTACTCTGGGATTCTTTGAGTCCTATTTTGATCGAGACCCTACATTGAACTTTGGGATAAAAAATTGGTGAAACATATACAATATTCATATAAAAAGAGTCGTTTGAAAACAAAAGGTGGGAACGAAGCAATGTACAACAAAAATACGACGTTGAGATGGTTTTCGTTTCAAACGAGATAGTTTCAAACGAGATGGTTTCAAATGAGATGGTTTCAAAAAAGATCGTTTTTCATTTCCAATCATTTTTTTTAAAATGTCATGGTGCTCAACTATTTTTTCGGCCGACTATATATATGTGATGATATTCCTGCTCGTAAGAAGTCTTCAAAGTGTTCATCTGTAAGCTGTGATCTGTACTTTGTCTTTATGATATTCATTTTCGAAAACAATGACTCACACAGATACTAGGAACCGAAAACTCATTTTAATTTATTTGCTGCTTTTTCAAGAATTTAAATTTGTTCTGCCATATATATTACACAAATTCTCATCTGATATAATGGATTTTAGGACCATGCCGTTTTGAAGGTTTAAAATTTCTATCTCCAGTTCTTCAAACTCTTGAAATATACGTAGCTAGCTCGGTTAAATTTACTTTGTAATATATTGGTCGCATTTTGCTTTGTGCTTATAACTGTGTTGGACGCGATTTCTATTTCATTAAAAATGAGAAAACTTTCACATACAGTTTTATTTAAAACTAAAACATCTTTATTGTGATAGCACAATACGTTAAACGATCGGAGGGTGCCATGGTACCCTCAGGCATAGGTTTGGGAACCCCTGTTTTAGAAATTTGAATATTATTTTCACAACTTCTTAACCATAGAAATTATAAGCCTGAAAGCTGTATCGATTAGTCAAGAACCTGTATAAACAGCAGCAGATGGCAGAGACGTCTTAATGCACGAGTCAACTGGGTCCAATTCTCGTCTGGGGGGTTCTCGACTCAGCCTCAATAAGATCATAATCAAAATCGTTTAAATCGTCAAATGTTATTGACGAACATATACCTAAAAACAATTGAGCACTTTAATCTACAGGTCAACTAGCAACAGTGGCAAAACTGCCATGTCCATCATTCGTGTCTAAGCCTAGACCAGGGATCATTAGACCTCGGCTCTCTGCATAGACGTTTGCGGTTCTTCAAATTTCTGCCTCCATGTGTTATTAAAAAATACTTACGTCTGTTCAAAATTTATACCCTTTCACCTTTTCCTTTATCACTATCTTAAAAAAATTACTTCTATTTGTATATACATTTGTAGTTGGGTTTGTTTTTGAAGCACTTAGCCCGTCAGGGCTTTTATCTCCTGTCTTGGTGAATAATGATATGCTGAAATGATTAGCTTGCTCATGTTTAAAAATTATTTATAAATTTAAAAAGAAAGATACACATACACAAGTCGTTTATATGCAACAAAAAATTTTAAAAAGGAAACTTAAAAGTTGTTTATATACATTAAAAATTTTTAATTTTAAAAGAATTTGAGATTTTAATAAAATAATCAATAATTTTTATCAAAGCTAGAAAATTTAACCTATGATTAGAACGTTTTACATTTACAAGAGATTCCCTCAGCTAATGAGAGCCTCAGAAGCTTAAGCTACCTGACCAATGAGGTAGCAGCTATTCATAGCAATGGTGTGAGTGAAAAACTTGTGATGTGTTTGCTATCTTCTTACGTGTAAAGAGAGAGAACTGTGTGTGTGTGATTGGCTGTTGCGTTAATTGAATGACTTCGATCCGCTTTGTACGCGTGAGGGAAACTCCAAAGACCATACAGTCAATGGAGTTCTGATTGTTCGTTGATAACTGAATGTGAGGAAAAAAGATTTAAGAAAAAATGTGGGGAAGTTTTGAATAGTGGTGGGATTTAATAAATAAATGGATGAAATTTTTTGATGATGAAAATGAAAAAGTGTTAATTTAAAAGTATGTTTCTGGGTCTGTGCGTGTGTGGTGTTGGTGTATACTTCTCTATTTTTTGGATCGAGAAATTATCTGAAGTGTCTATGCTTTTAAGAAATTTTTTCGACAGTTTTTGGATGAACTGTCGGATGGTTTTAAATTTAATTGCTTGTCTGAGGTCAGAGTTTGTTATATATCATTTGGCACATAGAATCTGCCTCAGAGTTTTGTTTTAGATGCGTTCTAATGCATCGGTGTGTATTTTAGCTGCGAATCCTCAAATTGGACAGGCATAAGCAATAATAGATCTTAGAAGTAGAGCGTAAATAAGCAGTTTATTAGATCTACTTTCTATTTCTTACGATTTAAAGGGGTCAAGGAGTAAATTTTTGAAATAAAGTTCTCACGTATGCGTGTTATGTGTTGTCTAAAAGTGAGTCTTTTATCCAATTTGGTGTGCTGAGACCAGAAAATTTGTTTATTTTGTAAGAAAATATTTTAGGGTATGTGATACGATTTCTCTTAGTGAAGTTTTTGCAACATTATGTGCAATTTTCCATTGGAAGAACCAGCCATCCAAATCTAAAAGGTGTCTGTTGAATGATCTGGCTATGAATGTGGGTTCTGAATCACAGTCGTCAAAATTTCTGTGTCATCTGCGTATATACACAGAATTGTGTTGTCATGCATCAAAATGACGTTCAGTAACAGTCGTGGTAACAGTAATGTCGTCGTAAACAGTAAGGGGGCAATTAATCTACTGTGGTACCTCGGCCTCGATGGGCCTGGGGTTTGAGTAAGTATTATTAATTTTGACAGAAAAATTTCTGCTAGGAGAAAATTAGTTTTATCAGGGAGGGGGAGGGGTCATATTTGATTAGTTTGAATAGTAGGCCTTTGTATCAAACTCGGTCGAAGGCTTTTTGAATACCTAGGAAAACCGCACCAGTAGATTTATTATTTTCGAACCCGGATTTTATCGTTTCCACCACTCTTAAGAGTTGATGGGAGGTCGATAAACCAGGTCGAAATCCATGCTGCTCAGGAATGAGCAGATTATTTGTATGTGGGTGTGATCATATAGTCCTTTTAGTATAATTTTCTCAGCGACTTTGCTGAGATTGGGAAGTAGTGCGATCGGCCGGTAAATGTCCGCTCGAGTTGGATCTTTCACCGGCTTTAGGCTGGAGATTACTGCTGGGGGAAAATAACCACTTTTTAGTATATCATTAATGATAATAGTAAGTTCGAAGATAGGAATCAGTGGGAGGTGCTTTAACATTTCATTTGCTATGCGATCCATACCCGCTACTTTTTTAATGTTAATATTATTAATATAGTCTATATGATTTCGCTCGGTTAGGGCAGGGGGAGGAATGTTAGTAAAGTTGTTAGCATTTTCTAGGTATGTGTGAACGACATGTGTTACTACCCTATCAGTGTCATTGGAAATATTATTGAGTTTAAATTGGTTTTGTAGCGAGTTTGCTATAACATCGCTTTTGTCTGTGTCACTATATTCAATTTTGGCTTGGCCGTTGAATGGTATGTGAGATGCTAGCTTCCTGAGCTCCCAAGCAGCCTCTAGGCAAGCAAGCGACTCGTCTCATTGTCTTTGTGTGGGCTTTTTTTTTATCATGTTTTTAATTTTCTTTTGCAGTTTATTTAATGTACTTTTGTCAGCAGAGCTTCTCATGAAGTGCCAGGTTTTCCTGGCACGGTTTCTTTCCTTGAAGAGTTGTTTGAGTTCCCTGCTGATGTAAAAAGTGTCGTTAAGTTAACGTGGTGTAGAAAAATTGTCATATACTTGTTGTAATCTGTGAGTGAAGGCAGTGACCTGAATGTCAATGTCTTCTGGTGTGTGTCTGGTAATGCAATGAGCAAATCGGGTGTGAGTTTGGTGTAGGAAAAGTACTTTTAATATGGGACATGATCCGCTCGAGAAGCAATACAGCACATGCAGCGATGTGTGGTGCTCTCAATTATGCGGTCTATTAATTCTGTATAAAGTGTAAGCCATTGCTCTTCCAAGGGAGTTGAAAGATGACTAGGGTAATTGGAGAGGGATTGAGAGCAGTCACACGTCATCCTAGAGCGTCCCATACATGCTTTAAGGGTTAAGAATCGGTGATTGAGCTGGCTACCGCATGCGCTGAATTGTTTCCTGCTCAAAGTAACTATCCCCTGTGTGATCTCTTATTGTCATGCTGTAGCACGAAAGCTTCACTTATTGCCCCAGCATAAGGGAAGAAAATGAGCCTCCAGGATGTCAACCCTATTGGTGTGAGCATTAATATTTCCATGGGAAGAGACATGGAGGTCTGTGCGTCCACCCAAAAGATATCACCCCAAACACAGACATTGCCCAATTCGTATGTATCTCTTTCACTGATGTGTTATGAATGAAAACGTTCCAGGTTCACTCCAAATGAAAATAAGCCTATTATCGCTTTCGAGGCTAACTCTGGACTTATCGGTTAAGAGAACAGCCTTCCTCTGATCACGCGTCCAGATGACATATTGATGTGTCCACTGCAAACGCTCCCACAGTGTCGTGACGAGAGTAGGATGCAAACGAGTGGTTGCTTCACATGAATACCACGTTCGATAAAGATTAGATGTACATTATTTGCATCTTTGTTTCGAAGTAGTACTATTACATTACGTTCATTCTTTTTATAAAATTCGATAAAACATGCAAATTCCTAAATTTTGAACACCAATGCATTATGGACAACTCACTGATTAAGTGAGCCTCTTTTTGATGACACAGAAAAATAACAACGATTACTCCATTAGAATGAAAACGGCTTAATGAAGTCAGCATCAGTTTTTGTCAGCACTCAACCAATGAAAAGTGCTAGTTTAGTTCTGATAGGATATGAAACAATTCGAACCTCAGCTTGAAAAGTCAAATTGCAGAGAAAATTCAACAAGAGCTTTTCATACTTTGTGCTAAAAAAATCAAAAGACTCCTATAGCACAGATGTTGATAACAAGACAAAGCATAAATACCGTTTGTCCTACTAGGAGAATGGAGCATTATCTATAAGGGATGCTCAAATGCAGGTGATTTGAGGCGTGTATCCGTGAGATGCACAGGGACAGAAATGAGACAAATACATAGAGAGAAACAGCAATATTTAATGAGTGAAATGCATACAAAGTTTATTAAAAGAAATCATTCATGCTATGTAGGCAGGCTTCCCATTGCTTAGGAAGGTTACGAATTCCGTCTGCGAAGAACGATGTCGCTTGATCATAGAAAAAAATTCAGGACAGAACCGATGGAAAGGTTGAACTCATTTCCGACTTCACGAATGTTTCGATATCAATTTTCCTTGATTGCAGTATCAATGTGCCTAATCAGCTTTTCTGCCACAGCTTTGTGTGCCTGACCAGGCCGCAGCAAATCCCTTGTCCCCTGTCGACCGTCGCTAAGCATTTTCGCCAACCTCGTCACCGTGGGTTTTGACACACGTATCACCGTACACAGCCAGCATTATACGATGAATATCCATCGGCATGCACCGCGATCCAGTGTTTAAAACTTTATTACAGTTCGCTGATCCGTCTTGGATGCAGTTTCATCCACGTGAGATTTTTAAACTAATGCCCCGTCCTTAAGCTGCATTCACACCAAGGCTTTCAGCGTCGAGTGTCTAGCGTCTAGCCAATCAGAGACTTCATCTCAGGCTGTCGAAGAGGTTCTGATCGCGACTATTTTAACTTAAAAATGAGTTAACTTCAGGCGTCTGAGCATGTATAGTTTAGTCACATGCTGCACACTCAACCAATCACGGATGAATATAGATTTGGAGTTTTTAGAGTAGCCATTCATGTAATATTTTTGGATAGATAGTTTAATTTATAATTTTACAACTTCTTTTAAAAATGAGTAATCATGACAGAGGCTCATAATAGAAGTCCAAAAGTATTCTCATTTGTATTATTTAGAGAATAAAAGTCATAAAAATAACACCTTTGAAAATGTTTTTTATATAAACACATGTTTTCTTTCATACTTTATGTAAAATAATGTTTTAAACCACAAATTTTAAGAGCGAAAAAAGGAGTGTTGAATCAAATTGAATTTACTTAATTTTTCATTTTATTAATTTAATTTTTCGATAGGATAATTTTAATTTGCTGGTTTCAATATTCAACTGCCGTCGCCAAAAGCCCTCGTGTAGCTGAACAGTGCGACGTTAATATTCAATCAATCATCAATCAATATTCAACTGTTACACGTTTTAAACAATTGGAACTATGAACAAAATTTATTTCTTTAAACAGCTAGTTTTAATCAATTAATTTTATTAATTATAGTTAAATTATCGTATTGTCTTCCAAAACAATCGCGTAAATAAAATTTCAGCTCAACAAAGCGCTTTAAAATGTGAGAAAACAAAATTTTAAAATTTTAACCAAATCACCAAAATATAATCGCTAAATCACCAACAATTATGCCTGCATGGCTACATCTGCAACTCTTTGGATAATTATTAGTAGCAAACTAATTTTTATTAATTATAATTAAATTATTGTATTGTTGCCCAAAACAGTCGTGTAGAAAATTTCAGCTCAATTGAGCACTTGAAAATGTGAGAAAAATTTTTTGTAAGGTTTTGACACAAGTCGCTAAAATGGTCACTATGTCGCCAAAAATGATGCCAACACGACTGCATCAGTAATTCTTTGATTAATTAGTTTTAATCAATTAATTTTTATTAATAATTAATGTAGCATTATCATTCCAAATAATCCTGTATATAAAATTCCAGCTCAATCAAGTGCTTTAAATAGCAAGAAATAAAACTTTTATGGTATCCGACTACGTTCGTAACCGTGGTTTTAAAAAAGCACATAAATGGATAATTTTCATGATATTTAGTGTCACTTAGATTAGAATACATGCATAAAATTGTTTTAAGAACATTTTGAGAAAAAAAAATTATTAAAATATAAAATTTTGGCAAAAAATTAACTTAGAATAATCTTTTTTCCAAATGTTCTCCTTTTGTGAAAAATGGTTCTATTATAATAATATTTTGCCTGTATATAGCTCAGACCTCTCTACAGAGGCTCAAATAGAATTTTTGAAAAATTCATATTATTTTCAGAGTTACCACCAATTGAAATAGTTATTGGCGTTTTTTTCTTAAAATTTCTCCCCTCTGTTGTCGTAAAATACGAATAAACCCACTTCTAAGTTATATATTTCAAAAATTCTAGTTGAACCTCTGTAGATAGCTATATACAGGCAAAATATTATTATAATAGAACCATTTTTCACAAAAGGAGAACATTTGGGAAAAAGATTATTCTAAGTTAATTTTTTGCCAAAATATTGTATTTAAATATATTTTTTTTTTTTGTCAAAATGTCCTTAAAACAATTTTATGCATATATTCTAATCAAAGTGACACTAAATATCATGAAAATTATCCATTTATGCGCTTTTGCATAATCACGGTTCCGAACGTAGTCGGATACCTTAAAGTTTCGACCCCGGCATAGTTACATATGAAAAGAAGAAAACCCACAATAATTAATAATAAAAGCGCGAAAGAAACTGTTTGGAAGAAATTTTTTACTTCCTTAAGAATTTCTTGTAATTATTTTTTTACATTATATTTATTTTGAATCTTAAAAAAATTTATAATTGGTTGTATGTTATAGCAATTGTGTTATAAAATGCAAACTAAATAGAAAAAACTGTTTAATATTTTCTTATACTTGGGTAGAAATCCATAATACCAGAATCAAAAAAAGAAAAAAACTGAAGCACTTTTTAAAAACAAAATTTTATAATAATTCCCTTTTGCCACACCGAATATCGAAAACACCTTAGCATTAAAAACGACTATTTCAAAAAAACTTCCTAGATGCTAAAGCATAGATATGGTCTAGGGTTAATTTACATATTTTAATACATTCAATAATGATAAAATATGCATTAAATAAAGTGTATTTCAGATTTATACTTGCATGGAAATATTTTGTATTGTATTAGATTTTGTTGTTACTCAAGTTTTGTAAAAAATGCCATCTTATCTACACTGTTAAAATTCGTAGGTAAACAAACGTATCTATCTATCTATGTGTACCTATTTTCTCACGAACCGCATGGTGCAGAAACTCGCCAAAGGTACCAAAATTTAGGGAATGATCCAAGGAATCCGTTTTGACCATTTATATTCCGATATTCCAATTAGTTAAAAAGATATGAATTTAGAACCTTAAAACGCATAATTAGCACCATGTTTCTCCTCCAGGGGACAAGTTCCAAAATTCGGAACTTCTTTTTTTCAAACGTTTTAAAAACGTGATCTAATTTTTTCATGAGACTCAGACAAAAAATAATTGCAGATTCGGAAAGATCATTTACTTCGCCACAATACGGTATAGTTTATTTTACAAAATAATTATATTTTCTATTTTTTTACGATTTTTTTTAAAATGAGTCAAAATCGATACGTTTTTATGAATAAGATTTCTAAATCGTTCCGCTTGCGTTTTCTTTCACGCTAATGAAAACAATATTTTACACTAAAAAGTTCATGCTTTTCTCTTTTAGAATCAGTCATTTAAAAAGAATTAATGTCAAAAACTGGGTTTTTTTTACGATTTTTCAAAAAATACTCAAAATTTTATTTAAGTACTTAATAACTACTTTATTTATAAAAATAATCTCACGAAACTTTTTTTCCGTGTGTAGAACGATATTATACGAAATCTGTACAAAGATTGATAAAATATCTTAAAATTTATGGTTTTTAAAAAAACAATTGTGTTTTTCGTTTTTTTCTCTTTTTGCGAGAAATATTTAAGCATTATTTTTGTTACATTTTTAGTTTCAAAATTACCGTTGTTTGCAATCGATATATGAAGTTTGAAGGCATTAACTTAAAAATGAAGCCCGAAAACAAATTAAAACTTTTAAAAAAATCAATTTTACAATAGCTCTGAGTTTGGCGGCGAGAACTTGTTAGGCGCAAGAAGACTCTTTTTCCACTCAGCCCTCTACGTTTGATGAAAGGTTACACTAGAAAAGAAGGTGCGCCTATATATAAATATTGAAAATCACCAGATTTGGGGAAATTGAATATCAAAAACTTTTTTTTTACAATTTTTTAAAAAATACTCAATTTTTTTTTTTAAATACTTAAAGCTTCTTTATTCATACAAATAATCTTATACAAATAATCTCACGAAACTTTTTTTCCGTGTGTAGAACGATATTATCCATACTCTGTACAAAGATTGAAAAAATTACGGGTTTTTTTTTAAAAATTGTGTTTTTCGTTTTTTCTCCTTTTTACGAGAAATATTCAAGAATTTTTTATGTTACACTTTTTGTTTAAAAACTACTGCAAAGTTTTTGTAACTTCTTCATTTATAAAAATAATTGTATGAAATTTTTTTCCAGTGTATCGAACATTTCAAAAAATATATGCTCACAATTTTAATTCAACATTTAATACAGTTTTTCGTTTTTCCCCCTTTTTGCGAGAAATATTTTAGCATTATTTTTGTTTCATTTTTTGTTTAAAAATTACCGTTGTTTGCAATCGATGTTGTTATGGCTCACTCCGTCGAATACTCAGGACTCAATCACAACACAGTTTTTAGTGAACTGGTGTATATTTATTTCTCGCAACTTCTTACATTCATATTGGAATTGCTGGGCATGCGCAGTTCAGGCAGCGCTGTTGCGCTTGCGCAAACATTCCGCCCAGCATTGCAATGTTACAACATTCAATAAGTTTCATGGCTTTTTACAATATTGTTATATTCAAATTTAACACTATTAAAATAATTATAAATCAGAAAGAATTCACTAAAAATACACACAATACTAAAAGGTTATTACAATAACTTAAAAATAAATAAAATCTTGTAATACAAAAAGAAAGAAATTCATTCTCTCAGGGGCAAGATACAAATTTTAGAAATAGGACTTTTGACTACACCATATTGAGTCTTGATCGTTACAACCCTAATTCTATTATCCTTTCCAGGAAATACCTCGATCAATCTGCCCATTAATCATTTATTGACTGCTAAGTTATTCTCTTTAATAAGGACTAAATCACCCACTCTAGCGTTATCCTTTTCAAATTTCCATTTAGATCTCTGTTGAAGATTACTTAAGTAATTATTACTCCACCTTTTCCATATAGACTGTGCACAATTTTTGTTAATCTCTGATAAATGTTTAATCTATTTGTTTCTATATGTATTATATTTGGTTCACTAATGGAAGTAATTCGTCTTCCAATTAAAAAGTGTGCCGGTGTCAAAACCGACAAATCATCTATATCCGTTGACAAAGGGGTGAGAGGACGGGAATTAAAATTTCCCTCAATTAGAGTCATAATGGTTAGAAACTCTTCATAAGTAAACCTAGAATTGCCTGCCTCACGTTTTAAATGGAATTTGAACGACTTTACGCCAGTTTCCCATAAGCCGCCAAAATTTGGTGCTCTGGGAGGGAGAAACTTCCAATTTATATTTTCATTTACTAAGAAACCAGCCAATTCAGGATCAGGATTTATCACTAACTTGTACAATCTCTTAAGTTCAGCATTAGCTCCTATAAATGTTTTACCCTTATCAGAAAATATTAGAGAGTGTCTTCCTCTTCTAGCAATAAATCTCTTTAATGATGCAATAAATGCCTGAGTTGTTAAATCCGACACTAATTCAAAATGTACAGCTTTAGTGACAAAACACACAAAAATTGAAACATGTCTTATACAAACTACTTTTACGCTACTTGTTGCTCTTGATCCAAAACTGTCATATAAAATCAACACCACTGCAATCAAAAGGAAAATTTTCCCTAACTATTTCTTTAGGCAAATTGCCCATTATTTGTTCACAAGTTATAGATTTCACTTTAAAACATACAAGACAACTATGTACTATTTCCCTACATACAATACGTCCTCTAAGAGGCCAAAATCTCTGTCTTACTTGATATAGTAAGGCCTGTGGACCTAGATGGAAGTATTTTAAGTGAAAATATTCTACAATTAAATTCGTTAATTTATGGTTACAAGGTAATATTACAGGAAATTTGCATTCAAAGTTCAAATCACTATTACAAAGTCTACCACCAACTCTCAACACACCATCTTTATCTAAAAAGGGATTTAAGCTTTTTATAAGACTTTCTGCAGACACTCTATTATTTTCTTTAAAACTCATTATATCTCTTTTGATCTCCTGTAGTTGCACAATCCTGATTAAGGTGAGCTCCGCTTGGTTGATTTCCTGGACATCTAAAGGTCCTCTCCTTTTTTCTCCTCGGCAATTTGCTATGAACCTAAAAATAAAACTTAACATTCGAATTATTTTAGTGTACTTATTACTTAAATTTAACAGGTCAGTCATAAATGTTGAGTTTGTTAGATTTAAATTAACACACAGTGCTTTGCGTTACTTTTAAATTCACAGTTAAATTCATCATTATCAGTCACTGATGAAAGGATATTCATTTCCGGAAAATCTTTCGTAGCTAAAAACGTAGGTCCATTTCACCACAAAGAGTTGTTGTGAAGACTGGACGGATCAAGACCTCTTGATACGAGGTCAGCTGGGTTCTGTTCCGAAGAAACATGATGCCACTGCACTGCGTTAGTCAGGTGTTGGATTGTGGCAACTCTATTTGCCACGAAGGTCTTAAGCAAGTTAGGCTCCTTCTGGATCCACGCCAAGACAATAGTCGAGTCACTCCACAGGTACATCGGGGGGGGGGTGTTTTTATTTGTAAAACAGTCTCAACTCTTTTCATCAGCTTTGCAAGAAGAACGGCGGCGCACAGCTCGAGTCGCGGCATTGTGACACTCTGCACAGGTGCTACTCTGCTTTTACTTGTTACAAGCTTCACTGTTGTTGCGCCATCTGGTGATTGAGAACGGCAATATTTCACTCCTCCGTAACATTTCTCTAAAGTATCAGCAAAACCGTGAAGTTCCACCCTTGTCGCTTGAGGATACACAATACATCTACCAATGCAGATACTGCTGACACTGTTGAAGTCCTCTAGGAAACGATGCCACTCTTTGGCTCTCTCAGAAGGCAACTCGTTGATCCAGTCGATTTTAAGACTGCATGAAGATCTCGGCTCTTGCGACTACTGGACCTAATAGTCTTAATGGATCAAACAGTCTAGCTATTGTTGAAAGGACACATCTCTTGGTGTAGGAATCTTTTAAATCCACTGCGATTTTAAAAATAAAACAATCCTTTTGTGATTTCCAAGACACTCCTAACGTCTTGGTTTCAATTGGATTCTCGAACTCATAATCTCCGATGATGCTTGAAATTAGTTCCGGATGACTACTACCCCACTTGAGCAATTCCATTCCTCCCTTTGTCAAAATGCCGGAAAGTTGATTCTTCAAGGCTTTGGCTTCCATTAAAGACGCAGCGCCGCAAAGAACGTCGTCCATATAAAAGTTCTCTCTTAGAACATGTGCAGCCAAAGGAAAGTTCTTCTCTTCATCTCTCGATAACTGCAGTAAAGTTCTCGTTGCTAAAAAGGGTGCACTCACCGTGCCATATGTGACTGTTTTCATCTCAAAGGTTTTCACCTTATCCTCTGGACTTTCTTTCCACAAAATTCTGAGCAACGGCTGTTGGCTCTTATGGATGAGTACCACTCGGTACATCATCTTAACATCTGCCGTAAAGGTATAAGGATGCTCTCTAAATTTAATCATAATTTTAAACAGGTCATTTTGAACCAGTCCTCCATTGTATTGCATGGAATTCAACACACGATAACCCATTACTTGTAAGATTGGTAGCATTAAAAACTACTCTCAGCTTCGCTGTGCTCTTTTCTGGTCTAAGGATGTTATGTTGTGGCATATAATAGGCAATCTCCGAGTTGTCATTCTCTGCGACAACCTCTTTCACGTGACCAAGTTGGTCATACTCATGTATAAAGTCTCTATACAACTTAAGGTATTGAGGATCTTTGATTAATCGATTCCACAGCGCATTCAATCGTTTTAAAGCGATGTCCCTCGACTCACCTAAACAATTTGGTTCATTTTTAAGGGGCATTTTAACCACATACTGACCCTCCTCATCTCTGGAATGCGTTTTTAGGAAGTGATCCTCACAAAAAATTGCTTCTTCATTTTTAGTTTTCTCTACCTCAACGTTTTCCAATTCCCAAAACATTTTTAAAGTCTGATTTAAATCTCCTTTAATTAATCCACAATGTGAACCCGTGCTTCAGTATCTGCAAAACTATTGCTCCCTGAAGCCACAAACCCAAACACAGTATTTTGGAAAATAAGATTGGAATTTTCAGAACACGAATTTGCCCACTACGCAATAATTCATAAAAAATTTCTGCACCCAATAAACAATCAACGGGACCTGGAACATAAAAGGAATCATCTGCTAAATTTATATTTTCAGGAATTAATCCTTTCACATTTAGATTTTTAACTGGAATTAAATCAGTAATTTTATCTACAACTAACATTTTTATTCTCTTTTTATAACTACCATCGGAATTCGAGATTTCCGTAGTTACGCAATTTTTAACACATACAGAGGAGTCATTTAAACGCGTGACCGGAATATTTACTTTTTCTTTTCTTAATCCTAATTTTTCTACGAATTTCTTCGTAATTAGATTTGTCATAGAACCGACGTCAAGCAGACCTCTTATTTTCCATTTCTCGTCGTATGAATCTTTTACAAAACACTTCACGGAACTCAAAAACACACTAGTGGTTCCCTTTTTTTTGATTAATTGCAAACACGGTTTTACTATCTTTCCCCGAAACCTCTTCAGAGGGAAAAGCAGGGTTAAATTCTCTCGCGCTTCCGCATTTAACCTTGACTCTGTTGATGGATGGAAAGCATTCGACTTACTATGGCTTGTTTGAAAATTCGTATTTTGTTTGGGGAAATGTAACGAGACATGGTGCCTCTTAGCGCATAATTTACAAGGTTTCGCTTTGCACTTCGACGCCGTACAACCTACTCTTAAGCACAGGAAGCACATAGTCGCTGTTTTTTTAAGTACCTATATTCTATCATGAACGGAAAGTTGTTTAAATTTTGCACAAAAAGGAATAGCATTATTTTCACAGCAATATGAACATTTTGTTTCATTGACATCGGACAAAAAATCACTAGTTACACCTTTTAACCCCTTTCTGTCGACGCTACTTTTAAAGAATTTATTTTGTCGGAAACCCGTATTTATTTCTCATTTCTACTTTAAACTTTAGATGACATAAACAAATCTAATTCACGACCCAGCTTATCTGGTGTGTACCAATTTTCGCACATTTTTAAATTAATATAACTGGTCAGTTCTTGATCAAGAGAATTAATTATCTGATCGGCAACAATTAACTGGCATAATTCATTAAACTCATTAACGTTTCTTAATTTACAATAATAATCAAACATTGCTTCAATTCTAGAAGCAAACTGAACATAGTTCTCATTTGGTAGTTTTTGGGACCTTCGAAACTGGTTAAGTAATACTCGAGGTGTTGGTTGAAATTGTTTTAGCACTAACTGCTTGATTTTTCATAATCACCCAGTTCCTCTTGTTTAACATAAATCATTAAATTTCCCACCTTTTCTCCCAACATATTCAATAAAATCTCTGCTTTAAATTTATCCTCCACATTTTTTGTTTTAAAAGCTTTTTCTAACGATTGAAAAAATAAATTATAGGCTTCTGTATTAGAAGGGACAGGTATTGTTAGAGTTTTGATACTTTTAATTAAGTTTTCAATATCAGATGGGACAGATTCGAAATGTTCACTTTTCTCTTGCGCAGGGGACAATTTACATTTAGCATTAGTTAACTCAAGCTCTTTCTTTAACTGTTCTAATATAATTTTTTCAAATTCAATCTTGGCCTTTTCAGACTCTAATTTAAATTTTTCTTGTTCAATTTTAGCTTTCTTTTCCGCCAAAACGCCATCAATTACACTTTGCAGAAACTCCTTATCTCAGTTTCAAAGATTTCACTACTCTCAATTAAATTTTTTAATACTATAATTTTTGGATTCTGGGGTATGTCTAATCCCAGTTCCTCGGCGACCAGCAAAAGCTCGTCCTTTTTAAAACTTTTAATTGTCGACATTTTAACACATAACATTAGTTTGATATCAAGTAAGAAGCAAGGAAATCGCTCTTACTTCGACTGATGAATTGTGCTGGACTCTCAAGACACAGAAAATACATCGGAAACTCAGTTTCTTCCCTCAGTTTTCAGACACAATTTTAACTCATCACTACACGCGGTTTTTCTCCGGATTCTACCGGACCAATGTTATGGCTCACTCCGTCGAATACTCAGGATTCAATCACAACACAGTTTTTAGTGTATTGGTGTATATTTATTTCTCTCAACTTCTTACATTCATATCGGAATTGCTGGGCATGCGCAGTTCAGGCAGCGCTGTAGCGCTTGCGCAAACAGATGTGTTAAGTTTGAAGGCATTAGCTTTCAGCCCGTTACATTTCATGAAAGGTTACACTAGAAAAGAAAGTGCGACTCTCTCTCTCTCTAAATATTGAAAATCACCAGATTTGGTGAAATTGCATACTAAAAACCTTTTTTTTTGCTTACGATTTTTCAAAAAAACTCAAAATTTTATTTAAATACTTAACAACTTCTTTATTTATAAAAAAAATCTCACGACGAAACTTTTTTTCCGTGCGTAGAACGATGTTTTGTTACGATGTCGGATATGAAAACCGAACCACCCGATGGTACGTTGAGGCCCATAAAGACCTCTTTCCCCAAATCAAATGACGAGTCCATAGCAGATTACAAACGAATGAAGCCATTCGAATTATGCAACGCACTTGAATCACAACTGCTCCAGCAGTTACCCGCTTTCAACCAACAACGTGACAGAAAAACCGCCCAGGGCAACGACAAGCGCCGAAAACAAAAATAACCAAAAAAGAAAGCCACTGATCCTTCTCCAAAAGAAACTGATAGTGACAAATGCCTTCGCCATAAGGAGATTCAAAAATTTGTCAAAATGATGACTGGTAGACTCTCCTTCCTTGAGCACTGCATTAAAAGCGAAAAGGAATTTCCAGACCTCACTGACGATGGCGCCCTCGTCGGATACCAAAAAGATTATGACGAACTCTCCTCCCTGAAGGAGCACAAACTGGGTGAGTTAGCTTTGATTCTTCCTTGCCCTGTACTGAATTGCTCGGAAAATAGTAATAATTATATCAAACTAAATGATCCCCCAGAAAATAATGCGAAGAAGCACTCGCGTCAAGCGAGTCATGATAGCAAGAAAATAGCAAACCCAAATACCGATGGTGGTTTCACCTCCCCAAAAAAAAGTTGCGAAAAAGTTAAAACTTTCTGATCCCATTGCCGGGACCAGTCAGCCTGTCAGCGTTATGAATAAATTTTGTAGCCTTGCCAGAAAGGAAGCTAAAATTACTCCCCCGATCTCAAATCAAACAACGGCTCCAGTTGCCGCCCGCCCTAAAGTCCCCCCAATTATGTTCAAACATAAAAAAGAAAATTATAAAATAATCATTAAAGACTTAAATAAGGATTTCTCCAACTGCGACGTAAAGTTAGCAGGAAAATATACCTCAAAATTTTCACGACAAGCACCGATGAACATCGCATTGTAACGGACTACCTCAAAGAAAAATGCGAGGAATTCTACGTGATTAATCCGCCAGATTCCCGCCCCCAGAAAATCGTCATCAAAGGACTCCCGGTTTCCACTGAAATCGGTGAGATCCAAGCAGATTTAACCTCTCAAGGATTTTGTGTCAGAAAGGTGGCTCAGCTCACCAGATCGAAAACAAAATCCCCGTTCCCCATTTTTATGGTTGAGCTCGAGCGAAACCCAGACTCCCCAGATATCTTCCAATTAAAAAAGTGTTTCTACCTAGCTGTGCAGGTCGACACTTTTAACAGACGACCTGGGGTTTCACAATGTTACTATTGTAACTTGTTCAACCACTCGTCAAAAAATTGTTACATGCGCACTAGGTGCTTAAAATGCGGTGAATCTCACCGAACCAGCGACTGCCCCATAAAAGAAAAAATAACGAACCCCATATGCATTAATTGCAACAAGACAGGTCATATGGCTAACTGGAGCCAGTGCAAAGAATTTCCTAAAAGAAAGCCGAAAAAAGGTGAAACGATTCACAATCGTAACACTATCAAAGAACCAGAAATCAAAAAACCCTCCAAAACGGTCACACCAAATCTCTCTTTCGCAGCCGCTCTCTCGGGCGCCCCAAATAAAAATAGTATTCCCGAAACTTCGGCCGCCTCCGAAGAAACCCCTACAATCAATGAAAAAAATGACGAAAATTACTTTGGATTTAACGACGCGACCAACGAATTAAGAAGATTCTTCCTCGACTACCCCTTCCTCTTAGAAATGGAAAGACAGGTCAGGAATGCAAAAGACGAAGAGAGGATTGATATCTTTTATCAAAATCTCGTTAATAATTACAACCGTAAGGCCTAAGTTTCGTCTTAGGTCCCTAAAATTCAAATATCTCTCAAATTTTTAAGATCTAATACCGTTCGCGTGAGAATATTTTTCTCTCTGATAACTCCCCCTTTTCTTCCGAGCGACCCGTCCTCCCAATGGGAGACGAGCTGCCCAACCAATGGAGAGAGTTCCTCTCCCGTCACAGCTCGCATTCCTTCCCTGCACTTCCCATCCCAAAGACTCGTCGAAAGCTCGCTCACCCATTGGCCGGGAAACCCTCAACCATTGGTCGAACGAGTCACTCTAAATGATCCTCGGTCGCACGACGACCCGCCTGCCCCTCCCCTTTTTTGGGCTTCTTCTCATGTTGGCTTCCGTCCCTCTTCGCCATCCATTCTGAGCAGAAGCGCCCGCTCGCTGTCGCTCGCCATCAATCTTATTTTCGTTTTTCGACGACCCGCCTGGCATATATCTTTTTTCTAAGAGTCAGCCTATATGTGATTTAGGCTTCTTCTACTGTTGTGATGTAGGGGGGGGGGAGGGGAACCGGCTCAGAGAACCGGTTGATTGATCGCCGGCTGACACGTCAGCTGACTGTCAGAAGGGAAGTTGGGGAGGGGAGACTTTCCCCACGCGGTGAAAAGAGCCAAAGGCGAAAAGAGAGTTCTTCGTTTGGTGACGTAGCGAGGGGGGTTGCTGACGTAACGACGATTTACTGAAGTGGGGTTTTCATTTCGTTTCAGAAGCTAGACTAAACTAAAATTAGATGGAACGCGGGCGACGGCGCGACAGCGCCTTTTCCCAGAAGGATGGGAGAAAAAGTAAAACCATATGACTGAATACGGATCTAATCAAGAAAACTCCCCGACAGAACGGGGAGGGAGGACGTACCCCGAAACTCGGAACGCTCTATCGAAGCAGAGCGCCGGCGGGGGGAGGGGAAGAAGGCAGGAAGGAACGCGGGACGGCCGAAGGCTGTGACTCAAAGGCGGTGATTTATCACCCAAGAATCCAAAATAAAATGACGCAGTGCAGTGCAGCTAATATATGTTGTTGAGAGTGTGAAAAGAGTGTTTAATTGTTGAATTATGGAGGGCGAAGCGGGTTTCTCCACTTCGTCGAAGAGTATGAATATTTAATTTTGGGGTGTGGATACGTAAATAATGTTTGTGCTTTGAAGAAGCTAGAAATGAGAGAGGATGCGTTGTGAGGCATACGGTGGGTGGATGGGGGGAGATTTCTAAAGTTGTTTTGCGTATTGATCGTTGCGTTGTTATGGTAGGGGATAGATGAATGAAAATTGGAAGCTAGTTCTGCTATTATGGTATGAATCGGTTCCACTCGTAGTTCCTCGTGCATGATGTATCTCGGTAGGAACCGAGGGGCTCTGGCTATTGTTCGCAGTGCTCTATTTTGCAGTCTTTGAAGGTTGTCAATGTGTATGTTGCCTGCGGATCCCCAGATCACGCAGCCGTACAGGAGGAGGGGGCGGATGTATTGCTTGTACACAAACTGTCTATTTTTGAGGGAGAGCTTCGACTTTCTGCCGATGAGGGAGTAGAGCTTTTTCCAAAATTTTTTAGTGATTTCTTTGAAATGAGATCTGTAGGTTAGTTTATCATTTAGAATGAGTCCAAGATATTTAGTTTCAAAAGTCCATCCTATTGTTTGGTTGATTTAGAGGGGGTAAGGTCTATTTTGTGATCTTTTTTTTTTCGGAAAACAATAACGTTGGTTTTTTCAGTATTTATGGCTATCCGCCATTTGGTTAGCCATAGTTCTAATTTGGTAATGTAGTTTTGCATGAAGTTCACTGCTTCTTCCACCGTTTTTTTGGAGCAAAGGATTGCAGCATCGTCGGTGAAGAGGCATACTGTTGTGTTGTTGTCCGTAGGGAAATCGCTGGTATAAATGTTGTATAAAGCGGGACTTAAGATAGATCCTTGTGGGGTTGAAGCCAGGATGGGACGCTGGCCGGAGAGCATATTATTGTATTTGACGTTAAAAGTCCTATTGTCCAAGGAGCTGTGAATTATTTTGATGAGCCGAATAACTAGCAATCCAGTACTTATTATTTCTACTTTAATTTTTTAACAAGGGCAAGTAAACAATTTCAATGCTATTCCCCAAATGTTCTAATAGGAGATTAAGATCTCTTCAGAGATCAGGTGCTCCGATGGAGAACCGTCAACATCTAGAACGATGTTATCCGTAATCTGTACAAAGATTGAAAAAATTACGGTTTTTTTTTAAAAAAATTGTGTTTTTCGTCTTTATCCCTTTTTGCGAGAAATATTTAAGAATTATTTTTGTTACATTTTTTGTTTAAAAACTACTGTTGTTTGCAATCGATAAATGAAGTTTGAAGGCATTAACTTAAAAATGAAGTCCGAAAAAAAATTAAAACTTTAACAAATAAAGCATTTTTATAATAGGAATAACTCTTCCCCTTTCATTTTGAAAGTCTTCTCCCTTCTTTTTCCCGACAATTTCACGGCGCGATTGCTTAACACGCTTCATTACCAATTGTTGGACTCAGGTTCGATTTTGTAATAAAAATTTCTACTGTTTTCAACATACAACTATTTTTAAAAAGGTATAGTGAGTGTAAGAGTCGGCCGGAAGTTTAACATTCTATATAGGTGGCGCGGCCATCAAGAAGAGAGAGCGGAACGAGGGAACGAACAGGGCAGAACGGAGGAGAGGAGAGAAGGAGCGGGCGCGAGGAGAAAAAGCAAAATGGTGTTAACTTAAAATTAAATGTATATTGTTAGTTTCGTTAATATGTATTTGTGCTGTGTGTGTGTGGCTATCAATCATCAATAAATTTTGAGCCACTAGACTTGGAGTATTCATTGTGCCTGGATTTTCTTTTGGAATCTTCATGAAACAAAAAGTACCTACAAAAGTCCTTATTGGCGCAGTCGGATGTATTTTAAAGATTTCATCGAAGCTCCAGGTAAGAGAGGGTGGTCCACACTCACAAATTAAAGTTATTATTCTATGTATTGTAATGTAAAGAGTGCATTATCAATATCTGTGGTTGTTTGGAATAGATGATATGTTATTGTAGTAAAAGTAAAATAAGTTACAGTCTAACTTATGTATGTTGATTCATTAGAAACCCCCAGGGTAAGAAAGATTAGTCGGGTGAGTCATTATAATCATTAAATGATCACCGCGAGAAATATGTAGTTTTCTGTCATAGAAAACATTTTTCTAATTTCTGGTATCATCTATTCCAAGAGGTAAAAGTATATTTGGGTTTCATCAGAAACATTATTGCATATTGGATATATATCTTTATTGAACATCAGTTCAGATAATTATTGTGTTTCATCAGAAACATTTAAAAAATAATTAGATATATAATTCTATTGAACACCAGTTCAAATTATTAGTGTGTTTCACCAGAAACGTTACGAAATATATTGGTACATATTACTTTTTTCTATTGAACATCAGTTCATGTATTGTTTGTGGCAAATCTGAAACTTTGTAAAGCATTAGAATACAACTGTATTTTTAGTTGAACATCAGTTTATATAATTGTGAGAAAAGTATAAATTTTGTTGAGTTTTGAGTATATTAATGACTAGAAAAGAAAGTATGTTTTAATTCATACCTCAACTTGATGAATGATTTATGGTATTAAAATATTGTTGAATTACATATAGAAATCAAATGTAATTTAAGCAGAATATCTAAGTAAAGAATATATATGTATATTGTTTTTTAATGTGAAATGTACATTAATTGATGAAAGATTTATTCATTATTTCACTCGATTGCATAATATTTTTTTTAAAAAAAAGAGAATTGATCATATATTTTCATTTCCTTTTCTGTACGCATATGACTCATTATGAAAATACGATTTTAACCATTGCTGAGTAAGGAAAAAAAAAGTGAGTGATTGCTCAAGGCCATAAGCTGAAGTGTGCATTTTTTTTATTATTAGAATAAAGTGTAATAACGTATTTCTTTTTCTCTTTTGAATACATTAAGGAATATTATGTCTGCCAAGTAGAACTTGTATTTATGAGTATATTTTTTTGAAGTATCTGATCTGTCAAATATGATTAATGATTTTTTTATTTTTGGCTAAAAGGTTTTTTTCTTTTATTTTGTGAAAAGGATATAAACGCAGATATTTTTTTTATTCTTATGATTTATGATGATTTTTAGAATTACATTTTGGAAAATTTAGATATTATTTTATGCAGCAGAAAACCTTTCTTATTATTGTAATAACACTTAGTTGAATTGAATTTTGGTCTATCATATGTGCTAAATGTATCATCCAAGGTATTAATTTGCAAATTTTATGCGGAAGAAATACAAAACATTTATTTTTTTAAAAAAAAATAAGACCCACCTGGATTAATTAAGCATACTGTTGTGTTGTGAAATTTAGAGTGTTATTGATTGATTTAGAATAACTATAGTAAGGGTCGAAATGGCATTTTTGGGGAAGGCTAAAAAGCAAGATTTAGTTTTGTTGGCTGAGGAGTTGGGTCAGAAGGTATCAGATAAAATGACGAATATAGAGCTAAGGAATATCATAATCGGTAGCAAAGATTACGAAGAAGAGTTCGTTAGAGATCAATTGTCTGTTATTTTAGAGGAACGCCTTGAAAGGGAAAGTAAGGAGAAAATCCAGCAACAACGCGAATTCGAGTTAGAGAAAATGCGCTTGGAAATCGAAAGATCGCGATTCGATCCTGAAAATTTAAGCCCGCTTAAAACAAGTGTTAGTGATTTAATTAAAATCATTCCGAATTTCGACATAATGGATGGAGATATCGTTCTTTTCCTTACCCTGTTTGAGAGACAAGCGAAACGTATTGGAGTGGAGAAAACGAATTGGGTATCGGCTCTTTTGGCACGCATGCCGCCCAATATTACTCAGCTAATAGCCAGAGAGTCAGAAGATAAATTTGACAACTATGACTACATAAAAGGAGTGTTATTAAAAAGGTTCAAGATGAGCCCAGAGACCTTCAGGCAAAAATTCATGAAACATCAGCGCATACCTGCTAGATCTTGGCGTGATTTTGTGTTCGAAATTACGAGTTACTTTGAAGAATGGCTCGATGGAATGGAAGTAAGGGATTTCAAATCATTGAAAGATTTAATAATAACTGATCAGCTCAAAAAACGCGTGCCGGGGGAGATAAGAGAGCATTTCGTGGATGAATGGGCCAAATTTTATGAACCATCTGTTTTGGCAGATAAATTAGACGGCTACGAAAGTGTTCGGTCGAGTGTCAAGAAAACGAGTCAACCTGAAATGTCCCTCAGCGATACGTCAGATTCACGATCTAATATTAAAAAAGAACATGCAATAATTAAAAATGATTTTCAGAGCAAAAGGTATAAATTGCCTTTCAAACAAGAACCTAAACAGCCAACATTTAAACCTACTTGCTATTCGTGTGGAAGAGTTGGGCATACCTCGAGGGTGTGTCATGCTAAAAATCATAAGGAAGCCTCCCCTAATCGCCAGATGAATGCTGTGGAGACCAATGAACGTTTTCAAGAACAATCCTCTGCAATTTTAACAGCTAAGGTTGTGATTCCGGTATATTCCCCTATCAAGGAGGACGAGAAAATAGACGAGTTACAGTCTGTCCACATTAAGTGTGGGAATGAAATTCTGAAGGCTGTCATCGACACAGGTGCCCAGATATCCGTGGTAAGAGCAGATATCGTCGAGGGACAGAGCGTCGATAGTGGAGGGACAATCCAAATAATGTCGGCGTTTGGGGAACGTGAAGTAACCGAATTGAAGATTTTCAACCTGAAAATCGACGACTCCAGACACGGGGTAGTACCCATTATGTGTGCAGTTTCTAAAAGGCTAGTTAACGACATGTTAGTCTGTTCGTCTGCTTATGAAGCGCTGTTAGAAAACGCGTGGAGTTTATTCACAACCCCGCAAACTCCTATGTATCTTCAAGGGCAGTTGAAGGTATTACTGCAGATGATACAAAATCAATTTCCAGCCAAGAAATGACCCGAGAAACTTACCCCTCTGAAATTTACATACAGTCTTTGAGCAAAGCAAATGAGGAGGAAGAAAAATTTTCCGATGAAGATTTGGAAGTAACCCAAGCAATCGAGAAGGTTCTTGTGTCTAAAGGTGAACCAATTCAGACGTGTAGTACGGATCAATATGCCGTAGCACAATCTGTTGTTGTGGAGAAAGAAAAGGAAGAGAAATATCAGTTGATGTGATAAAGGATAAAGACGAGAGTAATCCCGTAATCCTTAGCAAAGAACGAATTGACTTTGATGAGGATGAAATTGAAGAAGAAAAACTAAATTTGCCTAAAAGAAAACGCAAAAATTTAAGCAGAAGGACAGTTGCCGAATTACAACAAAAAGTGAATCTAAAAGCCTCAAGCAACATGGTACTCATACCCCAGCACTGGAGTTTTAGAGGCGAATATTCGCAGGACAAAAGTGGAATAGGGAAACTTGCATGGAAACTGTCGGATTTTATCAAGCGAGATGGTACTGTGAACATACGACGATCATCGCGAGTAAATCGAAGCACCAGGAAAAGAGTTCGACTTAAATTGAGACCACAAGACAATATCTACCGAGACGGGAAGGTTAGGGTTGAAACCCGACACCTAGACTTTAAGATCGTTGACCCAACGTGGATGAAGCAGGGAGTTGCACGTAAATTGAGGGAGAGTGAAATATAATTTCAGAAACGTTGTTTTAAACGACGTGCCAAACCGAAAGTGACCATTCGGGGAGATAAAGCCTCGCCTCGCTTATATTGGGACCGAGGAAAGAGGAGTAGCTGAGACATAATCATAATGTATCTTTATAATATTTTTTGGGTGTTAATATTGTATATGCATATAACCGTCATATTCGGTTAAAGTGAAATTTTAATAGTGTATTTAGAAAACGTCTATTATTGATTGATTGATGTATGAATATTTTGGAGAAAAATGAATCATTCTTATTTATTTTTTGTTAATGTTGTATATGCATATAACCGTCATATTCGGTTAAAAGTGAAATCTTCATTGTGTATTTAGAAAACCTTTATTTTTGATTGATTTATGTATTAGCTGTTTTGGAGTATAGCGTATACTTATTCTTATTATTGTTTTTTGTTAGTGTTGTGTATGCATATATGTCAATGTAGTTTTCATTTAAAATTGAAATTTCCATAGTTTGCTAGGAAACCGTCTATCATTGACTTATTTACGTATTTAGCATATTTTTACCTGTGTACTCTTAGAACTAATTAAAGAATGTTATTGAGTAGCTTGATATTCATAGAAAGATAGTGCACTCTCTCTTTACTTAAGGATTTGGTGTTATGTGTGTGTGTGACAAACCTTTCTGGTAGCACCTGGTCATTGATGACGCATGTGCTTCTGTTGGGGGGGGGGCATGTAAGAGTCGGCCGGAAGTTTAACATTCTATATAGGTGGCGCGGCCATCAAGAAGAGAGAGAGCGGAACGAGGGAACGAACAGGGCAGAACGGAGGAGAGGAGAGAAGGAGCGGGCGCGAGGAGAAAAAGCAAAATGGTGTTAACTTAAAATTAAATGTATATAGTTAGTTTCGTTAATATGTATTTGTGCTGTGTGTGTGTGGCTATCAATCATCAATAAATTTTGAGCCACTAGACTTGGAGTATTCATTGTGCCTGGATTTTCTTTTGGAATCTTCATGAAACAAAAAGTACCTACAAAATTCCTTATTGTGAGTGAATATTAAAGTCCCGCTGTTCACTTACTCGACAGCTCTGATAGCAAAAAGGGAATTTCCTTGGCAACATGTTATGCTTTAAAAATTTTTCATGCAACGCCGGGGGAAAATAAACCTGTCTGACAAAGAAAGGAAGCGAGCAAATTTCGAAACAGGGAATTTTAAGTTATAAACTCGGTAAAAGCCCGAGCAACGCCGGGCTAGGCGGAGGAGGGGGTGGAAGTCATTTTGAAAAAGAATATTAGAAGTGATGATTTTTTGTGAAGGAAAGGGAATTTTTTTTATAAAAGTATAGAAAGCCCGTGCAACACCGGGCCATACAGCTAGTAGTTTTTATAATCATAATTTTCAAGCATGTATCTAGATCAGCGTTTCTTAACTTATGTGCCAAGAGAATTTTCGACGAATAATTAAAGTTCATGACTTTTGTAGCTTAGAAAATAGTAATTACAATGTTTCAATATTTATATATATATATATATATATATATATATATATATATATATATTTGTTTTCCTGCTATAATTTGATATTTTTTATCCAGTTGTATTTGACAAAGATTCAAATTGGCTTTCTTTAAATCAAAATATTTGTGAAATAATCCAATCTTAACATTTTTTTATTGCATTGCTGTGAACTAATGAAAAAAATTTCATTCAGTACGTAATAATGGTCAGATATTTAATAAAATCTTTTGTTAAAAATGTATATAAATATATATTTGTAACACATCTTTCACAATTTTTTTATAATCAGATGTGCGACTAACAAAAAAGAAATATAAATACTGGTCGCATTATGTCGTTAACTCTTTCATGCTTGGTGGCACCTATGTTGTAACACTATTTCTTATTTGTTTATTGTGTGGTGGTACATAAAATGTACCACATGTTGAATGCCTCAAAAATTGATGCTAGGGGCTACTTTCTCTGAACCACTACAGATGTCAACTACTAGCAGTTACTCAAGTTTCAACAGATGTCAGAAGCTAATTGCATGTAATGGGTTTTGCAGTAGTTCATTCTTTGATCAGCTGTGAGCCTACTAAGTGGTATTTTTTCGAAGTAACTATTTCTAGAAGTGTGTGTTGTGTATTTTTATGTGCAAATGAAAATGATTCTTGTGATATTTGATACAAATCAGGCAAGTACACATATTATGTAACTAAATAAGTCAATATTACAATAATTAGTACCTCACATGTGCATTTCTAGTATGAAAATATGAGAGTCCAAAAAATGTATCACCTCGTTATTGAAGGCCATCTTCTCTTTACAAATACAAAAGCATTTTTTTCAATACAATTTCAATTCTTCCCAATAATATTATGCCAGATAGATTTGTTGTAAGTTACATTTTTTAAACAGTATTTATTATTAATAGTACAGACAAAACTACACAAATGTCCTGAATGAGCTATAGCTTGTGTTCAAGAAAAAATAAATACGACTAATACACTTAATTTATATTTTGATTAAACAAAAACTAGGTAAAAAAATAATGTAAAGAATAGAATATTTAAAATAAAAACTAACATTAGGTAAATTAGGACTAAGCTAAAATTAAGCTTACAACACTAGATTAGGAAAAATTGAGAATGTGTTTTAATTTATCGGAAGAATAACAGTATAAGATGAAGTGTATTTATTTGTTTTCCTAAGTTCATACAGAATGGATGTGTTGTGTCTGCAAAGTTTCACTGTTCCTTGGGAAGAAAATCATGTTTTAAGAACTATCATGTGCTACTTGAAGTGTGGTGGTACAAAATATGTACCTCCTATTTCATAAACTTCAGACACCCTTTATTTGAAAAAGTATTCAATGTTATTAATATGTACCAGTTTTTGTTCCATAATTATAGTTTTGTTAAGTTTATTTAAAATATTTGTAATTATTTCCCTCTAGTGCATTATTTTTATCAAAAATTCAGTGCATGATAGAGTTAATTATGTGTTTATATTCAATAGAAACTTGCTTCATTAGCAGTGTAATGATTACTTAAAAAATTAACTTAATTTGCGTTTTTAATTTGATTGCTTTCACAAAATAATGGATCTTCTTTATTTTTTTCTTTTTTGAATCTTTGTTACATGACAAAAATTTAATGTTTCCTCCAATACAGAAAGTAAGAAGTTGCTTTAAACATAAAATATTCTTTTATAAATATTGTAAATAAACATTTGTAAGAACATCAAAAATTTCTGAACTAATTAATTCACATTTGAATAAATTTGTATAAGCCTCAGAGTTAAAGCCAATCTATCTCCTTTGGTTGAATATTATCTCTATAATATTCCTTTTGGAAATAATTGACCCAACTATTGATGGTAAATTATCGAAAAGTTGCGGCAACAGTCGAACAAATTTAAAATAGCTTTCTGTGTCCGACACACGCATCTATTCTATTAGCCTAGATGTTGGTTTTTATCGCTTTTTTTTGTTTTTGTTTTGAGATATACGTCGGGCATACTATCGTTTCATTTCCTCCCTTTTTAATGCTAACAAAATCGAAAAAAAAAACCCCTTTCTTGAGCGATCCATATTTAATAAGTCAGAAGCAACTACTATCTTCAGCGTCACCTAATGAGCAGAAATCCACCGCGCGTGTACGAAAAAAGCTTTGGTGTGAAACGAGCAACGAAAACCTTTCTCCTTTCTACTATAATCGCGACGTTTGTACGCCTTGGTGTGAATGAGCATTTACGGATGCAGTTATCACAAATCTGCTTGCGCTCACGCATGCGTGGTACATACACCTCTACTATCGCGTTTGTTTCACGAAAATACACTACTGGCCATTAAACTGCTACACCAGGAAGAAATGCAGATAAAACAAAATGATACTTATTGGACAAATATATTATACTGGAAATAAGTGATTAAATTTTCAAGAAATTTGGGTGCTTAGATCTTGAGAAATCAGTACCCAGAACAACCATCTCTGGCTGTAATAACAGCACTTATACACCTGGACATTGAGTCGAACAGAGATTGCATATACAGGTACATATGCCCATGCAGCTTCGACACGATGTCACAGCTCATCAAATGTAGTGACTGGCGTATGGTGACGAGTCAATCACTCGGCAGCCAAGGACCAGACGTTTCCTATTGGTGAGAGATCAGGGGAACGTGCAGACCAGGGCAACAGTCGAACATTTTCTGTATCAAGAAAGGTCCGTACAATACCGGTATCCTACGGTCGTGCATTATCCTGCTGAAACGTAGGGTTCGAAAAAAGGGTAGAGCCACGGGTCATAACATACCAGAAATGCAATGTGCACTATTCGAAGTTCCGTCTTGATTGATTGAATATTAACGTCGCACTGTTCAGCTACACGAGGGCTTTTGGCGACGGACCACGTAATTTTGAACCATGGTCAAGTGACGTGGACGACACCTCAGCTGGCACCCCCCTCTCCTAATCGAAGTTCCGTCAACGCGAACAAGTGACTAAGATGTGTATCCAATAGCACTTCATACCATCACGCCAGGTGATGGACCAGAATGACGATGACGAATGCTCGCAGCCAATGTGCGTTCACCACGATGCCACCAAACACGGACGCGACTATCTTGATGCTGTAAGGAGAACCTGGATTAATATGAAAAAATGACTTTTGGCCATTCGTGCGTCCAGGTTCGTCGTTGATCACACTATTAAAGACGCTCCTGTCGGTGATGAAGTGTCAAGGGCAGCCGCGGTCTCCGAGCTGAGTCTATGCTGCGGCTAACGTCATCGAACTGTTTGTGCACACTTTGTCGTGCGAACGACCCCAATTCTTGACTGAGGACGGGGCTGCACGATCACTTAAGGCCATGCGGGTAACATGCCTGTCTTATCGGCTACTATTGATAGAGGGGCGTTGAGACCCAGCACGGCACTCCGTATTACCGTCCTGAACCCATCGATTCCATATTCTGCAAACAATCAGTTGGATCTCGGATTCGAGCAGCAATACGATAAACCACAATCCCGGTACGCTACAATTCGACCTTTATCGAAGTCAAACATACTGGTAAGCATTTCTACTTCTTACACGAGGCATCGCAACAACTTTTCACCAGGCAATAACGTTCAAATGCATTTTGTGTACGAGAAACCGGCTGAACAGTTTCCTCATTTAAACACATTGTAGGTGTCGCTACCGGCGCCTACTTTGTCTGAAAATCTAATCATTTGTATCACAGTACCTTCTTCCTGTCGTTTAAATTTCACGTCTGTAGCACGTCGCCTTCTTGGTGTAGTAATTTTAATCTCCAGTAGTGTACATTGAAAACTGTTCGCATGCGACGCTTCGAATCACTTTCATTTGAACATGCCTCATAAAAAGAGGTTTCATGTCACTTAAATTTGGGGGAGAAACGTTCTTAACTCATAAGTGGAGTTTGATTTTCGCTCGCGGCAGGTTAATTTTTATTAATGACACAATTTTCAAGCTACATTAAAACTATTTAGGGATGGGTCTCTTAATTTGGAACCTAGGTCAAGTTAAGAGAATGACACCTAAGCTGGAACACCACTATTCAATGGGAGGACTTAGAATCTCGACAGATTTAACGTGCATCAGCTCCACCACATGGCGGAACTTTAATGGTACTTGGATTCAAACTTGCGACTGTACAATGCCGACCATGACCACTGTTTTGTGGCGAGTTATTTCCCGAAAAACTCATATTTTAGCAGTTGTCTTTTTTTAAAAAAACATACCACCTAAGATCATTGGATGTACGGTGAATTAAGATGAACACATTACTATAGATTCTTAAAGAGGAAAGCAAAACTCTTATCACACACACACATTTCGTTATCTTTTTTCTATCATTACTTCAACCAATTTTCGTAAGAAAATTGCGTCTCCTGTCTATTTAATAATTACATATTTATTTTGACACCAGTTATTAGTTATGATCCCCATCTCCTAAACAGTTTTTCAGCTGAGCGACTTATTAATTGTTCACTAAACAAAAAAGTAACACAAGGGCTCTTTGGATGGATAATATAATTTTAAATCATGGTCAAGTAAAGGGGACTATAAGGGTTGAAAACTTCACTTCCACCCCAAGCTAACGTAAGAACTTTCGGTCCCTGTGTTTATGAGGATAAAATCCAAAAATATTAAGCTACCTTTAAGATACGAATCCGTCACTGTCAAACAGGCTACCACAGCCACCCGGATTAACTAATGTGCATCTTGTCTCAAGTATTCAATGTTATATAAATCTTTATTCCCTTGAGTAAAGGATTTAATTTTGTGCGAGTATAGATTGTTTTGCTTGAATATATATATTATTTTATTTCTATATGTTGTTGTAGTAAAACATTTGGGGGAAATTCCCCAGTAGAATTACTGAAAAGTTTGAGCAAAAAAAATGTGTTAATTGTGAATGTTGATTTTTCTCTTTATGTAATAAGATGTTTATCATCCCATATAGTTCAATTTAACTAATAAAGGTAACTATATATAATGATTTGCTGTCGCCCAGCCAGTATGGTGGCTATGACCCTCGGCTTGAAACCGAGTGGGTTCGGGTTCGAATCCCGAGTAAGACATGGTTGTATCTTCTTCGGGAAAGAAGTCGGTCTTTCACCTGTAATGGATTCCCGTCTTGAAAGGAAAGCAGCGCACCCCTTCTTGTTATATGCTGGGATCATAATCTGTAATAAATGTGTATATTCATTTGTTGTATTGTATGCTTTCTGTTTTTCTTCACTTCATATGTTCCCAGATAAAAAAACACACAACATGATTTGCTGTTTAAGAAAACTTACACGATAGGATTAACAAACGAGATTGTCCATCAAAAAGTAAAAATCCTCAAAATATCACCTTTAGATAAATATATTTACAATTTGCCATTTTGCAAAGTTATGTTTCTAATACTTAAGAAGTGAAAACTATTTCCACACTTGATCATTGCTTGTAGACCTTTTATGGGAAATAGCCTTATATTTATCTTAGTAATTTAAAAGCTTACCACCAGTTTATTTTAATTATTTTCTTTAATATATTTATATATATTCCAGACATATATCAACCATTGTTGATATTTCAGCAACTGCTTTTGAAAAAAGTAAAGATCTACATTTGTATTAAAAGCTGTTAAGTTAGAATGTGAAACATTTCACTTGAAAGTTATAAATTTAATTTACAAATTCAATCCATGCTACAGCATTACACATCAATTAGTTAAAAAAAAAAAAGATAGTGAAAGAATATGTACAAAACATAAAATAAAGTCTCAGGTTTATAAACAATTTATTGAAATTTTCCTTGAAGTCTTTATCACAGAAGAGCTTTTTCGACACATGAATACATAAATATACATATATATATAGCTGCACCTTCAATTACAGTTAACATGAACTTATATTGAATAAATATAACAAAATACTCACTCCACAATTTTCTTTTTACAAACTTTAATTTTGTAATAAAATTTAAAACTAGCAATGAGAAAAAATGATGCATTAAAGAATCAATTGATTCAGAGGATCATTTTAAAATCAATAATATCATTTAATCATCTTTTTTTAAAAAAAAATATTTTGCATAAAAATCACTACATTTATACTGCTCAGCAAATTTCCCATTATATCTATGTAATAAACGAGAGTATTACATAAATATTTTGTTAAGGTTTTATGTTGGATTATGAAATGTGTATAAATCCCCTAGGAGCAAAAATATATTAACAGCATATTGTTGAAAATTCAACAGGAGAGAAACACAGGATATGGACGAAGATAGTTAACACTTTTTGTAAAGAAATATCAATATTTAACATTTATACATTAAACACATGGATACAAATGGAAGAAATTAGAAACATATTAAATTTTTTAAAAACCAAATGTCAGAGAAAAGCAAAGATATTGTGACACTTGGACAAGATAACAAAAACTCTTATTTTTTTATTATATGTTAAAACTTTCATTCTCAATTGCATATTTATCTTAAAATATAATTGATATTGAGATTAATTGTTTTCTCAAACACTAAGAATTGATGAAAAACATCTAACCAGAATCATAGTTACGAGAAACTGACCCAAAATATTCTTACTTTTAAACAGAAGTTTTTTAATATGTATATTCAAATCAAAAAATTACAAGTAAATTTTCATTTATATAAGTAAAGCTTTTATATAGAATATAATTTCTATTTTTCAGTATTTTTAATTTGTTTCTTTTAAATAACTGAACACCTAGTTTTCATTTCTGTTCTGCCATTTTACATAAAAGCAAATGGTTTGAGTTCAAATAATATAAATATTTATGTGACAAAAAGTCTATTACAAACTTTTTTTGGAAAAAAAAGGCTTAAATTATACCTCAGTTTTCATGAATCTCAAGTTCTTGATACACTGAAGAATAAATATATGCTATTCAAAACTGAAAAAAGGGCGATGTAATTAATCTGTGTTTAAAAATATTTTGAATGTTTTTTTTACAAGAAAACATAAGTTCTTTTTCAAGAATTCGTCAGTGTTAAAGAAAAACATATTTAGTAAAAAGGAACATAAAAAATGATGCAGGATAAAATAAAACTACTAAGAGCATTAAGAAGTGATACAAGTGCAAAAATTAACATTTCAGCTCTTCCTTTTTTTCCCTTTCTGCCTCATCAGATAGAAAAGAAATTTGTGTGCTATTTTTTAAGAAATCATTTAAATACCAAGAAAAAAGTGTCAACGAAGTTACATAAACGACAGTACAATTTAAAATGATTGACAAAACTACTTTCAACAAATGCATTTTAAGTATAATTAAATGAATCAACATCAGAAATATAGAATTTGTGAGAAGTGATATGTAATATAAATTATCCAAAATTGTAATTCTTCATGCTGTCAAAAACTAAATATTTTGATACCAGTAAACATAATAGCTTTACATCCTTTTTCAGGTACACAGAATATTTAATATGAAAAAAAAAAGTAAAAACCATATTTTGCACTATATAGTAATATCAACTAAAGTTGTTTCAAAAAGACACAGTAAAAGTTAATAAAATCATATGACACCTTTGTATTTTGATTCATAAAATTTTTAAATTAAAAATCCTTGGTAATGTGAAAGATTTAGTATAACAATGAAGTAGTAAATAGTTACCTATAAGGAAAGGTAATTTTAAAGTAAAAAAATGTAATATGAAGACTTTTTCACATTTAAGAATGTTTATCTCATTCTAAATATATATACAGGGTAAATTCTAATCTAACTATTTTGCAGTAGAACATTCACATTTTTTCTTTCATATAAAAAGTCAATGTTTTAAAAATTCGTTTGAATAATCTGGACAAAAAACAACAACCCAGATGTCATCTCTAAGGATAAAAATAATAAATCACACAAATATCCAATTTTTGTTTTGTGGTAATTAAAAGACTCTTTAAAGTCTTATTCTTCTAAAAAGTCTTGGCATAAATATACTTTTGTGAAGGGTCAGTAAGAAACATGGCAGAACCCAACAAACGATTTTTTTAAAGCACTCGGCAATGTATGTTGATAGACATCAAACTGAAATTTTCTTGAATGATTTTATTTTTAAGAAAATAATACATTTCTAAATATATGATATCTAGTTCAGACATGGCGATTGAGACAAATTTGACATATTTGTAAACTGTTTTAGGAGAGTGATTTATCAAAGAAAAACGTCAAATATTAAAGAAATACTTAATTGTTTGGAGAGAAAAAAAAAAAAATCTTCCTTTTAATAGCTACATAAAAACTGCACATTAAAATTTGTTGTATTATGCTAGCTATGCTTATAAAGAAATGTAAAGTCATGCACTGACAGTAGCCCTTTATCTTGATTAATAATATATAAAACTGAATGCAAGACGAAAAAAAAAAAAAAAAAAAAAGAGCGTTTATTCTTCAAAAATTTATACCAAATTCAAATTATACGGCGAATTGAAATATATGTATATGTATGTATGTATATATATATGCAGTAATTTTCGAACATGTTGCCATGCGGGCGATGCTGTTAAAGGGGTGAAATATTTTCAAACCAAATTGCTGAAAAGTAATACGCCAGACGCCAACGGCGATATTTTATTTCTGGTAACCCTATCTTAAGCAAACACGTTTTTCCATCCATTTGTTAGCTTGAACGCACACTATACGTGCAAATCGTACTGTCTGTAAAATTTTTTGTTTGGAAAATGATTGAGAGAAATGTCTTTACGACACGGAATCGTCGAAGTATGTTTTAAGCCCTGAAGGGAAAACTCGCTGCATGATGATCATATATATTCAGACATCCCAATGAACGAATGTGAATTTTACGCACTATTCGGAAACTCGGATTCACTCCAACTTGGTAGAATTTGTGCTTTCTTTCCACTTTTAGAATAAAAGTTCAATCAAAACACTAGAATCTAAAATATTAAAATCGCTTGTGCATGTATAATGAAAACCGTTAAAAAACAATTTTTATTTGACTTTCTTCCCCCCTTAGATTAATCGAATCTGTATCTAAGCCAATCTCCCTTGCCTTTAATTATAAAAAAGTTTTAAAATTTCTCAGCTTATACACGAAAATATACAGTATACAATAATTTAAATTGTATTTGTAAATTTCTTTTAACCCATCATTTATTCATATGTATATTTCAAATATAATAATTGAAAATAAAACAAAACTTACATCCTTAAATCACAATGTTGAAATCAGATTTATCACTACACATAGTTTCCCGATAGGTAGAACTTTCAATCATTTCAAAGTCAGCAGAAATTACCAGAACAAGTTGTTTCAATAAAATTTCTGATTTTTCTTTATATTTTAATCTTAAGTATGTGAAAGATAGAGAAAAAATTCCACAAATATTTTACTTTACAACACCAGAACAATATAAAAACGCCTTCAACCACATCAAAAAAAAAAAATCACCCAAAATTTCCAATTAACAAAATTAGACACAAAAGATTCTAGTTTTCCTAACAAAATAGAAATTAAAGGAAATTCTACGTAAAAAAATATTTGACAGTTTATTCGCACATTTAAAGCTCTTTTTTTTAAAAAAAGTAATCTGAGCCATTAAATGGTTTCTATTAAGAGAGCTCATCATAATTTTATTAAAAATAAAATTGTGTTGTTCAAGGATACAAGAGTCACTGGTATCAGAAAAACGGAACATAAGAAAACGTAATTTTAATTGTTTATTTTGTTTTCAAATACATTTAGCACAATTAAATTACTTAATCAATAATATATATGGGAAGTTTGCCAGATAGTATACTTAAGAACTGGCTCTTTGATTATCCAAATTTGCATGACTGCATTACTTATTAATTCCATAAAAAGTAATTAAATTTTGATATTTCAAATATTTTTCGTATTTCAAATCATCAAATCGTTTTTTGAAATAATTTCAACCAATTGGTGAGACAATTCCACTAGAAATATATATAACATCAATAATGAATTTGATATGCTAAATATTACTTTCTAGACAATTCTACTAAAAATATATCTAACATCAGTAATGAATTTAATATGATCAATTACTTATGTATAATACATATTCATCAATCTAGAGCCATCAATTTCCTTTTTTGTGTGTGTTCAAAACTAATTATGTATTCCGAAAAGAAAGAGGAACACACGGATTATAAGTGGAAAAATATATTTCTTCCTAAATCCTAAAATTTCTCCTATGATTAGCATTTTGATATGCAAATTTAATGAATTCATATAATTTTTTAAACAAAGTTTGGTAACAAGCTACTTAGATTGAAAAATAAACTAAAATGAAAAAATAAATTTTTAAAATGGAAGGAAATCTTTATCAAAATTTTTGGAGTGTGCTGTAGATAATATAACATTTGACATCTCAATAGTTTAAAAAAAATTTCCAGACTTTTTAACACAAAGTATGTTTGTTTACAAGTTGAAAAAGGTCAAATCATATAATGAATATAAAGAGAAATACCCACCCCAATAACTAATGCAGAACAAAAGAAAATAGCATAAATTTAAAGCCTGAAAATATTCATGAAAAAGAAGTTATCAATAAAACTGCTTGCAAACAAATAAAGATTAAAAAAAATGTGCACTAATAATCTAAAACATTTTCATGTACACTAACATTTTTTCCCCTTCAGTGTCCATCCCCCCCCAACAGAATACATTTACCAACTATGTCATTTATCCAATATCCAAAAATGTCACATTTTTACAGTTCAGTACTGTAAATTCATTTCAATTCACTAAAATATTGTATTTTTATATATTACATTTAATGAGGCCGAAATGGAGTCCATTTTATAATTTAATTCATTGTGGAATTCAAATATTTAAAATCCAAGCAAAATCTGTGACGAGTATCTGAACATTTATAATGTAAGTTACTAGTAATTTTTTTTTCTTACAGTTTCAGTCGTGCAGTTACTAAAAATAATTAAACATTGATGAAAATATAAGTTTCAAAACATCTCCCATGTAAATCAAATCAAGAGGGGGTAAATTTGATGCTTAATATGTTTTACAGAATTTAATTTTTAGCAGTCCAAAGTTGCTATATATAGTTAAGCCCATTCATTTATACTCTAATAAATTTAATAATTTAATAACAGGAAAAAAATAATTGGAGTTACCTGGAAAATTATTTTTATTGATAAAATTATAGCCGTTTTATTCAGTTTTTAAAAATAAAAACTTAGTCAACCATGTCACAATTTAAACAAATGGTCAGAATTAAAGTAAATTAATATGGAAATGATCGATACCAGTATTCTTGAGGTTAATTAAGTCCCAATCTAAAAACGTTTTAACTAAAAGAGAACAGTAATTATTTTTTATAATTTTCTAAATATTTGGCAATTTGAATTTTTAAAATAATTTAAGAACTCAACAATTTAAAGTTTCCTAAGAACATGAAAAGTGTGATGAGGTAGCTTCCTTTGAAATATATTAAAAAGACATGAAAAAAAATTGTTCTTTCACAGTTCATAAAAAAAAAAAATTTCCTTTTTGTTACACTACCAGGCAGTGGCACACACAAGGGGGTTGTAATAGGGGTCTGGACAACCCCCATAGCCCTTGATTTTTTTAAAATTGGTTATAATCCCATGCATATATATATGTAAAATTTAATTATGTATTTGTTATTAATAATTAATTTTATTAATTAATGCTAATTATTTATTCAATAATTAATTTTGTATTGTTTTTGTTCCCGGAAATCAAAAGAATATGTTGGACGGGGTATGGAAGCATGATACCAAAATGTACTTTCGACCCTGGGGATTCCCCCCTCCCCTTGAAATTTTTTTTGTGCACTACTCTGCTACCAGGTAATACCAAATTTTAAGTAAGAAAACAATTTTATATGATGTTTTGGAAGTACTTTTGCCATTATCATAATCCTTTATATATTTTCCAAAATGGGAGGGGGAGAGAAAGCAGTACAAAAGGATATAACATTTTCTTTGTTTTAAAGGTACAAACTAGTTTAAATGTTGCTCTTTATTTGAAAATTTAGAGAAGGAGCTTAAATCGACCCAAAGGTAATTTTTCAATTAACTTGTTTTACTTTTCTGTCCTGTTAATCTCCAATTTAGGAATTTCATTTCTGGAAAATTTCTGATTCTCACAACTCTCTTTTTTTCAATATAAAATATTAACTTGGTAGAAATAATAGATGCAAGATAAAAAAAATATATAATATAACCATTAAAATACAAGTTTTTATAAATGACAGATTTTCGATATATTCTGAAAATTATTCATGTGTGTAAAAGAAACATATAACCTAATCATATATCAAAGCTTAAGCCCACCCTAATGCAAGAAAATCAGTAATATTTTACACTATCTATACTATAACTGGTCAAGTCTCACAGAAGCAAATAACAATTTTTATCACTTTAAGTAAATGATTTTTTAAAATATTAAAATTTCCTTTTCTATTAAATCTTTCAATATCCACACTTTACATAATTTACATGAAATAATAAACAAATCAATGTCAAAATAAACTTTTTATGTATCAATAAAAGAATAAATATCCAAATCTGTAAATATAACTGAACATTATTACATCTTTTTCTTATAAACATAATTCGTCTGAAAAATGGGTAAAACATTTGACATCTTCAACATAATACCAGAAAAAAAAAATACTGAGGGTTGTGTTTTTTTATACAAACATTGAACTTATAAATCTTAATACATATTACAAGTACATTTTTCATAAATTACCTTTTAAATTTGTATAAAATAATAAATGGTAAAATTTAACACCTTATTTTAATAATAAAAAAAATGTGTACTAATCAAAATTTAATTCTTTCACAATACATACAAAAATTGTACTTAAGATGGGAGACACACAAATATATATAATTATTAATAAACAACCATTTTCAAAATAGTGTGGGTTATCAAATCAATCTAAAGAAATCTAACGAAAATAACATAAAGCATTATTTTAAGTAGATATATTTATCCTACTTCAAAAATCATTAAAAAAGCACTTTTTGATTTATTTCAAAAGAGCCATTTCAGATCAAGCTTTTCATGATTCCCTCATGACTTTCATTCTAAAAACCTATTTTTAGCATTTAAAAGTTTAAAGAAAGAAATATTGCAAAGCAAAGTTATTATGAAAAGTTGTAAGTCACAAATAATTCTCTGAAAATATGAACAATAAAATTTTTTTTACAACAAAGGTAAATAAATCTGAATAATTATGAAACAAACTGGTGTCTGATAATATATATATATATATAGCACTTGGTTTAAAAACAAGTTATTTTGACTAGATTGGTATATCAAAAAATGAAGCATTTATCAACACAAAGAATCTTTTGAATAATTTATTTTGCATAAGATATTCTTATTTTGCATATTCTTTGATGGATTATTTTACTTTATGCAACTTTATTCTATTCTTTCAAGTCTACAAATCGGAATTCATTTAAAGAAAAAAGGGGAATATATTCTAAAAAAGATTCAGAGGAAAATCAATACTTAATGAGAGAAAGACTAATTAAAAAAAATTTTATATAATACATAATAAAAAATAAAAGGAGTAAAATAAAATGAAGGCAATATTAAAAAAAATAAGTTGATAATTTAAGTTGATATTGAAAGATAATACAAATTTGTTTACATTTATCAAATGAACTGTTTTTATGATACAAAAGTGAAATAATAATAATCAAAGCCAACTTATGTATCCCGACAGCATAACTTTGAATATTAGCATGCGAGATCTGAAAATATTCTGAAGCAAGTGCTTCAGTTATTTCATTAATACACAAATTGTGCAAAGTAATTCCTTCTTCAAACAACAAAAATAAACTATCAAAAGTTTGAGCAGATAATATTTTTACAGATAATTAAATTTATCTTTAACTTCAAAATACAAGTTACTAGTCAAACAAAATGAACTTTTTGTACATAAATTGAAAAACAATACAAAATAGCACCTCCTTGAAAACGTCAAATTTTTTACGACAGTCATATCAGGTGCAAAGTTTCTGTGAATATAATATAAAACGTATATATTTGCAAAATCTAAAATATGTTGTTTATACCCACAAACATATGTAACAAAATATTAAAAAATACAAGTTCCTACAAAAAAGTATATTCTAAATAATTTAGAAATAATAGAAAAATATATGCATGAACATATCTAATATTGTTACCTGTTTAAAAAACTGCAGTTCTTCAAAAAATTATTAGTTAGATCAAATGTCGTAAAACTAATACCAACTGCTATTGGACCTTTAATCCAATTTAAACTTAAGCCTTTGTATAGACCTTTAATTAAACCTTCTTCACTAATTACTTTATTAATAGTACTTCTAATAGTACTATATTCACTACCAGTCAATGATGCTGTTTGCATTCTTCTACGAACAATGTCAAGGGGATAAGAAGCAGACTGACCAAGCATTCCAGCGATAGCACCAAATATAAGTCTCTCTGTAGGGTGGACGGATCTGTCATTGGTTTGTTCTATAAAAACACATTTTTTAAACAAAATTAATAATGGGTCATAAATCTTTTCCAAAAATTGATATCGATGCTTTAAAGAAATACAAATTTATTATATATTAAGGATAATCTTAGAGTAAAAAAGTAACTCAATTCATTAATCATAGTACAATAAAATAAAACACAAGTTTTTTTTGCAAAAAACTACTTATGCTGTTTCCTATCAATTAAATGAATATGTTTAAGGGAAGTAATTAATGTTTGTAAATCTTGTTACAGGAAAGTTTAACTTTACTGAATATCTGATTACTGAACGCTGCTTCTATTTTCTTTCAGTAAAAATGTAATATCCACATAAGCGGCACTTGATCTTGGTAAGGGATACTTGTAAGTTTCTGTTATTCCTTTCCTTACATAAAAAGATCTCCATGGGCCGGAGAAGAGGGTTTCTTGATCTGCCGTTTTGAGATTCCTGGATTATATTTTCACTATTATTATTCATAAGCAATATTTGTAAATTGATGCAATGTTAAGAGAAATAATATGAGGGGCTTAGATACTTTTAATCTGTTTTATAATGTGTCATAAGTGTCAGGAAAGGGACGATTGTTTTATTTAAATGTTCGACATTTCTTGCATAAATAATAAATTAAAATAAGCATGAAATTAATTTACATAAAATAGGTATATGGTAAATAAAAATCATTTCCATCTGTAGAATATAATAGAAATAGGGATGACTATATTTTTTCATCATTTTGTACTATTTATTCTACAAAACACCCATAATGCAAAACGATGGGGCTTGGCATGTTAAATTAAGCCTCTGAGGTATTCACATTGTATGAAAGTTAGAAAAGGAAGGACTCCAGCCTCATGTTCGCTTTTTCCTTTTGATCACGATGCAAAATTACGAATTTTATGAGCCCCTCTATTTTTAAAGTGTTAATTTAAATCAACCGTATTTTATATTACTTACATCAATAATTTTACACTTAGCAGTAAAGAGATTTAATTGAAATTCAAATTATATAAAATGAATGATTTTAACAAATACTTATATCCATTTATAGTTCAATCACTTTAAATCCTTCATGTTAAAAAAAATTACATAAATTATAAGTTTCTTAGCAACTGTGCAGGAATTATTAAAAATATCTTTTTTTCTTGGTATTTTTAAAGTTTCTCTCGATTATGTGTTTGAAATTACTGTTACCTACTAAGAAAATAAAGACTGAAGGGGGGATATATGTATGACTTTTCATTTGAAGTAACATTATGAAATGAATGCTGGTTATTAATTTTCATATATTTTCAAAAATTATTAATGAATAGTGGTAGATTTTATTTTTTTTTGCTTGATTAATTCTTACAAATTTGTGGATTTTTACAGGACAGCAGATCTATTGATAAGAGTAATTACAGAACATTTCATATATATATGTTAGAAGAAAAAACACTGTAATGAATGGTTTTCAATAATATATTTTTTAGAAGTTTGTGGAATTAAGATTTTTTTTCCAGTTGAATAAAAATGGAATTTTGATAGAAATAGCGCAAAATACGTCTCTAATCATAAAAAAACAATGAGGCTTTCTTTTTTTCTTTTTTGTATAAATTCTAATGTACAAAACGTTGCAAAATTTATATGCTAGTGTGAGGAATATTTTTATGTGATGCATTTTCTCTTTTGTACAATTCCATGGTTTTTTACACTATTACCTAAGAATAGCATTTTAAGTATGTGCAATGAATTGGTAAATAAAATAATTAGAGATTGATTAAACTGTTTTTATAAAGTGTAGCATTGCTTATATTCAGTATTTGGTTATGTTTTTTAATTCACCTCTACTTTATTCACTACTGCTTTACCTTATTTGCTATTTACTTATTCTACTTCTGTTCACGATGACTATGATTTGCAGACTATATTCAGATAAGCTTAACTTAAGAAATCAAGAGGTTTTTTAAAAATTGTTTTGAGTCATTTGCAACTATAATTGTGACAAAGTTCATACACATAATCAGGTTTTTTGAGCAATACTGTATGCAATATACTTTCACACACACAGTTTCACTATTCATTCACGTTTTAGATACTTAATTTATACCCAATGATGAAAACATGAACATAACACAAGAGCAGGCTTCCTTACACAGCACGTATAACACTGTTACCGAAGAGAATATAATAAATGGATTGAAAAAAAATTTACTGTTTATAACTTGAACTGGACTAACCTCGATTGTTTGACTGTAGATGGAGGGAAGACATAAGTGGCATAAAGAAAGGCTTTGGTTGGATAAGTGAAACAGATATGTAATGAAAACATTTCCCCAACCAAGGTTTCAACTCTATATAATTTACACCGGCAAGCTCTGTGTCCTTAATATGTAGACACTAGTAGTGGACTGAATCCTGTGGTGAAGATGCTGAATTTAATCAGGTCACATGGGCTCAGAAACACAGTTCAGAGACATGTTGAAAGATATAAACACAGAATCGCAAGATTTTCCATATTACACAGCAGTAAAATGGTTAAGTTGTGAGAAAGTGCAAAAGCAGAGTATTTGAATTTAGATAAGAAATAGGTGACCTCTTGGAAAATAAAGGCAAGCCCCAGTCATTACTGTTTGATGAAGAATAGCTATGGAAAATGGCCTTTATTGAAGACATGCCTTTAAACTTTCTGAACCTAAAACTACAAGGAGAAAAATATAATTTTTGATTTCTACACTCACTTTAAAGTCTTCAGATCTAGACTTTGTCATCTTTTTTTTTTTTGAAGTACAAGTCAACAACTTGAAGCACTTTCAGCAATGCAAGGTCTTAATGGCTGAAGCAAGAGCCAAATTCCTCGTCATTTGCATTTGAAATGATCAAAGACCTCCAGCTGCAGTTTTAGGAGCATGTTTCTCAACTGGATTCAAAGGCAGAAAGGCTGTTATAAAACTCAATTGAAGCAGATGTGTGTGTGTGTGGCCAGTTGCCCAAATAAATAGAAGTTGGAGGTATTTGAGTTTCAAGCAAATGACTTTCTTAGAGCCAAGTTTAAAGAACTGGTGAGACAAGTCTAATGATAAAACTTTTGCTTTGAAGTACCTTTCAATCTTCGGAATAACGTACTTATGTGAAAAAGTATTTACAAGAATAAAATATGTGAAAAACAATTTGAGAAAAAAATTCTCAGATGATAATCTCGGATCGCTGTTGATGTTGGGGACATCAAATCTAAAGCCAGAAACGTTTGCTATTTTAGCATTCAGGAAAAGATTTCACCATTTCCACTAATAAAAGATGTGCGTGTGTATACATATATATTTATATATATAGTGTATCAATGTGTTTTTCAATAAATAATTAAAAATAGCCTCTATGTATATTGACCCTTTTATTTGGACCTCAGGTATGCAGTCAGCCTCCAAACTGCTGTTTGATAATCAATGCAACCCCCAAGCTGAAAAGTTTGGAGACCTTGATTTAATCTACAAAGTTCAAGCATTAAATTCAAATACTACTGAGTAACTGTAATGGATTTAATGTAGAATGTTTAGTATTAGTTAAACATGTCTTACCATATAAAAAATTACCTAGAATGAAATTTAATATATATATAATATATATATATATATTCATGGCATGCACACTAGCATTTATTTACCAATGAAAAAAATCAATAGTTAGAAAATCTTCAAATACTAAAATTTCCAAAAGGAATTAATTTTGTAAAAAAAAGCTATTCAATGATACTTAGTAATTAAAAGTTAATGAATTTTTAGGGCATAATATATTTAAAGGTGACTGATTGATTGATTGATTTTTCATCCACAGTGTGTTTACAATTATAAAGGTCAGAAATTTGAAAACGAATTTCCTATACAGATCATATGGGGTTTTTTTTAAAAAAAAGACAGAACAGCACAATTTATATACATAGAAATACAACAATTAAACATGTCTTCAAATAACATACTGCATAAAATCTAAATAAATGTTTTGGATTACATACCACTGTGTAATCGTTTAAGAGTTTCATAAGTGAAAAAACTTGTTCCTGAATATGGAATAACCCCAAGCAAAGTTGGAGCATAACCACGATATAAAGTAGCACAACCTTCTGTTCTCCATGTTTTGACAAAAACTTGAACCAAGCTGTTATACCTAAAGAAATATAAGTTTTTTTAAAAAAAATGCAACAGTATACACAACTATATAGAAAACTAGTAATTTAGCACAATATCATAAATTGAATTAATGTAGTACAACTAACTGTATAGACACATGCATATAGAAAAAATACAATCCATGATGACTATTGAATCATAGGGTTAAATTATGCAGGCTGCATAATTTGTGTTAATAAGTTTTCTGATCTCTACAAATTACTTGAGTTTATGTTATCCATTACCAATAAATGGAAAACAAAGGATCGGAATTTCCTTCTTCAAAGTGTCAAGTGCATAAAGAAAAATAAAAAGAGTACCAGTAATAAAAGTAAGCAATAAATTAATGCACTCCAAGTAGAGACAAATGCAAAGGGACACGCTTAATATGATCATGCTTCTCAATTTTCTTTAGATGAAGTGGAGTTTTATTAACATCACACTATAAAGCACCTCGAGGGCTATTGGCAACAGACCTTTAATTTTGAACCTCAGTCAAATGACGACACCTGAGCTGGCACCCCTCCTCCAGACTTCAACATCCCACCAATGGGAAGATATTGAGCCTCAACAGAGTACAGCAACCCACTCTACACAGCAGGTCTTTGGTGGCACCAGGATTCAAACCCGTGATACTCTGGCCATGAGTTCATGACCATAACCAACAAGCTGCCGCGGTTTTTTAAGTGGAAAAAAATTAACTGATTGAAAGCAATTCATTTCTTTAATTTTTGTATTAGGGAGACCGGAAAGCAATGTCGTTTCTGTGTATGTTGATATTATTCAGTCATTTATCAGCTCATTGTGTAGTTCAAAGTCATGCCAAAGACAATTTTATAACTAGAGTGATTTGTTTGCTCACAAATATTTAAATCTTAATTATTATTTTTTTTTGCAACTTAAGGAGGAATGGTCAGCCAAATACCAGAAAATGTGCATATCCTTCATTGTATTCTTTTTGAGTTTCACAAGTGTAGTAATGCAATGGTTGAAACCAAACTATTTTGCGATGTTTATTACAAACACATTCGTCGTTTTGTAGTGCATAAGGTGAGTTTTTATGTTCAAATTGGGAAGTTCAATCTTTCCAACTCGCACTCTTCAAGAAAAGACATTTACATGTTAAGGCATGTCCATATCAGACAATCAAGGAACTTTCAAACACAGTTAACAAACTTGTCGACCACAAAAGAACATTTGTTAAGTCAGCAGAGCAGGGGTTTGGGTCTTGTATAATCTGTCCGAAGAAAACAATGCTCACTGATCCACCATATGCAACTTATTGCTTCAGCAGCACACTACTGAATTGTTTTTTAATTGCTTGATTGTTGGAGATGAAAAATGAATCCTCTATGATAATTCAAAATGCAAAAGGTGGTGGTTTTCTACCAAACTGCGCTTTTGTGTGTTTGGTGGAGAATTCGCAGGGTCGTTCATTTTAAAGGGCTCTGAAACCTGGACAAACTCTGTGAATGCAGACTCTTATTGTGTACAAGTGGATCGAGTAAATCAATCTTCTATGGAAAAGTGCCCAGATATTGTTAACAGAAAAGGTGTTCTTCTGAATTTAGATAATGTAATAGCACACTGTGCAAGACGAACCCTGGAATAAGTTAACGAATTGAGATAGGAGTTATTGTCTCACCATTCATACTCGCCTGATACTGCTCCAGATATTTCCATTTATTTTGATTTTTTAAACAGTAAAAAATTTGGTGGATGTCCAAAATACCATCTCTAGATATTCTGTTCAAAAATCATTCGATTTTTATTGAACCAGCATTGAAAATTTCCGGAGTAGATGGCAAAAGGTTGCTTGAGAGAGAGGATGACTACATAATTGAATAAAACTAAAAACATAGTAAAAATTCATTTATTTGAGTTTAACGTAGCTCCTAATATACAAAATGAAGTATGTATGAAGTCTATCATTTTTAATTTAATTCAAGGAAAACATTCTTTCATTTATTTGAATTTTTATTATATATTTGCAATATCAAAGCTTCTTAATTCAGGTTCACAAACCCATAATTATTTTTTTTGACTATATAGCGGTATTTTATTTTTAATTAAAGAAATATCTGTCCAATTTTTCACATAATTGAAAATTCTAAACTGTTTGATATCACAAACTTTGTAGAGCTTTTTTTTTCAAGTGATCGTTTATTTCCAAGTTTTATAATACTTTAATGTTTAAAAAACTTCAATTAGGCTAATTATTTAACATGTAAATAATGAAATACATAAGCACATATAAAAAGAGGTCTTTTAGAATGCTGATTTTGATTTAATTTTTTAAAACCATCCAAATAAAAAAAGACTAATGGATAAATCATGCATGTAGAAAACTAATTTTCATTTATTCATTAAATGTTGATTCACATTAAAATATTTGATAAATGAAAACTTAATAAAGAACTATGAAGATTAACTCTAATGAATGGCAAATGAGTAAATGACAACCAGACCTCATAATTTTGAACTACGGTCAAACGATAGGAATGACACCTGAGCTGGCACCCAACTCTTCAAACATCTAGATGAAGATTCAGTCATGACGGATTTAACATGCATTGGCCCCTCTATACTAGAGGTGGGCTTTGAGGCCACATGCGGCCTCCACAAGTTTCTTGTGTGGCCTTCATAAAAGCTAACACTAGTATTAATTAATATTTAATTATATATAGATTACAACAATTTTATAGATTTATAATATAGATTTTTAGAGATTTACAAAATAGATTACAACATACTACCGCAAGATTTGTTGGCTATCAGCAGGACATGTTTTCTAAAAGTTTTAACTTTATGATAATAAATTTCAAACTTTTATAAAGATCAAGGAGAACTATGCAATCTATGAGATGAAGCATTTTGTAGAAACATTGCATTTTTGTCTGAAATCATGACAAAACAAAACAAATTTAAATATCTGCCTGCAAGGTAAAATGAAGCATATACATATGTATGAAACATGGTAAAAAATCCAAGTGTTTTGAAAAAAAAAAACATTTTTCAAATTCTTGCTCTTTTGTTGGAATATATCTTTAGAGCACTTCCCAGAGCCAGCAAAAATGTTGAATGAGCAGAAATGTGAACATAAAATATTCGATGAATATGTAAGCATCTTGTATTCTTTAACAGAAGATTTCAAATATTTTTAGATTTTGACGAGCACACTCCTGCTATGAGCCACATTTAGTAGATATATCCACGGGGTTCCTACAGAACAACAAAGGGAGTTACTTGATTTGGGGGAAGATAGTACCCCCAAAGCCCTTTTTGATGCTTAAAAGGATTCAATAGAAATCTGGAAAAATGTGCTGTTGATATCCATGTCTATGAGAGTGTGCATGCTGTTTACTTTCCTGCTTTGGAAGTACTTACTCCTATGAGTCAATATTTTCTCTCATGACAAAAATTAAAACTAGTTTAGGAACACTAATCACAGATACTTATGTAAAGGATCAATTAAGGCTTCATATTACAAAGCTTGATCCAAATATTCAATTATTTTCAAGTAAGAAACCAATGCAAATATCGCCTAACTTAAATTTTCCACCGGATTTTTAAATTATTTTAGGAATTGTTCAGTTACTTATATAATGTAATACCATTATTTTTCTATTGTATTTCTTTATAATGTTAAAACAATTTAAAAATACTTTTACTTTCTTATTTTTATTTGAAGTCGCATTTAAATATGTAGTTGTTTATATTGAACTTTAAAAACCTAGATGAAAATTTATATATATACACGTATGTGTTTACATAAAATACCAACAGTGAAATATAAAAAATTACAGCAGTACCTTTGAATTTAATTTTGTAAAAAAAAATAATTGATATTATAATGTTATAACAAGTTTTTACTCTCATGTGAATACAAAAATATTTTACATAGTAACTTTAAATGTCAAATAATAAATAAGAATTTTATTTTTGTAATAATTCTATGAGGCACCAAATTGTTGAAACAACAAAAAACTATTATCATTTTATAATCATCGCATTTATCGGGACATCAAACTATGCAGCTTCCTTTAATACTACCTAATTTACATGTGGCATTTAATGTGGTAAAAAGTCCCTCCCCCTTCTGCTCTATACAATAGAACTTCCTTACCTGCCAACATTTGAAAAGTGTAAAAAAAACAAATAAAAGGGGGATCAATATTTCATCCAAATTCTTAAAGGATAAACAACATTTCAAATTTTATGAAACAAAGCATAATGTACAAATATTTTTAAAATAATTTTAAGATCACTTCACAATGATATTTTAATGAGAAAAATACTTATAGTAAATACTTTTGTATCGACTTAATTGACTCTCAGGAATTTTAATCTTTTAAAAGGGTACCACTGCCAGGCTGTGGTACAAGAATAATGAAGAAAACCTTAGTTCCTGGGAAAAATTCCAAGAACAGCTAAAGATTGCGTTTGGCTTGACGGAACTATTCATAAAACAAGTTGAACACGAACTCAAGAACCGAGAGCAGAAAACGGACGAGAACACAGTCCTATATTCAAAGTGTACTAAAACTCTGAAATAAGGTCAATCCAAAGATGACCAAAAATGAGAAGGTTTCTCATCTAATGAAAGGCATCGCAGAAGATGTACACCAGTATTTACTTGTTAAGGGCATTAGTTGTACCTCAGATTTCATCAAGGAGTGACAACGCATTGAAGAGATGAATCAAAGACGTATAGCCAAGCACAGGTTCACAAGATTACCAAATGTAGTTCCTGTAGCACCCATAGGATAACATGAAGATTTGGTAACCCTCATTAGACACATTGTGAGGGAGGAAGTTCAAAGGATGTTGGCACCAGCACAGCAGAATACGCAGGTGGAATCCCCATCCCTTGACAAAGTCATAAGAGAAGTGCAGCAAGCACTATGTCCTGTAATCCCTTCTAGATCTGTTAGCAGGGTTTTGTTATATGGGGCACCTAGCCCATCAGGGCTTTTATCTCCTGTCTGGTAAATTTTGATCACATGAGATAGTCTATTACGTTGCCCATTTTTAAAAATATATGAAAAATTTAAGGAAATAAATAAATTAACAGAGTTTAAATAAAAGATTTAAAGAAACAGCTTTTTTCAAAGTTACTAAATACAGCTATTTAAAGTTACTTACAATTCCCTCAGCCAATGAGAGCCTCGGGAGATCTGACTGCCTGACCAATGGGGTAACAGCTAATCGTGTTGTGTTGTGAGAAGTTGTGTGATCCATGCTCCTTTCCCGCATTTGCGAGAGGGAGCTTCGTGATTGGATGTTGTGTTAATGGAGTGACTTCGGTCCCGGTAGGGGTGCCGTCGCCTTTTCTGGGTGCAAGAGCTTCCAGAGGTTGTACGGTCAAAGGAGCTCTCGTATTGGTCAATGTGTATCTGAAACATGGAATTAGCAGATTTTTGAAGTTACAAATTTTGAAGAGGGATGTTTTTACCGAAAAAGATGAATAGATAGAATTAATGGTGTAGGAATTAATAAGATTAATTTAAGAGAATGTTTATTGGTCTGTTTGTGAATCGTGACGGTGTGTACTTCTCGATTTTTCGGATCGAGGCATTTTCAGAATTGTCTATGTTCTATTTTCTAATTTTTTCCGACAGCTTTCGAATGAACTGTCAAATGGTTTTGAATTTTATAGCTTTTAAGAGGGCGACATTTCTCATGTACCAACTGGCACATAGGATTTGCCGCAGTGTTATGTTTTGTATCCGTTCTAATTTAATTGTGTGTGTCTTAGCTGCAAATCTCCAGACTGGGCAGGCGTATGTTAGAATCGGCCTTAGAAGAAGAGTATAAATAAGTAATTTATTAGATCTATTTAATTTAGATCTTTAATGAATTAGGGGTCAACGAGTGAACTTTTTTAATAAAGTTCCTACGTATGCGTGTTATGTGTTGTCTAAAAGTGAGTTTATTATCTAACCTGACACCAAGATAATTGGAGTGCTGAGACCAAGTGATTTGTTCGTTGTGCAAGAATATTTTTGGATGGGTCAGATATTTTCTTAGTGAAGACTGCCTCCGTTTTTGCCACATTAAGAGCAATTTTTGCATTTGGAGAACCAGTATTTTAGATCTAAGAGGTGTCTGTTTAGAGCTCTGGCAATGAGCTTTGATTCTGTGTGGGTTGCCACGATTGCGGTGTCGTCTGCGAACATACACAGAATTGTGTTGTCCTGAATTGGAATGTCGTTCACATAAATATTAAATAAGGGAGGGAAAATTAAAGTTCCCTGAGCCACCCCGGCCTCTGTGGGCCTGAGGGTGGTATTAATTCTGACAGAAAAGTTTCTGTCAGTCAAGTAGGAAGAAATTAATCTAATCATAGGGAGGGGGTCATATTTGATTAATTTGAAGAGTAGGCCTTTGTGCCACACTCTGTCAAAAGCTTTTTGTATATCTAAGAAACCACACCAGTCGATTTTTGTTTCATGAAACCCGACTTTATCGTCTCCACCACTCTTTAAGAGTTGGTGGGAGGTCGAAAGGTCGGGTCGGAAACTGTGCTGTTCTGGTATAAGTAACTTCGTTGTTTCCACATGGTGGCATAATCTTTTTAGTATTAATTTCTCAGCCACTTTACTGAGGATTGATAAAGAAATTCGTCTAAAATTTTCTGCCCGGGTTGGATCTTTCCCAGGCTTTAATATTGGGATGACTGCTGCATTTTCCCATTGCAGTGGGAAGTAGCCGAGTCTAATTATGTTAGTAATGATATTTGTTAGTTCGAATATTGGTATTGGCAGGAGGTGCTTTAACATATGATATGTTACGCGATCTATTCCCACTGATTTTTTAGTGTTAGAATTTGTAATATAATCGATTACTTCACTCGGTAGGGGTGGTGGTGGGAGGAATGTTAGTAAAGTTATTGTGTTATTGCCCTATCCATATATCATTGTAATATTATTTAGTTTAAACTGATTTTGAAGCGAGTCTGCAATAATCTCGCTTTTGTCTGTCTCACTATATGCAATCTTGGCTGGGACTTTAAGGGCCAGTATTGGGGGGCTTGCTTCCTGAATTCTCGAGCGGCTCTCCATAGAGTGCCGTCCTCGACCTCCAGGCAAACAAATGCCTCGTCTCATAGTTTTTGGTCATGAATTTGTATGATTTTCTTAATTTTCTTTTGCAGAATATTTCATGTATTTTTATCAGCAGGACTTTTCACGTAGTGCCAGGTTTTCCTGGCCCTAATTCTATCCTTGAATAGTTGTTTGAGGTCTCTGCTGATATAGAAGGTGTCATTCTTTTTTAATGGTTAAGCTTTGTTGTAAGCTTGTAGTAGCTTATCTGTGAAGGCGGTGACCTACATGTCAACGTCTTCTGGTGTGTGAATATCTGGAAGTGTGTGAGTATCTGGACGTGTGTAACTATCGGTGAGCAGTAAATAGAATAAATGTGTTTACCAAAAGGTAAATAATCTCATCACCTTTTAGATATTTGTCGCTGAATGGTTGATTAGCGATCGTTCCTAATTGAGTGGTGGTCACATGTTTCCGTGACGTTTGATCACGTGATCGGAAGTCATCAGGGAGGCAGTGACTTTCGGAACAAGAGATATATAAACAAGATGCTATAACCCTGATTCTCCTATCCCCCGCCGTATTTTTTACTAAAAAACGCGAAATTCCACCTTCACCCCAACAATGTATAACACTACAATTCCGTGGTCTCAAAGTACTAAATACCTTGGTATAATTTTCGATAAACAACTCACTTGGAAAACACACAATTTACACATGCGTGCAAAATTCTGAATGTTTAAATTATTCCCTCTAATTGGTCAGAATTCTGAATTGAGTAGAGATAATAAAGTGCTTTTCTACACTGCCATTATGCGTCCAATTCTAGCTTGAAATTCTACCATCTGGATGATCGTAAAAGCAATAAGATATATGAGAAATAACGACACCCGGAAAGCAATAAAAATCAATAGTTTTAAATCTCACATCCAAAAGATTGCTAGAAATTTCTTTAACTCTTCGCAAAATACGAATAATGTCAATATGCTAAATTTTTATAATTGTAATCCTAATGATTTTGCTAAAAGGCCGAGAAGAATTCTACTCGATTCCTACAATCCTCCATAACATTAATTTTCAGTGCAATTTTTTAATGTGCACCCACTCTGCTAAATTTAAATTCTAAACTTATCAAATTTTTTCATTTATTTCTGCCGTTTTCCTCACATCTGGACTTGCCCCGCCCCTTAGTCTTAAATTTTTTTCTTAGAGATTGGAGCAGCCAATGAGAGTCAATTTCCTCACACGCCAAGATCCAATCAGAGAGCGATCACTCAGCTCTCCCCAATGCAACAGAAAACTTCATGAAATCTGGAACTTTTCCGAATGATTGGCTTGTCCAATCAGAAGCTATCTACTCCCCAGCATGATAACTTTCACAGTCACTCTACATCTACTTGTCAGATATGGGATGAAGGCTCGCTTCGCGAGCCATATGCCCAGGAATAGCATCGTACGCATCATGATTCTCCTCTTTAATATCTCGATCTAGTTAGCGATGCCTGGATACTCACTCTATTACTAGCAGGTTTTTAAGCCAATGAAGGCACGCGTCTCAGCTCGGAAGTGTTGTTTTTGAACTATTGTGTCTAGAATGTTTTTTGACATTATGTTCGGAAGATGTTTTTAATGAATCCTCAATTGTTGATTAATAAAGAACTTCCAATGGCATAACATGGATATTATTCAGGTTTGTTTTCTTTGCAACTCTTCTGCCATGTAGATGTGGCAAACAAGTGGTTATGGACCGACATGCTATAACCTGAAGATAGTTTCTTTTTGTCATCGGAGATTAGTGACTATTGCCGAGAAGGAGGGGCTGAAGACTTCGCCGCCTGTGCTCTTTATACTTTTTCTGCTAAGGACAATTTTTGGTCACTGTATCATCTTTGAAATGGCTGTTACGAATTATCAAAAAAAAACCCTGGACACTTCTAACTATTCTTCGTGGTCAACAGATGTTTGGTTTTTGTTGCATGACAAGAACTGTTTAGAAATGTCGCTGGCAAAGAAAGTGCTCCCGAGAATAAAAAAGAAAATCAGCGAGAGTTAAAGGACTTAAATGCCCACCAGTGATTGGCTTTATTAATTCTGCATCTGAATATCAGCACTGAGTATCGCAGTATTATTGAAAACGTAATAGATCCTGCAGAAGCCTAGAAATTGTTGAGGGATAACTTCCGACCAGACAACAGATCTTATATGAAGTTTTTTGGAGAATTTTTTCAGTGCAGAATCCAGCCTAATGACAAATTAAACATATTCTCTTCAAGAATAAAAAGAATATGCGACCAATTAGAGGCAATGGGTAAACCCATGGAGGAAACGTAACAGTGTTACCAACTATTTAAAAGTCTGCCATCAAAATTTGATTCCATAGTTCAAACTATCCTCCGATGGACTGATGAGACATTTAAATATAAAGATGTTTTGTTGGAGTTGGTTGCGGAAGAAACCAGAATCAATTTCCGAGATGGTTTGAGTCCACAAAGGAGTCAACACGAGATGTTTAGTGTGCAGAAGTCGAAGATAAAGTGCCACTAATTTGGCAAACTTGGATATTTTAGGAGGGAATATCGCAATGGGAGTACTACTGCATCAGCTAGCGCATTTAATTGACAATCCAGAGAATATGGAACAAGTCCAAAATTACGTCGACATCCACCTGTGCTTTACCTATTGGGTCTTCTGTGTCATGTGATGTGATTCCAATATAATACTTTTCGAGGTAGTAGACGAGACAAACTATTCATTTAAGGACCGAAATGTTCTAAGCAGGTACCATGGTTCAACAAATTTTGTAGCACACCAAAAAGACGGTAAGAGTAAATTATCCTTTTTTCTTGCTGAGGCTAATTTGAGCTGTAATGTTAGTAATGACGCTTGGATTCTGGATACAGATTCTAATAATCATTTCACAAATAACCAGGACTTATTAATTTTGTAGATATTGCTAATGAAAATATGGTACTAGCTGTAAATGGTGTCGAATTTCCCATAGAAGTAAGGGGTGATGTAAAAATTTGGTTTAATAGTCATGAATGCTTACTCAAAAATGTATTTTTTTCTAGTAGATTAAGGAAAATTTTAATGTCTGGTCCCATGCTTGACCAGAACGGGTTAAAATTTATTGGTGAAAATGGGCAAATTACAGGCCATTAAAATTGACAGAAAACCAAATGACTTAATGACCTGGCATGAAAGTTTTAGCCATGCAAATGTTGATTATATCCTAAAAACTAGCCTTTTGGATGCTGTGAGAGGTTTACCAAAGCTTAAAAAGCCACTTAATTTTGAGTGCGAACCATGATGGTTAAATAAATACAAAAGGGTTTCTTTTCATTCCATAGAATGCACAAGATCTAAGGAGCCTTTAAACTTATTGCATTGCGATGTTCAGGGACCAACTAATGTAATTGGCAAGAGGGGAGAAAAGTATTACTTGTGCGTACTTGACGATTATTCTTGTAGAATGTTAATTTTTCCTATGTGTCATAAATCAGATACTTATGATATTCTAGCCAAATTATAAGGGCCAAAAGACAGCTGGGTTTAAAAGTTAAAGCTGTTTGCTCGGATATTGGTGGAGAATTCATCACTAATATTTTAACTGATTTTTTTTCTAGAAAGAGATATAAAACTTGAGAAAACTAACATTTATACACCACAGCAAAATGGCGCTTCGGAATGTCTTAACAGAATGGTAATTGACGGAGCTAGGACAGTGCTGTCAGAAAGTGGACTAGACAAGAGTTTCTGGCTTGAAGCTGTGTTATATTTTGTACATATTTGGAACAGGTTATATCACTGGTCAAACTCTTATGCCAACTGAACTTTATATAGGTATTAAACCCTCAATTAGACATCTAAGACCTTTTGGTTCTACCTTGTATGTAGGAACACCTAGAACTTTAAGGGGAAAACTAAAAAGGATACATTGGTTGGTTTCGGTCTAGAAACTAGAGGATACAGGGTGTGGATACCTGAGGATTCAAAGGTTATTGAAACCTCTAATGTTCGTTTCCAGAAACCTCAGCAGAGTAACAGTGGAGCGGTGCTAGCATCACCAGGTTTAAAGTTTTCTGATTACAAAGTGGTGGAGGGCAGCAATGTTGATGATAAAACGGTAAATAATATCCTAGTCTAGATTCAGAAACTGAGGATGAAGAGTTAAGTAGAACCGATAGTCCCATGGTTCCTGTAAAAACTACATGGAAATGTATAGTGGTTTAACGACCCGATGGTTTTAGAAACGACATATTTTTATGAATTGGGAAAATCTCAAAGGTTAAGATCCTGCAATGAAATTAAATATTGCAAGGATAGAAATCTAGAATTTGATCATTTTAATTTTAAGGGGGAGGATACATTCATAGGAATAGTTAACCCACAACCCAGTGTATCAGGTGTCCAAAGTGTACAAGTTAAAAATAATGCATGACTAGACATTTTAATCCCTAGAACTTTTAAAGAGATGGAAAAATCACTTCAATAGGAATCATGGACAAAGGCAATGGATGAAGAGTTTGATAACCTTAAATTAAGAAATGTATGGAAATTAATGACATTACCCCCTGATAAACAATTATTAGTTTGTAGGTGCGTATATAATTTGAAACGGGATGAAAATGGAAAAGTAATCCGATAAAAAGCTAGGTTAGTAGCTCAAGGTTATTCACAGTTCAAAAGTGAAAACTACGATGGGACCTTTTCTCCTGTTAATTTTTCAGTGATAAGGTTATTCTTTTCTCTGTTGGTAGTGTGGCTCAAGAGGAAACACATTCAGTGTGATGTCACTGGAGCCTATCCCTATGCACCATTAAATTAAGAGGTGTATATGAAGAAACCCCAAGGGTATATAGAAAAGGGAGAAGAGAGTCTAGTATGCAGGTTAAAACGAGCTTTATGCGGACTTCATCAGAGCGGTTAGAGCTTGGTATTTAGAATTAAATATTGTTTTAAATGACATTGGTTTACAGAAATTAAACTGGTGTAAATGTACTTAATTTTATGGAAATTTTATTGTTCTTCTAGTATACGTCGAAGATATTGTTATTTTTGGGCAGAAAGAAAAGGATATTGAAGATGTTTTAATTAAAAAGGAGAGTTTAACTTTAAAAATTAAGGGTAAGACTAAAGGCTGTTGGGAGTTGAATTTGAGGAAAAGGATGACGGCATACTAAATACTAATCCATCAAATACCATATATTGATGAGATATACAAGAACTACGAACATTTGAATATGCCAATTTCCCCATTACCGATAGCCAAAGGAATTCAATATAGTAAACGCCAATGTTCCCAGTCTAATTATGATAAAAAAATTAAGGTAATCTTGCATCGAAATGTTTTTGGTTGCTTGTCATTTCATGAAGGTCGAACGAGGCCCGACATATATCCTTTGCAGTTAGCATTTTATCACAGTTTTAAAATGATCCAGGTCTTGAACATTGGTATGGTTTGTTGAAAGTATTTGGGTATGTTAACAAAACTAAACATTATAAATTAAGGTTAGATAGTACATGTATTGATATAGTGGGTTTCTCGGATGCAGACTTTGCAGCAAATAGACAACAAATTTTCGATGGGTGGACAATTTATTTGTATAGGAAACAATCCCATTACATGGCAAACATTTAAAGAGAAATCGGTAAGTTTATTGACTATGGAGCAGAATTTATAAGCATGGTGGAATGCATAAAAGAAATAAATTGGTTAGATAATGAATGTGCAAGTAGGGACCTAGTTAAACATGCAAATAAACCAGTTTTATAGGCTGATAATCAAACAGCTATGGATTTCCTCAAATCGCCAATTGAAAACTAACGCACCAAGTGAAATATCATTATGTAATATTTATTTTATAAGGGTTTATTTAAGGTGAAATATGTTAAAAAGCAAATTTGGCAGATATATTTACGAAGCCCTTAAGACAGAATGAATTAAAAAGTTTTGTTGAAAATGTTTTTTGAGTATTAATATGTTATTCAAATGTTTTGAACTTTTGTTCATGGTTCAAGTGTTTTTTCAATTTTGCATGTAAATACTGATGTTGCTTATTTTTGTGCCACCATCTAAAAATGATAAAGTTTCTTAAAAATTAATCTTGTTGAATGATCATTAAAAGCATATAGTTAAATCATTATCACGTTTTATTGAAATGAAAGTATTAAGGATAAATGAATGTGTGAAGACATGGTAACAAGCATGCATGCAAGTAAGGAAGTGTGAGTGAAGGAATTAAATGTATTTATTAATGTATGATTATCAGTGGTGCACACAAGGGGGGGTCCTGCCCCCCCCAAAGCCCTTGATTTTTTTTCCGACTGCTTATAATTCTAAGTATATAGTACGTAAAATTTAATTACTTGTTATTAATAATTTTATTAATTAATGCTAATTATTTATTCAAAAATTAGTATTTTCCTGTGTTTTGTTCCCGAAAATCGACAAAATCAAAAGGAGCATGATACAAGAATGGTGAACTTTCGACCCCGGCCCCCCCCTTGAAAAATTCCTGTGTGCGCTACTGATGATTATTCTTATGTGTAAATATTGCATTATTCATATTCATATCTTTGTATGGAATAACTGTATAGTTCTTGGAATCAATAGCACATGTGATCCGGATCACACAGTTCTCACTGTTATCCATTTATATTTAGAGATGAACTTTTTGAATGTAGATATAGGAATGCATATTATCAAATGATGGTATAATGATGATTTTTTCCTAATTGTTTAAATAATCCTGTGTTGCATGTTATAACTTAGGTTATTTTTGAATTTTTTTCTGGTCGAGTCAAGCATAGAAGCTGAAATCGGACATTTTTTGTATGTAGATTTAGAAGTATAATGCATAAATTCATCTTTTTATGCATATAAGTTTAATCTATTTCTATTCGTTGTTGTAACTATTTATATAACGTAGAAGGTATTTTTTTTGACATATGTAAACTTAAATGTTAAAATTATGAAATTGTGAACTCTGAGCGGAGACATGTTTTCAGGTGATGAGAGGAGAGGCATTTGTTAAGGAAAAGGTAAATAAGACTAATCCCCTTTTAGATATTCGTCGCTGAATGGTCGATTAGCGATCGTTCCTAATTGAGTGGCGGTCATGTGTTTCAACGACGTTTGATCACGTGATCGGGAGTCGTCGGGGAGGTGGTGACTTCCTGAATGAGAGGTATATAAACGAGATGCTATAACCATGATTCTCCTCTTTAATATCACGATCTAGCTAGCGGTATGGATACTCAATCTATTACTACTCAATGAAGGCATGCGGTATCGGCTCCGAAGTGTTTTAATGAATTTTCAATTGCACTATTGAACAATTGCTGATTAATAAAGAATTTCCATGGGCATATATGGCTATTATTCAGGTTTGTTTTCTTTACTGTGCAACTCTGCTGCCAAGCAGTTGTGGCAAACAAAATGAATCACCAAGACCCAGGATGTATGCAACTGTTGTATGCCGAGACGCCCTGTCGAACCTTTACCTGTCCCTAGGCGGACTGATGTGTGGAGAACCGACGATAACAGAACTGTTTGCTTTCATTGTGGGAGACCAGGCCACGTTGTTCGTTACTGCCGTGGACGAGCTATTTTTGACGCATACAGAAGCTGCCAAGCAACCAACAGTCAGCTACCATCCCCTGATGAATGCAGCCAGCAAGCGATTAGAACACCATCACCTATTCCAAGTAGGGGAAGACCATCAGTACGTCACTATAGATAACCCTCTCCCTATGGTCGACGTAGTCCCAACCACCGAGACGAGGAAAACTAAGTGAGGCGACCTTCCTTAGAGGTGAGGCCGCTGGTTTTTCAAATCCTCCAGCTGCCGCAAAAATGAGTAGGAATCACCTAGACGGCACCGTTGATGGTTTACCAGTAAAAGTTCTTGTGTACTCAGGCGCTTCATCATCAGTGGTATCTGTGAAATTCCGCCAATATTTTGAAAAATTGATGTTTCCCGCTCATAACCACACTGTCCTTAAAGTCGCCAATGGAAGTTATGTACAGCCGAAAGGGATGTGTACCCTCCAAATTGGAATAAGTGGTCGAATTCTTCCGTTTGAGTTCATAGTTTTACCTAACTGTAGCCATGGCATTATCTTGGAATAGAATTTTTTGAAAGCCTCAGGAGCTCTTATAAACTGTGGATGATCTGAGCCTACTCTTGACGACATGGAAGTCACTTCAGAGGAGGTTGTTTTAAAACCTTTACGCCTGTGTGTCACGAAAGATTATAGACTACCAGCATATACTCCCTAATGAAAATCCCAGTAGTAAATCGTTGTAGAGAAGACTCTGGAAATATAATTGTCAAGGGTTCCAAACTGTTGGCTCTTAGGAAGTTTTTATGCCTTCAATGCTTGTCACTTTAAGGCGTGGTAAAACAGAAATATGGGTCATCAACGGACAATCACAAGAAAAGGTCATCCCTTAAGGCATGTGTGTTGCTTTTGCAGAACCATTCTGTCCCGATTGCATCGTTACAATTTCTGAAACATCAAGAGTCCCAACAGAAATTTCCCAAAAGCAGTCTTTTGAATTTCTGAAGATTTCACCTGACCTTGATGCTAATCAAAAACGAATGTTGTTAGATGTGCTGCAGAAGTATTCAGAAGCATTTAAGGAGAGGAAAAACGGGACTCGTCAAATTACAGTAAAGCATTGAATTAATACAGATGAAGATTTAACTGTAAAACAGAGAGCGTATCGTGTGTCCCCAGCAGAGCGTCGTATAATTCATAATGAAGTAGGGAAAATGTTAGACAGGAGAATCATACAGCCTTCTGAGAGTCCATGGTCATCACCTGTCATCTTAGTACATAAGAAAGACAACACCTGGCGCTTTTGTGTGAACAGACGGCTCAATAGAAATACTATAAGAAGGATGTGTGTACCCTCTCCCTCGTATAGACGATACACTTGACAGCCTGCAAGGATCAAAATTCTTCTAGTCCATGGATCTGTCGTCAGGATATTGGCAAATTGAAGTCGACGAAGCAAATCGAGAAAAAAATGCGTTCATCACACCTCAGAGTTTATACGAATGTAACGTTATGCCTTTTGGGCTGTGCAACATTCCGGTCACATTCGAGCGGATGTTGGACAATCTTTTACGCCACCTTAAATGGACAATGTGCCTCTGCTACCTTGATGACATCGTTTTATTTTCTGAGACCTTCGATGACCATCTTCAACGCTTACGGAGCTTACTAAAATGCATCCAAGTTGCCGGTCTTGTTCTAAATCCTAAGAAGTGCGTGTTTGGTAGCTGGCAAATCGAGATCTTGGGGCATCTCGTGTCCGAAGAGGGTATAATACCCGATCCAGGAAAGTGAGAGCAGTTGAAAACTTTCCAGTTCCCAAGAATATACGTGACGTCAGAAGTTTCTTAGGATTATGCTCCTACTACCATCGATTTATTAAGGATTTTTGCCTGAAGGCTCAACCTCTCCAAGAACTTCTAAAAAATGATTCCAAATTTACATGAGGATCAGATCAAAACGAATCCTTCGAGAAATTGAAGACAACCCTCACGTCCGAACCGGTCCTAGGACTATTTGATGAAAAGGCCCCCACAGAGTTGCATGCAGATGCGAGCGGTTACGGTCCAGGCGTCGTGTTAGTCCAGATACAAAAGGGGAAAGAAAAAGTGAATGCCTATGCTTTAAGAACCCTGACGAAGGCTGAGAGAAATTATTCGACGACTGAACGCGAATACCTTGCTTTTGTATGGGCTGTCACTAAATTCCGACTATATATTTTCGGAAGACACTTCAAAATCCTAACCGTCCACCATTCCCTTTGTTGGCTTACAGGACTTAAGGATCCATCAGGAAGACTTGCCAGACGGGCTGTCTTCAAGAGTACGACCTAGAAATTGTTTATAAAAGTGGGAAGGAACACAAAGACGCTGACAGCCTTTCAAGAAACCATGTTGAGGATGAAGTTTTTCCTTATGAGCAAAAAACTACCTTGGCATCCTTTTCTGATATCGCCGAAGAGCAAAGAAAGGATCCGGAACTATCCAAATTAATCCATACCTTGAAAAGGCAGAACCAGTTACGAAAAGATTTAATCTCATAGACGGAATACTTTGCAAAAAGAACTTCAATCCAAGTGGAAGAAAATGGCTGCCAATAATCCCAAAGCATCTCCGTCTTGAAATTCTACAGCATTTTCGTGACGCTTCAACTGCCAGACATCTAGCCTTCGCAAAAACGTACGATAGAATTCGGAAGCCCTTCTTTTGACCTGGACTGTATAGGAGTGTACATCGCTACGTCATGCATTGCCGAGAGTGTCAAAGGAGGAAATCAGTTCCTCAGAAACCACCTGGTCTACTGATACAAATTCCTCCAGCCTGGGCACCTTTCCAACGCGTTGGCATAGATCTTCTTGGAAGGTTTCCAAGATCAACGAAAGGAAATAAATGGATTATCATTTGCACGGATTACTTACCTCGTTTCGCATTCACAAAAGCTCTACCAACTGCAGACGCTGAAGAAGTAGCAAAATTCATTACCGAAGAAATTGTGTTGAAACATGGAACGCCCCGAACTATTCTAACCAATCGTGGCAAAGTCTTCAAGTCGAAGCTGGTGAAAGAACTTTGTCAATTATGTATCTCTAAGCACAGAAAGATGACTGGATATCATTCCCACACGAATGGATTAAACGAGAGGTTAAACAAAACTTTGGCAGATATGCTTTCAATATACGTCAAAGTGGAGCAAACAAACCGGGATGAAATTCTTCCTTTTGCAACTTTTGCTTACAGTACTGCGAAACAAGAAACAATGGGTTACACTCCTTTTTATTTTCTCCATGGTCGAGAAGCCGAAACCACACTTGACACTGTTTCCATACAGTGCTGACGGATCAGAAGATGACTATGTGAGTCGACTTGTAACTCGAGCGGAAGAATCCAGACAGCTTGCAAGAATCAGAACATTAGAAGCCCAGCACAGGGACAAAACCAGATATGATGCCAGACAACAAAGTATATCATACCGACCTGATGAACTAGTTTGCTTTTCACGCCTGTTAGGAAAGTTGGTTTGTCTGAAAAGCTATTAAAGCGTTACTTTGGTCCTTATCAAGTTGTAAGAAAACTATCCAAAGTTACATATGAAGTTCAAGAATTAGAACCCTTGCACCTAAAGACTGAAATCTACACAGGTTATGCATGTTCTACGTATGGAAAGGTATACTCCAGAAGCACAGGAACGTATTCTAACAAATGACACCAAAAAACTTCCCAGTAATGCTCTAGCTGGTGCTACATACAATATTGGGATGGACAAGAAAGATACTACACTTGACTCTCCTGGAGAAATTGTACCTTATAGAGGACTTATGATGCGATACAGAAAGTGGAACGTAAAGGAATTATAGACTAACATCGAGGCAATGTTATTTTAAGGAGGGGGTAATACCATGTTTCGTAAACATTTCAACGAACGAGTAGTCCAGGGGTAGAGCCGCTGCCAGTGGAACTGTTGGTCTCAGGTTCGAAACCTACCGACTGTGTACTCGCCAGTTTTTTCAATTTGATTTAATTTGACTCCCTGGAATTTTCCAGAGTTGCATTGCAGCGTATGCAAATTTATGTTAGTTCAAGTACTTCTAGAATATTCTAGATGTCACCACTGTATCTTATGTAAGCTACTTCCCTCGAGCAGGGTGTCAGTTCGTCTGGTGTATGATCAAGTAGATCACGCCTGCCTTCTTGCATTCAATAAATTTTCATTGCTCTATTCAACCGGTTGCATTGCTACCTGTTCTACTCCAAGAATCTTCGTGACAATATTAATAAAAAAATTAACAAAGAGAAGTAAACAGTAAAGTAAAAAGTTGACACCAAGACTACGATCAAGCTATAACCACCAAATACACAAATGTTTTAAAATTTGTGAGACTTCTTTACTGTGCAAATTTCGAACTATAATTAGTTAGAATATATATTTATGAGCACCATGCTGACTTTTAAAAATAAAGCAGCACCTTTTTCTGATACCAAATTGATTAAATGACATGAGCAACCTATACTTATTTCAATAAAAAAAAATAACTTAATAAGTAATAACTCCAATTTTTCCTTTCATTACTGCAGAATTATCCACCAAAAATGAAACTAAATGTTCAAAAGATATCCCACATTTTATTAATTAATTCAATTAAATCCTCTTTGAATTGACAGATTTTTAGGATCAAAGAGAGTAAGGGACCACAATGGGATAAAATTTCTGACTAAAATCAGATGCTGTTTCAAAAAGACCTTGTTCCCTGCATTTAATCATATACTGTTCCCGATTAGACGCTAGCTCACTGATCATAGCAGATGCTTTATTCTTGCACATTCCTCCTGTTTGGTCATGTCTCAGACTTGCGAAAACATTTTCTAAAAAAGAAGACTGGTACAATCAGCGGAAATCAAATGGAACATTGTGTTCTACAAGAAAAAATGAAATAGTACATCAGCCCTGACTACATTTGACTGAACATCGTTCTTGATATAAAGATCCAAATTAGAACTGTTTCTGAGGCATACACAAGGGTAGGTTTTGAGATTCAAAATCTACCCTTAGACCAACTGATTTTTACTTTTGGGGTAATTACCCCTTCAAGTTTCTGAATATGTGCTTTTTATAATGTAACTCTTCTAACCTCAGCCCATAAAAGACAACTGTGTGTCATTACTGATACTTTATTTCTCATTTGTAACAAGCTTTGGAGTTTTCATGTGATGGTCAATATATCAGCCACTGTGATAAATGCATGTCGCAAGGAAATGATGAAATTAGGGATTTCATCAAATACTAATGGAGATGATCAATTAACAGAAGATGTTAAAATAAGAACTCTATAAGGTGATTTCCCTTAGGAAAGTAAGTGATTTCATCAAATCTCTAACCTGTTTCACTGAAATGATGAAATAATATTGTCAAGACTTTAAAAGTGTTTATTTAGCACAAATATGGTGCATTATTAAAACTAGAATATAAGTAATACAAAAATAATCATTTAATTACAAATTACTTATTCGAAATTTGTTAACAAAATAATGCGATAATTAGGCTGGTATTTTCTTTATAAAAAAAAGGATATTTGTAGTAAAGAGAGAAAGAGAGTTTTGAACATTCTTTTCATTAATATCTATATAAATAAAAATGAATGTTTGTGTGTGTGTCTGTATGTTTCTTATGCCTTCCTAAACCATTCATCTGATTGTGATGAAACTTTGGGGAATGGTTGGATACATGTCTGTGAAGGTTTCTGAGTTAGCAAAACTATATTCCGATAGATGCCCAAGTGGCGTTGCAGGATAATAAGGGGTGTTATAGATAATTATTTTCATTTTTAAATTATTAGACATACAGTCTTGAAATTTGGTAAGCAGATTTTTTTTTATGGAGTAGATACCAGCTACAAAATGGTTTTAGTGAAATTCGTCCCCCACGTTGTGTTGTGGGGGATCAAGGGATGTTGGACCTACAGACTTTTTTGCATGGTGTAGAGATCCACTAAAAAAGGGTTTTGCAAAAATCGAAGCCAAAGGGGGGTTCAGAGGGGTCAAAAGTCGTTATATATAAAATAGAGTTCTTTCTTTGAATTATTAGACATACAGACTTGAAATTGGATAGGCATGTTCCTTTCGTAGAGAGAGATTTGTTACTTAAAAATGAAATGGTTTTATGAAAACTGACGCCCAAGGGTGTTGAGAGGGGTTTAAATGGCGTTATAAACAATTATTCCCGTTCTCGAACTATTAGACCTAGAGACATGAAATTGGCAGGCATGTTCCTTTCAGAGATTCACTAAGAACAGGTTTTGTGAAAATCGAATTGGGGTTTGCGAGACGAAAATTCCAGCATAGTTGAAATTAGGTTGGTAAGTTCCTTTTGTTGAATAGAGATCCACAGAGAACGGATTTCACGGAAATCGACTAATTGGAAGGGGAGTGCAGGGTTACTGGTATGTTTCGATAAAAAAACTCTTCCCGTTTTCGAACTACTAGACCTACAGTAATGAAATTTGGTATGCACATGTTTCTTTTATTGAATTAAAATGTGCTAAGAATGGGTCTTTTAGAAATTGATTTACATAGACGGTTACTGGGGCTAATTGACAAAAAAAATCCATTTTTAAGCTTTTCGATTTAGACATCAAATTTTGCAAGCATATTTATATTTTTTAATTGATATCCACAAAAAATGAGTTTTGCAGAAATCAAATTTGGGATTGAGCTATGAGAGCTTGAAAGATAATTCTACTTCAATGTTAGAAATTATTATTTAGAAGTTCTCTCCTTTTTAAATCAAGAAGCGAGAGTTACACAAATATTTTTCAATACAATCAAATTCTTAGTGCTAGGACTTAGATATCAATAATTTAGGCATTGAGAGTATTTATATAGTGAACTATGCATTATTACATGCCAAGCAAGTAATACAACAGACACTGAAACACAAATTTATTCAAAACTAATTAATGAAAGAAATGGTTATTTAAAGGGACTTGGCACCATTTGAACAATTTTATTTTTGTATTTAAAAATTTTATTTTAGCCTTTCACACAAAATATTTCTTTTCAAGAAAATGACACTAGATGAAATTTTGTATATATTGTTTACACAAGCTTAAAAAATTTTAAATTTAAAAAAAATGGAAAATATTTAAATATTCCTTTTGTATAATTTGACTTAAAATATTTTTGTAATATTCCTAAGAATGTTTTAAACAACTTTAGGGATTGATTCTACAATAACTTTACTAGTTTTGGAGAAAAAAATAAAATGTTGAAAAGGTACGTTATATAAATTTCAACAAAAATGCCGAAATCTCCTACATTTTCATTTTTTTAAAAAAAGTATTAAGTTTACAGCAAAATGAATCCCTAATTTTGTTACATGCATTATATATATATATATATATAAAACACAGGGGAAGGGAAGTGATTGGCAAATAATTGTGGAAGGAGATGCATTCTGAACGTGAAAAAACACAAACTGAGAAAAAACACTCTGTGTATAGTTTATAATTCTAAAAAAAATAACTTCAAGTATTATAAGCTTTAATAAACATAAAATACCACTTCAAAATATTAGCTACATATTTTTCTAAAGAATAATAGCATTTTCATATTATTTTAATCCGTATATTTTATAAACGCGATCCCTTTTCAGAGGGTATTAAATGCATAAGAAAACTCAAGGAAAATGTTAACATTTTTCTGCCATAGCAAAAAAATTTTTTAGTTTTTGCTTCACATAATATTGAAATATTATATTTTTATAGAAAACATATAATGAATAAGAACTGAAATTATAAAATCATTTATACAAAATGCCTTAATTAAAAATTTTTAAATGCACACATTTCAAAAGAAATAATAATTACTTTAATGTAATACTTGAGAAATATCCTGCTTTATTTGTGTATAACACCTTTTTTTAGTTATTATACTTTACTTTTTAAAGTAGGTTTTTTCTAATCTTAAGAAGGAGCGTGGTTGAATTCACTAATTTGTTTGTTCCCATTTTGCAACTGAAGTTTTTCCCAATTTCTAATTTTTAGGCATACAAAAGTGATATATCAATTAAAAAATAATGCAAAGAATATGTGTGTGTTATGTCAGAAGCCCCCTGCTGCCTGGCACGGACAAGGAGAGAGGGGTGGTAACAAGCAAAAACAGAGCTCTGCAAATGCTGACTAGTTAATTTCATCATTTTACTAAAAGAGTCCAGGGATTTGATTAAATCACTTACTTAAATCAGGCAAATGACCTCAACGATCCATCCATTTAACATCATCCATGAATTGATCATCTCTCATAGGGACTTGATGAAATTCCTAATTTCATCATTTCCCTGCGACACATATCATTACGACATAAGACACAAAATGCATACCCCTCTTTTTGGGATGAGAATTCTTTTAACATTCTTTGTATGTTTGAAATACAAACACATGCAAAGCACAAAATGAACTGAATTCCAGAAAGTTGTTACCGAGAAAGAAAAAATGCTTTGCTTCACAAAAACGGCGAGTCATGAAGCAATTGGTCAATGAATTAGGAACCAATTACGATACAAAATACGCTATGGAGGGAGGGCAAGTTACATGAAATTCTTAAAATCTTTATGGTTATGAGTTCTAAAAGGTATTTGTCTTCTATTTTGCAGTTGTAATGAATGTAAAATGATAAATAAAAGCAAAGGGAAGAAAATAAAATGATAAAGGCAAAAAAAGAGCAATGAAAAGTTGAAATGCGTAAATTTTATACACAAAGCATGAAAATTAGCAGGTTTGGACTCCAGTAATAATCAAGACTCAAATACGTGGCTCAAAAATACCATGAAATCCCCAGTTGCTGTGGTCTAATGGTACCGAGTTCGTAACCATTAGACCACAGCAGCCACCTGATGAAAGCAAAACTTACCTCAGTTATGTTTTCAAAAATTAAAAAAATATTTTTTAGCAAAGGTTCCCTAAGAGGTTTATACGGACCCCCTCGAGTGTCCCCAATATCATGCAGGGGGTTTGTGGAAAATTAAAATAGATTTGGGTGTCTCAGAACGTCAGGGTGTCCGCTTAAGGATTGATAAAAAAAATACTAAAATTGTGATCCATTTTTATTATTAAGGAAATTTAGATAAATAAAATAGCGATTTTACGTCCTTAATAAAATATGAACATAGGTGGGAGTTTAAAAAATACAGAATGTTACTTAAGTACTGAACATTATGAAATACTTTTTATGAACGAACATTGACAAAACTTATTTCCACTTGTGACGTCTTACTTCCAAGGGGAGGTACATCACACACTGATTTGTCACTTGTAGTAACATGAATGTGTATAACTTGTTTTAATATTATTAAAACTTAGTTATTGTTCAATTTACTTAAAAAAATTTCAGCTTTCAATCAACACGTTAACAACAATATAAGAAACACCCTGAGATATTCCCTCAAAAACGAAAATCAAAATTCCATTGATATACGCCTATGATTTAATACCAGCTACTTAATAGTTCGTCACAGTGCAAGACAGATGGCTGAAATAGGTTTATACAGGAAAGCAATAACTTTGCTACATGCACTAACTGGTCTACAATTTAAATATAAACTATAAAGAGTCATACTTTGCACCTCGAATCAACAATTTAGGTCTATATTATGCTGATACGAAGTGTAAACAAATTTTCCTAGTCTTAGAAAAAAAGAAGTTTTGTATTGTTAGTTGGAAGTTGGGCACAGTTGCCTTTTTCGTATTGTTACGCAGATAGTGTACTTTTGTTATGCAAGTATATTTGAATAAAACTGACCTCTTTTGAAAAAATGTATTTCACATTATTCAATATAATAAAAGTAAAGAAAATAGTAGTTTTTAGTATAATAAAAAAAGTAGTTAAGGGATTACCCTTATCTACTTTTATTTAACTTTTTCTTTTATAAAGACTTATGAAGAGATCATAAGTTTTTTTAAATACACATGCTTTTTGAAAGCAGTTAATTATTGAGAATTATATTTTATGCCAAAATTACATCAAAAGTGCTTTAATGCAGCATTTCGTTGAAAAAGTTAATAATAATTAATGGTGGTTTGTAGCAAATAAAACATTTGATAAACAAATATTCTTAGGTCCTTTTTTGCACTTTTAAACAGATAACAGTATGAGTGAACCAAAGAAAAATGGCGATAAATACACTGTTGAATATTTGAAGTATGGCTTTATATCATCAGAAAATAGTAATTTACCTATGTATCTTCTATGTAATAAAACTATGTCAAGTGATGTAATGAAACTTTCCAAGCTTAAGGGACATTTAATAATAATCATTAGAGTAAAAAAAAAGATAAGGATTTAATGTTTTTTTCAAAAAGTCAAAAAAAAAAAAAATGAAAAACACTATCACTACAACAACTCAAAGGAACAACATCTAAGCGAGATGACTGTGCACTTCTATAACATTTCTTTGTTAATTGCAAAATCCAGAAAGCCATATAATATTAGCAAAGAACTTATTTTGCCTGCTGTAAGTGAGGGAATATTCGTGTTGCACAAACCAGCTTTTGACATTATAAAAAGAATTCCACTGAGTAATAATACAGGCAAAGAAAGATTGACGAAATGGCTCAGTGCATAGAAAATTCTTTATGCAAGTACTTAAAAACATCTGAATTTTCTATATAGTTTGAGAAGTGCCTTTACCAGGAAACAAAGCTTATACTTCAGCTTATGCAAGATTTGTAAAAGAAAAATTTCACGAAGAATTGATATTTGCTAGATCAGAGGTGGGCAGACTTTTCTATGGTAAGGGCTACTTTTGATTTTTTCAATGTGTTGCGGTCCACCCAGTGGCGTAGGTGTAGTGAACTAACAAAGTCTACAATAAAGTCGGACCTGCATTTTACTGACTTCTATTTTACAAATTTTTATGTTTAGTGAACTTCTTGGAAGTAAGAAAATTTTACCATTTTTAAAATAAAATAACCTCCAAATAGCGAAGAACATTATTTTCTATTTATATATAATGAACTTTTTCTCTTGTAATTCAATTTTTTTTTTACCGTATTTTTTTTAAGTATTTCTAGAACGTCATATGAAATGATTATTAGGTCTTATTGAAGGCAGTCACCCTAAAATGCCTAAGCAGTCCATTGGTCGATCGCGATCAACTTAATGCCCACCCTGGTGCTAGATGTTTGAAAACCGATATGAAAGGTAACATTAATTACTCAATTAAAAAGGTTTTTTGATTTAAAAGAAATACCCTCGACTAATATCATTTCTGTTGCTGCTGACAATGCTCCAGCAATGTTAGAAAGATACAGAAGCTTTTTGGCACTACTTAAAACAAGCTGTATTACATGTATTTTCAGTACATTGTGTCATTCATTGACATAATTTAGCCACAAAAATTCTCAGAAAATGCTTGCATGGATCACTAGATTATGTCATAGGAGCCATTAATAAGATTAAAAGGAATGCTTTCAATGAGAGATTATTCACTCAACTTTTTGTTTAGAAAATGACAAAGACTGTAATCATTTACTACTTCATACAGAATGCAGTACTTCATACAGTATGTTGGTTATGTAAAAGTGCATGTTTAAATCGATTTTATGCGCTTTGATTCAGTGTTGGAATTCTTGGAAAGCAAAAACAATGATTTGTGACACAATTTAATCAACTCAAAATATGACAAAGCCTATATGACTAACTTATTTGCCAAATTTAACGAAACTACAAAGTGACCAATTCAATTTAATTAAAACTAAAAAACGCACTCTGTGTTACAAAACTTTTTCCATAAAAAAACTTGGGAAGCTGAGAATGTGTTTTCAGTTTCCAAATCTTTCGAAATTGCAAAATAGAGATGAAGATTTACTTGCTTAGAGTCAGCACCTAACTGCTCTTCATGCAGACCTAAACCAAAGATCTGAAGATATTCTTCACTTGGATATTCCCGACTAGGTACTGAACCTTTTGCATCTGAACAAACTCAGATCCCAAACACAGATGTATCAATACTAATGCAGGAGCAACTTATTGTAATATCCATAAAAGATGAACTAAGACCAATGTTTGAACAAGGATACCACGAATTCTGGTTACAAAAGCAGATCCAAATTTTATATTCTGCATTATGGGTTATTGTACGGAATTTGTTGACTGCTTTCCTGTCCTATTTGGTAGAACACTGATACATTGCAGTTATAAACCTCATCACACACATACAAAAATTGACTAGAAATTTATGCTCGTAAGGGATTTATGGTTGCTATTCACAAACATTGAGATGGACATACATACACCCAAGACATAAATTTTAAAAAAAATTTATGTTAAACAAAAGTTATAATTTCAATAAATACTTCTTCAACAAGACGTTTTTTTTTTAATTTGGAATTTTTATACAATGCATTTATGTAACTCTTTCACTTTGAGGGCCATAGAAAAGTTTTGGCTATAAAAAGGGGTCCATGGATCAAAAGTGGACATATGGCTTGTTAATACATCATACATTCAGCGAATACCCTCACTTTCCATAAATTCGTAAATCAGATGAATGGCCTTTCATCGTCACCCATTAAAAAAAATAGGGTCAACTGCAGCCCTGAAATGTTTAATGTAAGGCTCCCTATACCTCACAGCAGTAACAGTACCTGCTGCCATAATGGCTGATTTCTTGTGCATTGGAGAGCAGGTAGCATAAGTCCCTGGTTCTCTCCACATGAAAGTATGACGAGAATCACTGGTTAGGCTGAACCGTAACTCATCAATGAAATGAACGGTTGCCCAATCTTAGCATTATAATAAGTGAACTCGCCCGTTTGTAGAACTGACTGGATGCAAACAGCGCTCTCTTATGAAGTCTTTCAGAAACAACCACTATAGAAACTTAGGTTCCTGTGATCGCATAAAACTCATGAGAGAACTCAGAAGCTGTAGCATCCCTGCTTGCTATAATGGACAAATGGCGAACTTCTCTACAATTCAAAGCGACGTATTTGCATGGAATTTAAAATAAAGAAATTGACATTTTTAAAAATAAAAAACACTGATTTTGTGCACAAGAAATATTTTTAGTTATTTCATCTAAATATAATACAAGCAAAATTAAATAATGTTTACACAAATTTCATAATTTAGCATTAATAGTGCATATTATATAACTTCTTAGATATAATAGGAATAATAAAAATAATCTCTCACATTTCTTTATGAGTAACTGCCATTCGAGCCCGAGCAAGATCTAGAGGGTATGTGCAAGTAGTAGAAACTATTCCAGCCAGTGAGCCAGCAACAAATGATTTGCCAGGATTGGCTTTCCTGTTAAAATAATCTTTTATAATCTAAATCTGATACAAATTAACACAAATCACAAAACATTACAAACAAAAACATAGAGCCATCATGAGATAGAAACACCTTAATTTAAACAAGACAAAAGAAATTTTACTAATTTTTTTTCACTAAAGAATGTCATCTTGTTATTTCCTCTGAGAAAACAGAAGGGTTTCAACTAGATTGCTTGAAAGGAACCAATCAAGCACTTAATATTAATACATTTCCTGGCACTTATATATATTGCCCACATTATACAAATGAATCAAATTAATGTGCAAAATGGGCTACAAATGTGAAGAATTCTAATTAAACATGATACAATATGGTGGGAATTGAGAAAAATGCTACTTTCATAAAAAGATTATTGGTTTATTCATTTTTTTAACAGTTACATTAAAATAAATAAGTTACATGATCTTTATGAACCTTCAGTATACCACATACACATTTTAGCATATAGATCTTACTCACCTAGAACTTAAAATTTGAATTTCATAATCTATCTGCATATTGGAAACAATGGAAATCAACTTGTTTACTACAGTGCAATTCATTTAAAAAAAACTTTCTTACATAAAGATTCACAATTTTTTTTTATGGTATTCCAGTCTGGTGAATTCCCAGGTCATTTTAACATTCAAAGATTGTTTAATAAGTACAATTTTTTTCTTCAAAGTGTGGTGTGATACACAATTGTTGAATCCTGTTGGAAAACTCCCATCTCCATTTTGGTAACAATTTAATCACAGTTGGAAAAACTTATCAATTAAATGTGACTTAATAGTTGAAACTATTTGTTCTCTCCTCTACATGCATGTGAGAGAACATACCTCAAAAACATCCCCAAAACATCTCACACAGGTGCTTGATTTGCTTGATGTGATGCTGATTAAGAGGTTCTCCTTTGTGCTTTTTTGTAAATTTGGATTTAAATTTCTAAGTTCCAAAATACATTTCATCATAACAAAGAACATTTTCAGTCCAACCTTTGACTTTTCATTCCAATTTTTTTCCTAAGAGTTACCTTTTCCCTACAAAGTTGTAAGAAAGTATTCCCAGGTACAAAAATTATTTATCCTCCAACCTTGTCATTAACAATTTGTATCACACTGTAATATCAACAATAGATCCTGAGAAAAGTTTAGACAAGTCAAATCTTATTATTTTTAACACTCAATCCATGTACAAGAATGTCATGTCAACCCACATCATACAGAGCAATCGTTTTTCACATTTTGCAGACATCCTTACAACACACACTGTACTCATTTTTGCATATTTCTCCAAATCTTTATAAGTTTAAAATGTGTTTTTTAAGAGCCATCACAACTCGCATCATCCGTGACAGTAATGGACTCAGAAACAAGTGAAAATATATAAATAGTACTGCTTGATTAAGTGGCAAATGAATTTGCTTCCATTTTGATAGGCAGATGCTTTAGAAAATATTTGACACAATGTTCACAAAAGGATTGTAACATGGTACAGCTAATTTAAAATGTTTTTTTTTTTAATTTTTATCAGATTAAAAATTTTTAAAAACAACATTTTTCAATTACTATAATATTATAGACAAAATTAAGTATCCATAAAACGAATACAGTAGACAAAATTTTTAAAATCTGTATTAGGCTATGAGGCACACAACAATGGTTTAAAATATAATAAATTCTTAAAATCAGATTCAGAACAAGAGAAGAAAATAATGCAATAAGTCTGATACACAAAAAGAAAAAAAATTATTAAAATGGTATAAAAATATTGCTATGAATAAGTGTTAAAATAATGATTTGCATAAAAAGTATGTAATACCTTGTTAACTATGCAAAACATGAAACAAAATTTTAATTATCACTTTCTGTTTCAGCTCAATGTCTACAAATAAGAATAGCAAGAGTGCTTCCAGTACAGAATCCTCCATTTCATACGTAATCATGTACTCATCTAATATTCTCTTGTGTAAGGACACTTTCCTAGGTTTGAAGGAAGACATTTTTTTTAATTTAAATTTAGCGTTTTGTTTTGGGTTATTTCCCCTCCCCCATTGTAGTGCAGTAAGGTTTATTTAAATTTTTTTGTATGATTTTTTTCTGTTAAGTTTCAAAACACAATGTGTGGCAGATGCAACTAAGGAAAATAAACTACTGGATATGGTGGCAGAAGTACCAAGTACAAGAATGGATGATTGAGGTACAGATTGATTAACATCAAACGTTAAAGCAACATGAAGTTTAATTTGGTGCTATACTTCACAATTTCAAACCTTGCTTAAATGTTGAGGATGACATCTGTGAGCACCTGCCCACTCTTAAAACTTCCAGACCACAGCAACATGAGGATTTCAAACTACACAAGATTTGACATACATTAGTCTCTCTATGCGGCAGGTCTTCAGTGGCACAAAGACTCAAAACCACAACTAAAGAAAGACAACCACGGCCATGAGTTTGGAACCATAATCACTCAGCTACCATGGTCCCAGTTACAAAAGAGGACACATTTTTGTTATATTTTTATCCGGCAGTAGTGGAAACAGTTTAAACTTAATAGCCTGTGCATATGCTAGTGATACCTGTGGAGCTATCAGTTTTCAGGGTTCTAAAAAGGAAAATATTTTAATTTCTTGAATTCGTTTTATGATTTTCTGTTTGAGACTTTTTTTAATCAGATTGATGATATTACTAACTTTTATTTCAGATTACAATCCATGGGAGGATGCAAATTTTGAAAAAATTAGTTGTCGGCAACAGGAAATTTGAGAATGTCCAAACATTCTGAAACTTCAAATAACACATGGGTTGTGGAACATATGGATGTATTTCACAGTTAAAAAAACAGCTTTAATTATAATTATCTAGGAAACTGTAAGTTAAAACCAAATACTTGGTTAGAATAAAATGGTGACTACTTGTCACCATATTACATCTTGATCAGTAGGTCTGGTAGACTTCTGCTTCAGATGATGCACAACTGGTCAAATTCAGAAATTACACATCAGCAATTCATGCAGACTTGCAATAAGTGGGGAATCTAGAAACATTTTGGTAAAGAAAAAATGTTCTCACTTAAAAAATCATACAAACATACCTTTCCTCAAAGGTTTCAACGTGCAAAATACGTTTCCATTGCTCGTGGGCAGTGAATTGGATAGATGCATAAGGAATTATACGTGCCATTGTAGCAGAATTCCCTCTCCATAGACTTAAGAGACCAGATGAACGGTAACTGTGAACAATAAATTGAAGAGCTTCTTTCAAAGAATAATGCTTGTTTGTAACTGAAAAATAAATTTTGAATTTTAAAAATTAACTACAAATTTAAATGAGACAAATTTGTACATTTTGATACAAATGTATACACATAATGCTTTATAAACAATTAATAACTGGACATAACCCTTGGGGCTGGAATAATTAATGCTTAATTTACATTGTACCTTGAAGCAATGTGAGAGCAATTGACATCTAAATTTGGAACCAAGGTCAAGTGACAAAATCTGAACTGGTACCCTCTCATTTAACTTCCATCACACACCAATCTGGAAGCATATTTAATTGAGACTTTACAAATCAGAAATTTCAATTTGTGATCTTAAACACTGGTGGGCAACACTTAAGCACCAACATAAATTTTAAGCAGACAACCATGAAATTGCTATCAGTATTGGGATTATTGTCATTAGTACAATGAATACACAATTCAGTAGAAAAGTGATGCATTTGCAAATGGCAGCAACAAAATGTCAAAGGCAACGTGAGTGTATGCAAAATGCATGCGGTCAGCATGTGTAGCACGAGACTACAATAAAAGGAAGAACAGAGGCACAGTTAAAGATATTTGCAGCAAGTGCAAATGAGTTCTTTCGAGAAATATGGGTAGAAGAAATTACCTGAATGACTTCACATGTGGAAGAATGATCAGTAAGCTGGAGGAGAGGCATAGTTTGGCCAGTGTAGCTCAAGAGTTTGGAATCAACAAAAGCATAGTTTGCTTTCTTGGGAAGCCTTCCAAACCATAGGTACAGCTATTAGAAAGATTGGTTGTGAACGCCCTAGGAAAACTACAATGGATGACGGATATATCATCCCTCAGGTGAAAAGAGCCTGATACCAGTGAACAAGCACCATTGCTCAGGAAATATGTACAGCAACAGGGCAATAAGTGTTGCAGTTAACAGTGGCTAGATGCCTTCACAAATGAGGCCTATCACCATCTAAAACGCTGCATAGCTTTGAAAGTTGGCCATCAGTGGCACTGTTTAAAGTGGTGTAAATGAGCACAAAAACAGGACATCTCATCAATGAAGTCGTCCTCCTTGTGGGTGAGAGTCGTTTCAGTGCCACAAGCAATTCTTACCACCAGTTGATTTGGAGAGAGGTCGGGACACAGTTACATTCAAGTAACATCAAGAAAAGACACCGTTACGGTGGTGCAGAAATTTGTATGGGGAGGCATTATGATGAACAGGCAGACTGAGCTCCCCGTTTTTGACAGATGTTTTGTAATCATAAATTGCTATTGTAAGGATGTGATCCTTCTCCATGTGCCACTGTTTTGAGGTGCTCTACACGAGGACTATTGGCGACGGACTTCGTAATTTTGAACCATTGTCAAGTGACGAGGACGACACTTGAGCTGGTACTCCCCTCTCCTAACTACCACACCAATGGGAGGACGTTTGAGCTCTCAAACATACTCTCATGCATCGCTCCCATACATGGCATAATACTCGGCAACACCTGATTTCAGAAGTATTTTTTTAAAAAAAAAAGACAGACATGATCGGCTGTGGCCAAAGGTACATGATGTTCTAGAAGAAAAGATTTAAATAGTACTTCAGATGTTGTTATATTTAACTTTACATCTTCCTTGACAAAAAGATTCAATTTTGAGCAACTGCTAATTGATTTATTATTTGCAACCTACTTTAGAGTTTTTACATGAGGGGGATATATTGGCTAATGAAACATATATTGGTACAACAAAGTTACAAGTGTTTTTTTTTTCTTTTGCGGAATATGTTAATAGCATTCTTTATATACATGAAAGTTTATTTGACCTTTGTTAGACATAATGGTAAACAGAGCAATCAACGAAACATTGTTTGGGCATACAGAGCATAAGACATGTAAACAAATGCAAAGCACAAAATTAGTCATTGTATAAAATTGCTGCAGAAGGAAAAAATAATGCTTTATTTTACAAAACTGCAGCTACAAATCAGTTAGGAACCAATAGCAAACAATATGGTAAGCAAGACAAACTTCACAGATTTTTTAAAAAATTTCATGGCAACCAGTTCTATGGGTTTTGTCTACTGATTTTCCAATTGTTGGGATTATAATACAATAAATGAAAGCAGTAAGGGAGAAAATATTAGGTTGGGGAAAAAGAAATCCATTATTTTTTCGGTAGACGGCTGTAGTGTCGATATCTCGCTAAGTACCGATCAAACAATTTCAAATTTATGCTCGTTGTCAAGGTGACATTTTCCCACTAAAAAAATTATTTTGCTATTTTTTGTTTGGTCCATCCAGTTGTGAGTTACAGGATGTTAAAAATGAAAGTCCACAAAGAGAAAATTCGGTACATTTTACAATTTTCCTTTCATAAAGGCGAAAATGCAAGCCAGGTGGCTTAAATAGTGAATGGTGTTTATGGTGCTGATACTGTAACAGCTAATTACGTGCCATTTTGGTTTCATCGATTCCATAAAGGCATTTTTATGTTCAAGATGCATCTCGCACAGGAAGGCCCGTCGTCGAAAATGTCGATAAACCCACAGAAATAATCGAAATTGACCAGCATGTTAGCGGTCGTAGCATCGCCCAGGAGCTAAAGGTCGATCATGGAACAATTGTAAACCATTTGCGTAAAGTTGGATACAAAAAGAAGCTCGATATTTGGGTGTAACACCAATTAACACCAAAATACATGATGGACCGAATTTCCATCCGCGAAGCCTTAGCCAAACGAAATCGACCCATTTCTTAAGCTGAAGGTGACTGGGGATAAGAAATGGGCCACATACGACAATATTGAGTGAAAACGATCATGGCAAAAGTGTAGTGCAGAAGCTCAAATGGTGGCCAAACCAGGACAAACAGCCAGGAAGGTTCTACTGTGTATTTGGTGGGACTGGAAAAGAATAATTTATTATGAGTTAATTCTGTATGACCAACACTAAATTCAGATCTCTACTGTCAACAACTGGACCATTTGAAGCTAGCGATTGACCAGAACTCGCCAACAGAAGATGTGTTGTGTTCCATCAGGACAATGATAGGCCTCACACGTCTGTAGTGACTCGCCAGAAACTCTGGAACCTTGGTTGGGAAGTTTTAATGCATCCTCCATATAGGCCGGACCTGGCACCAAGTGATTACTACCTTTTCGCATTACAAATCTATCTGAGTGATAAGAAATTGGGATCAAGAGAAGATTGTGAAAATATATATAGACTATTGTTTTTCGCCAATAAGGACCAAGACTTCTATGAGAGAGGCATTATGAAACTACTTTTAAAATAGCAACAAATTATGCAACAAAACTGTGTATATTTGACCCAAATCGGACAATCCGAAGCATGTTAAATAAAGTCTAGAATTTCACTCAAAAATAATGGATTTATTTTCCCCCAACCCAATATTAGGTAAAAAACAGAGAAAATGCGGAAAAATGAATGATTTAAACATAAAAGTATGATGAAAGCTAAGAAGTATAAATTTTTAGATGTAAAGCATAAAAGTTGGCAGGTATACTGGTTATAAGAAAAAATACTCAACAATTTATATAATTATTCATAACATACATGCAGATAGAAATTCAGCATATACCAAAGGAGTTTTACACTTTAAGACTCAGAGCCAAAAAGAAGAAAAAATATTCAATTATATATGTAGTACCTAAGACTGCTGTTAGCGAGAGAGAGGGTGGAGTGTTGGCGTAGCTTTAGGGGGTTAATGTATTTTGGAAGAGGGCTTTGACCCCAGAAGTTGGTTTGACTCTGAGAGGTACGGTCGCGGGAGGAAAAGGTCCCTTGTTTTGTTAAGCACAAAGCGCTAAGACTGGTCAGAAAAAGAAGTTGAGAACGTCAGTGAGAGAGCGATCACCAGGGTGGTCTGGTAAAAAAAGAATAGAGTGTCTTGGGATTGATTTGAGATTGTAGTTTGATTGTTATCTGATTGTGTTTAATCCATAGAACTTATGTTAATCAAGAATGAGTATTTAAGCAAGATGTATTTATTTATGTATTGATGAATGTGAGAAGATATTAAGAGAAGAAATAAAAGTTATCACAACACAATCTTCTGTTTTCGAGAACTAGAGAAAGGAAAAATGTGTGAAAACGTGACAAAAGATTTGGTAACGGTTTTGCGTGAAATGGGAGAAACTGTTGACTCTGACCTGGGAATTCTAGAGTTGAAACAAAAATTGTCATGTAAAGAGTACGTAGAAGATAAAGAATTCGTCTGTGACTTCTTAGACACTATGATAGAGGAAAGAATGGAGGAAGAAGAGCGCAGAAAAAGAGATGAGAAACAGAACAAAAATGGAAAAGTATAGAAAGGAAATAGAAGAGTATCAAAAGAAAGCAGAAAAACGTCACTTAGAGTGAGAACAAGTGGAATTAGCGAGAAAGAAAGCAGAAGAACACCATTTGGAAAGAGAACATGAATTGGAATGAGCGAGAAAGGAAGTCAAAGCTGCAGAGGAAGTGGGATTCAAGGCTGAGGAGGAGGAGGGAAGACTCAAGGGTGGGGAGCATGCCAGACTCAAGGCTGGGAAGCCAAAGCAGTGGAGGAAAGGTGGAACACTGAAGAGAAGAATTGAAGAAAGAAGAATGAACGAAAGAATAGTTTTGGAAGAAGAAATGAGACTGAAGGAACGATGGCTTGTGGAAGAGCAGATGCGACATGTTCAAGAGAAACATAAAATGAGAATGAAAGAAGAACAGAAGTGTTTACCAGAAGAGGTAAAAGATTGAACGAGCAAAATCAATTGTTAAGCGAAGAGCAGGAAAAATTGTTAGATGAAGCTATGGAGGTACCCCAAGCAATCTAGAAGGTTCTTGTGTTTAAAAGTGAACAAGTTCAGATACTTAGTCCCGTAATCCTTACTAAAGAGCGAGTGGACTGATGTGATGATGAAATTGAAGAAATGCCAAAATTACCGAAGAGAAAATTCAAAAAATTAAGCAGAATGACAATTGCCAAATTACAGCAAACAGTGGATTTAAAAGCCTCAAGCAACATGGAACTTATACCCCAGCTCTGGAGTTTTAAACGTGAATATTCGCAGGATAAAAGAGGAAGAGAAAGACTTGCTTGGGAACTGCTGGATTTTATCAATCAGATTGATGTTGTGAAGGTGCAACAATAATCACGTGGAAAAGAGGATTGAAAGACCATAAAAATCCAGATGAGGAAACGCATGCAACTTAAATCGAGTAAGAGTGAAGCAGAAATTCAGAAATGTTGAAAGTGCAGTCTTAAGCAACATGGCAAACTGAGAGTAGTCAAGCCCCATGCATTCTGGGACGAAGAAAGAGGAGTAGTGCCCCCCTTCGGGGAAGGCTGTGTGAAAGTGTAGGGGGAAAAAGACAAAGGACAATGACTAGAGTCGATGACTGAGCGCGGGTGGAGGATACTTTCAGGACTGGACACTTCCCCCAATAAGTAGACGGTTTTAAAATTCGACTTTGTGTGGCAGTAGAATCATTCCTTTTGAAGTTGGACTAGAATGTATCATTTTTTATTATTTTTTTCTGTAATAAGGTACATGCATATATGTTTAAAAGCGAAATTTTCATAGCGTATTAGGAAACCATCTATTATTGATTGATTGATGCATTAGCTGTTTTGGAGTATCCTTATTCTTATTTTTTTCGTAATGTTGCATACGCATATATGTTTAAAAGTGAAATTTTCATAGTGTATTAGGAAGGCGTCTATTATTGATCGATTTATGTATTTAGCTATTTGCATATGTACTCCTAGAATTAAGTTAATGATGCTATATTTGAAACTTGATATTCATAGTGAGATAAGTTTAGTTTTTTTTTTTTTTTTAATATATGAATAGAGAGAGAGAGGAAAAGTTGAGAGTATTGGTTGTATCATGGATTTTCATTCTTTTTTTAACCATGAGTACTTAAGTTTGGTGAATTTTCATATGTGTATTTCTTTGTATGTGAACTGCATTTTCTGTAGTGTCTAACATATTTTTAGGACAGTCCTTGGTAATAATTTTATGTGAATGTACTGATTTTTTGTGTGTACTTAAACGGTTTTAATGTAGAGTAATCCATATTTGTGATTTGCCAGTAATGGTACAGTTGTATAAATGTAGTTGAGTAGTTAAAGGGTTCGGTTGCGGGAGGAAAAGGTCCCTTGTTTTGTTTAGCACGAAGCGATAAGACTGGTCAGAAAAAGAAGTTGATAATGTCGGTGAGAGGGCGACCACCAGGGTGGTCTGGTAAGAAAAGAATAGAGTTTCTTGGGATAGATTTGAGATTGAAGTTTGATTGTTATCTGATTGTGTTTAATCCATAGAACTTACGTTAATCAAGAATGAGCATTTAATCAAGATGTATTTATGTATGTATTGATGAATGTGAGAAGATATTAAGAGAAAAAATAAAAGTTATCACGATATATTTTATCTACTTATACAAAATAGGCACTTATGTATTATACCATTGATGATTTTCATCAAATTAAAAAACATCACTAAATGCCACAATATGCAGCAAATGAAAGAAAACAATTTCTGCACATGTTCAAACTCAGTAATCTTTTTTGCACATGCCAGTAAAAATAACGTTTTTGGATAGTTTATACCAGTGGTTCTTAAACAGTGGTCAGTGGACTCCCAGGGGTTCTCAGTTCCTTTCTATGGGGTCCACAAAAGTCTCATTCAATGTTATTTCCCTCTTTTACGGACTCTGAAAGATCTCAAGGAAAAATTGTAAGATGTGCCATCCTGGACTAGATCACTAAATTGCCTGAATGAAAAAACTCTACTAGAACATGTATTTGGATCAAGATTAAATTTATTTCATTGTTTGTAACTATATAGCCATTACTACAATGTAATTTTTTAATTAGATGTTTACATGAATGTTAAAAAAAGTCTGTATAAGTAGAAGAGACAATCTTCAGGAACCTATAAATCACTCAGCCATGTGTTGACAGTCAGGGAGTGGTGTTCCAAAATCTTGGGGGTGCACAATGTTAGGCTGATATATACAGGGGGAGAGGGGTGCAAAAATAGGAAGTTTAAAAAACACTGGGTTGTACCATTCTTGTGCATGTTAAAACTCGATAATCTTGAATGTAAATGCTCACTCAACATTTATAAAAGGTGTTTTTTTAGAGGTATAGAACTTTAAATTGCAATAAAACCACAATGTATTATTCGATTGACATGACTTTTTTTTATTCGAAAGATAATCTTGTGGCATTACATTTTAAATATGATTTCTGGCATATGACTGCCATGGCTGGCTCGGATGTAGTCCAATCTAAACGTCCAATTTTCGATGACTTTTTCCAACATTTGTGGCCGTATATCGGCAATAACACGGCGAATGTTGTCTTCCAAATGGTCAAGCGTTTGTGGCTTATCCGCATAGACCAATGACTTTACATAGCCCAACAGAAAATAGACTAGTGGTGTTAAATCACAAGATCTTGGAGGCCAATTCACAGGTCCAAAACGGGAAATTAGGCGGTCACCAAACGTGTCTTTCAATAAATCGATTGTGGCACGAGCTGTGTGACATGTTGCGCCGTCTTGTTGGAACCACAGCTCCTGGACATCATGATTGTTCAATTCAGGAATGAAAAAGTAATCATGGCTCTATACCGATCACCATTGACTAACGTTGTGGCTTTCATCGTTTTTGAAGGAATCCACCAGCCCATAAAGCGCACCAAACAGTCAGTTTTGTTTGTTGACGTAGCCATTCAGCCAGAAGTGCGCTTCATCGCTAAACAAAATTCGCTTATGAAAATCGGGAACAACGGCAATCTCGTTTTGGGCCCATTCGACGAATCTACGCCTTGCTTGATGATCGTTTTGATGAATTGCCAAACCAAACTGAGAATAAATCACTTGACAGCTGTTAAATCGGTCGCCATCTTGGAAAGTAATGCCAACTTAAACTTATATACCTGGAAAAAAAACACTGTTTATATATAATTTTTAATAATATTTTATTTTGTTATGAATAATTAAAATTTGAAATCTATTTCTTTTAGAACAGAATGCAATGGAGTTACAGTCTAATATATAAAAATACTCAAAAGACTTTAAGGGTTTTACGGAGTGTTATCTGCATAAAATAAGTCATTTGTCACAATTTCGAATGCAATTATGGCATTTTAGATGTCTAAATAAAGTAGTTATTAGATCTATCGATAATTTCCGAGAATGTATATATATATATATTTTTAAAATACAGTCTTTCACTCTCCTAAATCTTCACCAATGGAAATTTGTTTTTGCGCATGTGCAGAAACAATAATTAAATGTTAGCATTTAGCAAAATGTATTTTGATTTGGTGAAACTAGTCAACAGTATAATACATAAATACCAAAATATTCATTTATCACAGCTTTTTTCAATGTTATAAAAATTTATGTGTGAATAAGTGAGTGAATGTTAACATTGCACTGTTCAGCTACACAAGGCTTTTGGCGACAGACCTTGTAATTTTGAACCATGATCAAGTGATGAGGATATCACCTGAGTTGGCACCCCACTCTCCTAACTTCCACACCAACAGGAGTACATTTAAGCTCTCAACAGATTTAACATGCATCGCTCCCCTACACACAAAAATTTATGAAAACAATGGATTGCAAATAATTTATCTTAATTTATCCTAGTAGTTTTTAAACTTTATGTGTTACTACATTCACTCCCTTTAAAATCAATCTAAACTTAGTGTAGTCCAATTTACAAAATAATGGGTTTCCAATTTTAAAAACACTTATGTAAAAGTTAAATGTGAGAAAAAAACAAAAAAAATTCAATCAAATCTACCTATCTTTTTTTCTTTATTAGTGTACTATGTTATATGTCGTAAAAATTACATTTGGGTAACTTTATTCGCAACTCCCTTTGCCCTGAGTAATGCCTCCTAGTTTGAAAATCACTACACTAAAGCCATATCCACTAACAGAGGACTGACTGCACATGCTAACATGCAAGGTATACGCTTCTTCAGAAAATGAATAACAATTCAAAACTTTTCTCAAATCTTAGTTCATTAATATTTTTTACTTTAATACTGATTTTGTAATTTTGTGCTTTTTCTTAAAGTAACTGAAATCCAAATTCAGAAGACTACATGTTTAATATTTTAAAATATTTTTCATTAATACGATTCTTCTCTTAAACATAATAAAACTTTTAAATGAAAATTTAACTTATAGTCTTGCTATAAATTTTTGTGATTATGCTAAAAATATTACTTTACTTTGGAAATTTATTTTGGTTCTATCCAAAGGTGCAATAGTTGTTTTAGCTACAGCACCTGCTGCTGCACCAGCAATCAAAGATGAAAATACAGCTTTCGGAACTATTAACTGGAAAAAATAAAAGAAATCAATATTGTAAATATAATAAACAAAAGATTAAAAATGTTAAGAAATTAAAAAAAATAAATTTACTAATTATAATTATACATTAAATTGAAATACACTATAAATATTAAAAACAAAATTCAAATGCTAAAATTGAATATATATTAATAAAATTTTAGTCTGATATAAGTTCATGATGTCATTCATATGATAACAATCTCCTCATTTTTATATAATCCCTCCCTTTGCATAAATGTCAAAATAATAGAATTTATTACAACAAATTATTTCAGAAATTACAACAAAACATCAAATAATTATCTGGCTTTATAGTAATTTGTAAACTGAAATATTTTGCATATTTAGTTATAATATTGCTTTTATCAAACCCAATTTTTTTTATCTATATCACAAAATGCAAAACCATCATAAATTTCTTACAAAACAAAAACACCATTAAATTAAAAATTTTAAAATATGTTAAAATAAGTACAAAAGATATAATTTTGAATATCATACATCCTTCTCAAATAAAGCATGTTTCAACTCTATTGGCCATTAAAAAAGCAATACCAGGAAGGAAAATAAATAACAGAACCACATTTACTGTACAAACATAATGTGTGTGTGTGAGGGAAAGATACAATTAAATTTACAAGTGCTTCAGGGGGCAGGATTCACTTAAATGGCTAAACATCCAGTCAAATGGGCTTGAAAGATAGATACGGGTACATGTTCCAAGCACAGCTTCAACTGTATGCCAGAATTCATTAATTTTAGTTCTTGATGAGTGGTGACATGCCAGTGTTTTTGCAATATATACTCTTCAATAGGTTACAGGTCTGAAGAATGTGCTCACGAGGATAGCAATCATTCTCCATATCAAAGGTCAAGACAACACAGGCAACATGTAGTCATGTTATTTCCAGCAAAACAATGTGCAATAGAGGTTTCGAACAAAGGACAGTCACAAACCTTAATATGCTAGAAATGCAACGGTGACTGCAAACAAGGGGTGACCAGAACATGTACTCAATGACATTATACACCATCATTCCAAGAGCCAAACACTTATGACCATGAAAATTGGAAATGTTCTCAATCCTCCATATTTCCATATAAGGATTCACCCATCCAGATACCCATGCTGAACACAGAACCAAAATTGTTGAAAAAGATAACATGATGTACTTCTGTGCCAAATTAGGCAATTCTATACCAAGTACTGTTTAAAAAAAGTAAAATTTTGAAAATGATTCAAAATTATAATAAATAAATGTTAAAAATGATTTTCAACTAAAAAATTAAGATAAAACCAACTAAATTATATCAAACATGGTATTCAAAAACACGCAAAGCACAAAATTTAATTGAAACCCGAGACTTAATCAGGAAATTTAAATTAGTCTTCAATTTCCATTTTGAGTCAGTGTCAAAATAAACAAGCCATTCTTAGTTTGCCATTCCTGAAGGGATTCACCAACATCATAACGAATGACATCCTCATCTTCTGATTTGTCATGTATAAGTATACTTTTCCTAGGTTTGGATGTCATTTTTATCTCTATTTTGAGTTTATTTCACACTACAATGCAGGATGCTTTATACTAATAGTACATTTTTATTCAGATTTCTTTTTTATATTATGTTTTAAAGCCTGAGGTAGAACAAAGAAAAATAGACAAAGTCAAGGATGTGAAGGAGGTAGTATTAAGTACAGGAACAGATTACCAAGTTTCAGTTTGTAGTTAAGATGGTAGAAATTTGGAAGATGTTAAAGGCAAGAGGTGTGCTTGAGTGGATAAGGATGACAACACCAATGTAGACTAACAGATGTGAAAGCAGTATTTGATATAGGAATAGATGACCGAGATTTAGATGACAAGAGTAGGCACCGTGGAAGATGTGGAAGTCAAGTGGTTTACCTGTGTTGATGAGGACAGTATAAGAAAAGATGTTGAGAAAGATGGCATAGTATTGGATGAGATGGAGATAATAGTTTAAGAACATTTCAGAGGGAGACATTTGTAATATTTTGATCCATTTGTATGATAAAGGAAACAGCAACAGATCTAGCAGTAGGGGCATATTTGCAATACTTGAGCAACCATCAGTTTTGGGACTTTTAAATAGGAAATAATCATTACTTTTGATTTCTTGGATTTACTTTTCTGTTTCCCATTTTGAACAAGATTTTAAATCAGGTAAAAAATAATGGACTTCAGCTCCAGATTGCAATTCCTGAAAGTATACCCAACATAGGCACATTTAAAGCAAGTTAATTGTCAGTAGCAAGAGTTTATGAACTAAAGCTCTGGCATATGAAGTAGCTCAGAAGATTCAAAGTATATGGATATATTTGAAGTTTAGATAGCCTATTATAATTGTTAGTAATTAAGGACAGTTGAAGGTAAAAACTAAATGTTTAGAAGAAATAATAGTTGAATTTTTTACTAGGATTCTTAAATCTTGAATTATATTATGGTTAAAAAATCTGTTGCCTTAAGAGATCCACAGCAGGTCAGATTCAGATGTATCATTTTAGAAAAAATTTACAGATTTCAATGGACTTGCAATGGAGAATCTAGGAACGTTTTTGATGCTAAAAATGACTTTGATTATACAGCAGATGGTTTCAACAACCAAATCACTTGAACATAACTTTTTCAAAAGTTTTGGCTGGCCACCAATTCATTCTAAAGCTTTGTAAATAGCAAGAAATTTCGACAATTCACTGTTTCACACATAATGCATCGATGCACTATCCATGTAAGTACTCATTGTCATGCAAACAAACCAAGTTCCCTGACTAAAGGTCTATGACATGGTAATTTAATTATGAAAGGCTGCATGGAAAACAAATCTTTCCTCTAGGGCAGTGGTCTTCAAACTTGTGTTCCACAGAACCCTGGGGTTCCACAAAGTATGTCCACAGGGGAGATTTACTTTACCTGTGGAGTTTGTATGACCACAATTACCTAAAGCCGTGCTTCCCAATGCATCCCATGATGGTAGACTTAAAAATAAATTAGTCACTGGACAGCTTCTTTTTAGCAATTTCCTACAACTTTATTATAATATACTAAAAGAATATTAAAACATTTTTTACATGTACTATCTACATTGTGAAAATTATGTTGTTTATGATTCTTGGTTAGGTAAAATTAAAATGCAATGGATTGGAATAAATTTTATTTAGACTAGCGGTTCTTAAAACTTTTGATTGTCAGGGCCCTCCTTTATGTATCAGGGTGACATCACAGACCTCCAAGATTTTGAACATCTCTCTCCAACTTAATATTCTAGATCAAAATACAAGTTTTAGTAGTTTTATTCATTGGGGACTAATTAATAATCTAGTCTAGTATGGCACATCTTTCAATTTTTCCACAAGCCCTGTCATAGTTTGTAAAAGAGTTATATATCAATGTTACATTAAAGACTCCACAGACCCCTTACAAAAATGCTACAGACCCCCAAAGATCCATGGACCACAGTTCAAGAACTGTTGATTTAGATGATAATGTTAAAAAAAATTCTAATACAGCTGATTTTTTCCTTTTTTAAAAAAAGCCTATAAAAACATTTTTTAAAAAAAAACTTGCAAAATAATATTTCCATAATATTTCCCAAAGGAGAAAACTAAACATGAATGGATAAATCAGAAGGCTTGCCAATGAAGGAGAAAGAACTTATTGACGTATCAACAGATTTGACGCCAAAATCTAAATTTAAGCAGGAACAGCTCCTAAATTTTAGGACCAAAATTTTCAAAATTCAGTTTTTCACACAGTTATAAACATTTTGATGCCATTCTGAACAAAGAATTTAAGTTAAAAACATTTCTCGACCTATTTGGAAATGTAAACAAATTATAGAAACAAATGAACACAAAATATGAAAACGTGACTGTGAATAGCTTCAAAACACCTAGACTTCGACAGTCTGTTTAAAAAAATGCAAGCATATCATAGTTAATAAATAGAATGCAAGGGTAGATGACACCTGGAGCATGAATTAATGCTATTACTTAGTAAATCACATTAATACTAAGTAAAAAATATTAGTAAAATGTACAGTATTTTTCTTAAATTGTCTTTACTTAAAGTACCCATAACATGATAAGCTCCTTTAAACACACAGCTGGTCATACAAAATGCAACACCAAGAAAAACCAGAGATATCACAGTGAAATTTATTTGGCAGATTACATGTTGTACAAAGATCAAACAATTAAAATTAGAGCCTCTTGTGATAAGTGGATGATGACAAAATCTTTAGTTGATGAAGTTGATACGGTGTAACAGCAGGGGTGTATCCCAGGCTGTGCAAGCCGGGACTACATGTTTTTGATTGGCTATAGATCGGGAGAACAAGCAGGCCAAGGAAGCAAATCCGATTCATAAAGAACTCTTGAACATTGTGTACCATGTGTGATTGTACATCATTCTGTTGGAATTTGGCTGATCATAAGCGCTGTATGTATGGGGGGGACCACGGGCTCCGACACCTCAGAGATGTAACAATGCGTACTAGACGGGTACAGCAGCGAAATCTAATACCACCCCCAAACCATGATACTAGGGCCAGGACCAGAGTAGCAATACATAATGCAAGAGTTCAGCAGCCTCTCATCACAGTGTCTCTAAACTCGAATCCGACCATGATGTTGCAGGCACAAGGGGGATTCGCCAGTTAACACAATGTTATTCCATTCCCTTGTCCATCTCCGCCGTTTATCGCACCATTGGTGGCGCAAACACCTGTAGTTTCCAACCAGGGATAAACTAAGCAATGAATGCCTTGCATACATTCCACCCTGCTGCAAATGGGGTCCAATAGTATGAGCGGATACCAAATGATGTGTAATTCCAGATTAGTTGGAGGTTTCCTAAAAACATCAGCTACATTGTGCTTGCTCCTAACGTATTTAACAGTGAAAGTCTCATCATACAATAACTCTCTAACAAAGAAATAACAAATGTTTTTGTCCTACAATTTTCAATTGGTGATTTAAGAAAATCTATTGTAACTTGATTATCAACAGGTACTGTAGGTTTGGACTCATATTCTAATATATCTTTATTTTTACATTCTTTTATAACATTATCAAGCCAGATTATTTCTTTAACTCCCTCTACCATTGCAATAAATTCTGCTTCCATTGTAGAAAGGCTCACTGACTTTTCCTTAAAAGTTCTCCAAACGATATGCGAATTTCCGACACAAATAAATAATCCACCCATAGATACCCTTTCGTCTTGGTTTGCTGTGAAATCAGCATCAGAATAACCAACTAAATTTAAATTAATACAGTTAAGTCTCAACTTATAATTTCTTGTCTTTTTAGTGTATCCTAATAATTTCATTAAACCTGTCAAGTGATCTATTCCAGGATTGTTTTGAAAATGTGAAAATATATTCACTACATATGCTATGTCTGGTCTAGTCTAGTTTTCCCAGCTATAAAAGATAAGCACCCAAGGATATTTCGGTACGGGTAATTTCTAATTTCAGACCTCTGAAATTCATTAACTGGACACTGAGATTTGCTATATTGTATGCCTTTCGCAATGGGAAGAGATGAAATTGGAAAATTATATTCCTTAAACCGTCTACGCACTTCATCTATGTAAGGAATTTGATGGATGTGGTTAAACCCACAGAGCACTCCTCAAATTCAACACCTAGGAGCCTTCTGGTTTTACCAAGAATTTTAAATCAAATTTAGTTTTTAATTTCTTTAAAATTTAAGCTATAGCCACATCATCTTTTCCAAAAATGATGATATCATCGACATATACTAATAAAATATGCTGCCCTGAATAATAAGTTTAATAACACCAATTAATCCTTTTCAATCCCATTTCAAATAATACTTTGTTCAATTCAAAATACCAGGGTCTTCCACTCTGATGCTCCCTTTAACTTACAGATCATATGTTCCTTACCTTTTACAATGTATCCTTGTGGTTGACTCATATACACCTCATCAAGCTTAGCATAAAGAAATGCCCATGTTACATTGCATAAAAATACAAGTAAAGAGAAAAACAGTCTGATAATTGAAAAATTCACAACTCTGTGGAAAACGTTTCATTATACTTTTTGCCTTTCACCTGATTATGTTCACCCACTACAAGCCTTGCTTTATGGCAAATCATTTTTCCATCTTTGTCCTTTTTAACCTTATAAACCAAGCAGCATCAAAAGACTTGCTTATCCGGAGATGGATTAACCAATTCCCAGACCTCTCTACTTTTTAAATTTTTTATTTTCACATCCATTGCTATCCTCCACAGCTCACTTTAAGGAGACTTTTCCATTTGTTTATACGTGTTAGGAACTTCATTTAGTCAACTGGATCTTTTTCGCTGAATTCCGGATACACTTTGTTTAGGATTTACAACCCCTTCAAATGTGTTAAGATCCCTTGAAGTCAAAAAGATCTTCGTCATACCTTATATTATGCTCAGAACACCTCTGCATTACTTCATTACGAGATCGCAACCATCCCTTCATCCCCTCTACATAATAGTAGATATCATTCCTTGATCCATCTGCCCTTCTCGAGACTTTTCTTGTCCAAATGACTTCACATGGAGATGAAATGGATGATTTGTCCTCATGGTCATCCTCACTTTCACTGGAATCTGCCTCTTGGCTTTGAGGTACCATCTGATGAGTAGACTGCAAACTGGAACTTGGGAGATTTTCATCAAGTACTTCTGGACCAATTTCAACACTGTCTGCTAGTTCATCTTCATCTTTAATATCTGGAATTTCGGGCCCCAGCACTGCTCCACCTTAAGAAGAGTTTTGATCAATTTGGGAGAAGGAAACATTACACGATTCTACTACTTTATCCTCTTCTGGTATCCATATCCTATACCCCTTTGTGCTAAAAGCATATCCTACTAGGATTCCCTTCTTAGCCTTTGGGTCTAATTTGTTTCGCTGTGCTCTAGGAATTCCAACATAAACTGTACTACCAAATTTCTTAAAATAACGTATAGGTGGCTTAACCCCAGTATAAAGTTCAAATGGCGTTTTAGTTTGATCACCCTGACAAAGCCTATTCCATATGTAAATGAAAAACAAAACTGCCTCAGGCCAAAAACTTTTGCCTATATTACTTCGATGTAGAAGTGTCCTAGCTCCATCTACTATGGTTTGATTTAATCTCTCTGCAGCTCCATTTACTTGAGGCGAGTACGTATTAGTCCTTTTGTGTTTAATTTCCCTTTCAGAACAGAAATGTTTAGTGTTCATTTATAAATTCTCCACCATTATCCGTTCTTAAGGTCCTATCTTTTAAATTTAATGCTCTCAGCACGACGTACAAACAGGGGGGGAACAGATTTATCAAACATAGGAAAAACAAACATTCTTCTTGAATAGTCATCTATTATAGAAACATAATACCATTCACCTTTTCTACTAAGAGTAATACTTGGACCCCAAACATCCAAATAAATTAAATTTAGTGGTCTTTTAGACCCTCTATATTTCTGGATTTTAAACAATACACATTTGTGTTTGTTAATTTTACATGGCTCACACTCGAACTGTTGCATTTTCTTAAAGGGTTGTAATCAATATTTGCATGCCCGAATTTTTCATGACATTCTCTCAACTTGTTTACTTTCACATTATCACCACTATTTTTCTCGACATTGTATATTTGTGAACCTGAATTAGGATATACCCAGTAGAGTCCTTTTTTGAGCTTAGCTGTAAAAATTGCGACATTATCATGAGATACTTTTATACTCCCTTTTTGAAATACAAATTTACATCCATTGACATCCAGCATGGGACCAGAAATTAAATTACATCTCAATTTACTTGAATAAAATACATTTTTTACAGTACATACATTTGTACCAAATGAAAGCTTTACATTTCCCTTTCCTTCTATCGGAAACTCAACCCCATTAACTGCTAGAATCATATTTTCATCCTCAACATTTTTATAGTCACTAAATAAATTTTTAATTTTACAAAAATGACTGCTGGCTGCAGTATCAAAAATCCATGTGCCATCATCGCTTTTATGACTTAGATTAGCTTCAGCCACAAAAAATGATAAATGTTTACCTTTACATAATGTCGGTATATTTACATTATTACTTCTTGGGCAGCTAAATTGTTGACCTCTAGAACAGGATCTTGTGTTAGACTGTCTTTCTGACCTATATTCACAACTATACTTGGTTTCCTCACAGCATTCAGCAGCAACAGACGTCGATGGAGAGTTCCGACGTGACATAAGACTTCGGCTAGAAGATTTATGCTGACGCCGACTTCCGTCTCTCTAGGGGCAATCTCTCTTTATATGTCCCAAATGCCTGCACAGATAGAAACTAATAACGGGTCTCTGCACATGAAGTATCTCCAGATCTTGCAATTTTTGTTTATCACTGTCACTGAACTGCATTTGTGTTTCCTCCGTGATTATTTCTGCCAATATATCCTTGTGAATGCAAATTTAGACTCTTCCCATCTCAACACATTCTGGACTATCGCATCGAATTTTGAGGGCAAACTCTTTAAAAAAATAAAGCTAACGTACACTTCATCCATGGGCTTTCCGATATTTATCAACTGATCCACTGTGCCTTTTTACCTTGATGCAAATATATTTCCTTTCTCACTGCAGCACATTTGACTATTGACCAGTTGGTTGAAAAGTAAAAAGTGATAACTCCGATTGTCATGCAGGAAGTTTCGTTTAAGAGTGGACCAAACTTCAACTGGATGATCAAGATTTTCTATAATTTTCCGGTACTCGGGATTAATGTTTAAATAAATTAAGAATAATGAAAGCCTTTTACTTGATATATATTCATTGTAATCCTTCTGCAAAAAACCTGGGTCCGATTTATTAGGAGCCTCTTCTTTAGCTAGCACAATGTCCTAACAGTTCTTTTCTAGCAACAGATACTTCATGTTGGTAACCCAAGTAGGGTAATTGTAAGCACCTAGCTTTTCTATCTGGTAAGCAGTTGCCATTTTTCTCAAAAGAAATTTTCTTCCTAAGCAAATTCATAAATGCCCCTCCATCTTCAAAGTCTTCAGGTCATCAAAAAGAAAAACTTTTTAATTTAAACTCGATACTTCAGATTAATGCTCGAGTTACATTTCTGGCCAAAACAATCACAAGTAACTAACCATCTGGGCCCTTAACTAATTGTTGATTGAATAGCTCATTACTGCCTGTGGGCTATTGGAAGTTAGCAAAATATATACACAGAAGACTGAAGTATCAGTGGTGTTTCTTATTTATACCAAATGATGATGACCAAAGTTTTAAAACCAAATAACATTTATTATAACATTATAACAAATAACATTCAATTAAATAGAATCCATTACAACAAACTTATTAACTGCCCAAAGCAAGAGATATTCTGAACATTCATGTTACCTAAATTACTTATCTCGGCAACTGGCAGAACGAACCTCTCCTAGAGCTAACCTATAACCTCAACTGCCATCTAGTTTACCTGTATATCCGTTTATATATTCAGCTAAGTCACAACAGAGCATGTGTGAGTTACTGAGTGCATGCGATCCAGGCAATCTATTGGCTGATCGGCAACGTCACTTAATTTGCATTCTATGATGTCACTGCCAGTTACCGCGATGTACATGAACTATTCGGATCCACATCTACGAGTTGAATGTACAAGTTGTTGAAGTAGATGGGATCACAAAAAACAGGATCTGTTGGCAACACAAACTTGTGCTATGGTTTGTGATGTGGCTGCGCAATCCATCACTGCCATGCGCACAATCCGCCTTTCATCACGGGCAGTGGTGTAACAAGGTGGGTCTGATTGGCCCCATCTGTCCATTTCTACCTGCATCCAGTGAAGACAGATCCACATCACAATTGCCACAACACGTTGACTGAAGGATAATCTGCAATCCCTAATATAAGCTACTATTTTTCCTCTGCTGAATTCAGAAACTTAGTCAATAGACACTCAATGTCTTCCACAAGGCACAAGTTAACAGCTTAAGAAAAAAACGCCCAAAAAACAGTTGTCTTACTTCAAAACACTAATCAGTTCTCCACTTATATGGTGCTTGCTGGTGGCACTATGGTCGCCGTGATGTGCATCTACGCTATAATGCTAATGTTTGCATACTTCATTGCCGCCAACGCATGATGAAATTACATGGTTTGCATGCTTCCTTCAGGATGTTGCACTTTGTGGGGCCAGCAGTGTACTATTTTAAGATATATTCTTCTTAGGCGTTTTTATGAATGGGTTCTCTGAAAGCCCTTTATAGTTTCAAGAGTTTATGAATTGACAAAGTTTGAAGACCACTGCTCTAGGGCATTAAAAGGGTGGGTGCAGCTAAAATCTTGCATACCATTCTGGATAACGGATTAATCAATTTCCTATTTGTGGAAAAATCATGGGATCACAGCTAACTGAACATCAAAATGCAGAATAAATTGCAGTCTCAGCAGCGTGATCCTATTCTGATCAAATTTCAATAAGTGTTTACAAGATTTGCTCCTTTTTACATGAAGCATAGCACACCCTTCATGCAAACAATCAACATGCAAAATGTGTCCAAGCCTTTAAGGACAGAAAATATTCTATTATAATTCCTACTCCAAGACAAGAAATAAATATTTGTCAGTCATGTATTTTACTAATCAATTTAAGTGTACAGTCAAAAATTCATGCATGCAATATGAATACATTTTATATAGATTTAATGAAAAAATTCCTTACTGAAATATTTTTAGAGCTATTACTTTTACATGTAATAAAAATCCATATTACTTTGAAATTCAAAATATTTTTTCATGCAATTTTAAAATATACTATGTCATCAACATGTTGTCCTCGCTTCAAAATTCTTGGAACCTTTTGAATCCATCGAAAGTATAACTAAAACTAATAGAATCATATTCCTGTAGATAAATAAATTACTACATTTAAAAGATTTCACAAACTTGAAAATAACATTATTTTGCAAAGTTGTAGAAATTAAAGCAAACTTCAATGTTATAAAGCATGTGTGTGTTTAATATTCTTAAATAAAATTAATGGAAGTATAGTAAAAAAAATTAATAAAGTATTGAAAGTTTACCGAATTATATATTATAGGGAATTCAATGTTCCTTTTGTTGACATGTGAAATTATATTCATCACAAAGCATTGAAAATGTTTAGGTTCTCAATAGAACACTTTTAAATTAAAAAATTAAAATTGCATTGTATAGTTTGAATTTTTATCATTACTAAATAATCAGTTGATATGAATTTATATTCATTTAACAACATCTCACTTTTCATGAATGAAAATCAGAAAAGAAATGTTGCCTTCTTATCTTTTGAGATTAAAGAATTAAATTAAGGGCCTTGAGCAATTCAGCATATGAATTATAATGTTCTCATACTATACTGTTCAAATTAAGTGGGACAAATGGAAAAAAGTGACTTTTTTTCTAAAATCTCAGCTTTATATCAGAACATATCTTACATAGACTGAAAAATCTGTACATTAGTACGAAGTATGTCTTCCTTTAGCAGAAATGACCTTTTCAATCCATCTTGGCATCGACTCCACTAGAGTAGAACACATGTTCTTGGTTCCATCATCTTGGAGAGAGAGAGAGAGAAACACTAAAACAGCCATTTTTATCGTTTGCTCTGTTATCGTGCAACTCATCTTAGCAAAACGGTTCTTGAGAATATGCCATCAGTTTTGAATAGAATTTAAGTCTGGGGAATTTTCAAACCAATCTCGAGCACTTTTATTTTCTGCATAAAAGTATGGACCAATTTTGAATTGTGACAAGGGGCCATGTCATGTTGAAATGTTCCATTAAATGTTTCCATGAATGGAACAATCCTACGTAATATTTCTATATATTTGACAGAATGACATATAATTTGACATATAAGAACTAAGCTTCCAGGGTCATTTGTGAGGGGGAAAAAAAACCAAGCATCTGTTTAAAAGGGTGTTTTACAATCTGTTGGATATGATCTGGTAATAAAGTTTCAACTTCACTTTGTCTACTTACACTGGATTTGTATCCCTGTACAAATTAATGTTTCATCACTGAAAATCACCTTCTTCCAGTCCATGTTTGGTATTTTTCAGCCCATGCTAAACATTTTTTACATCATTTTCTGAGTTGGAAATAGTTTTTTTCTCAGTCTTGTTGCCTTAAGGCCACCTTTCAGAAAATCTTTTCCATACAGTTGAAGTACTCACTTCAACACCATTACTCAATAAATCGCTTCAAATGTATGTGCTTGTCTTTCATGGACTTATTTTGCTATTTCTTATTAAAATTTTATCAATTCTTGGAGTAGTTTTCCACTTTCACACCCACATTTATCTTTTCTTTCTGGAGTCGATGATCCAGAATCTTGAAATGTTCTTAAAATTCTTGAAACACTTCAACTTGATCACATATATACTGCTGTAGCTGTATCTCTCACAATCATAGAAATCTGTTTATAAAGAGGGATTTACTTTAGAACGGTTCCTTGGAGTAGTATCTATCTTTGAACAAGTATAAGTAACACGTGTTATAGAGAACGCAAAACTGAACTTTCTATCTGACCCTCTGAAAGGTTCAAAACTGAGCTCATGGAACACTAAAAAGAATAAATTATAGTCAAAGTAGATCTGTCACACTACCTAAAGGCAGATATAACAGGTTTGAGATGGTTCGGGACATTACTAGTAATCTAACATACTAACTCAAACAAGAAAAACATGTTTGTCCCAATTAATTCGAACAGTATAGTAATTTAAGAAAACTAATCTGTCAAAAAATCTCATTGATGTAATGGAACCTGGTTTAAACATATATATCTAATTATGATACATTACACATTTAAATATTAGCAATATACTATTTGATGTTAATTCTTAAAGTCTATTGTCTTGGAATGTTCAAAATCTTAAAAATACTGTTGCATTTCTAGTGTTTTTTCACTACACTTGACTTTTATTAGCAGTTTCTACATATATATTATGAATACTCTTTTGTGTATCATTAATTACATCTGATCATAAGGTAATGTAAATTGTAAAAACTGAGCTATGCATATGAGAGTGGTTTTACTTTATTAAAGTTACACTTTGATCCAACATAAGGGCTGTTGGTGAAAGACCTTGTGATTTTGAGCCTTGGTCAAGTAAATACTTGAGCTGTCACCCAATTCTCCCAACTTCCCCGCCATACCAACATGAGGACTTAGAGCATTGGCAGATGTGCATCAACTCCTCAATATGTTGTTGTTGTGGCTAATGCCACCTGTCTGACGTAGTCAGAATGAGGCCCACGAAATTCATCGTGGCATGGGCAAGAGGTACGCCTGTCGTTGGCCTTGAGCACCATACAGGTGACAGTGCGATTTAAGCTCAGTGAAACTTCCCCGAAGGGACGATAGATGGCGACACGACCTCTATCTCCACCTCCACAATTTCTGCAAGTGAACTGAAGGGGAGGGAAATATTCTCCAGTTCCTGCGCTAGTGAATAAGCCCACAAGACTACGGACCCACTGATTTAACGAGCATGTACTCCGTGTGCACTCGGAGGGTATTTGGTGACATCGAGCATCGAACCCAGGCCTTCCGGTCTGGAGTCCGATGCTCTAACCACTAGGCTACCCACGGCCCCCTCAATATGTAAGGGTTTTAGATATGCAGCATGTGTTAAAAATTGCATTCCACCTTGTTCAACCTATTCCAGATTAAATTTCAAATAACATCAAATACCTTTTCAGAGCTACGGTTTTCATTCTCACTTTGATCTTTACTATTGGATGTTTTTGAAGATGAAGGAGCTGTATTTACTACCAAGACTTCACTTAATACAGATTCATTGCTATAAAATACAGAGCATAAAGTAATTTATAATCAAACAGTTCACTTATAAGTACTATATTATAAAATTATATTTACCTTTATATCATAGAACAATTTAATGAAATTACAATTTGAATAACTGGTTCCTTTTTTTAAAAAAAGCACCATTACTTTTCCTTATAACAGAAGTTAAGCTGAAAACTATGTGTTTTTATTCTGTTAAATAAATTTTTAACATATTTAAGTAACTTATCCAGTTATTATACTAATTATAAAACACAAATATTTTGAAAAAAAAATATGCCGCTGGTATTGTTCTCATAAATTTTTATTCTTCTGTTTTGACTATAAGTAAACAATACCACAAGCTTAATACTTATACGACAATCTTTTTTTTTCAAAAAATTATATCTCACTTTTCGAATAAATGCTGAATTTGTTTAACTTACTTTAAGGAGTTTTATAAAATAATTTACCATAAATAATTGCATTATCTTCTTTAAAAAAATTCTAATTTTTTAAAATTGCTGTTTGCAAATAGTTTAGAAATGAACAATTATGATTCAGAGGTGAACTCACCTTTTAATGTTTCCAGACATACTTTCATTCATCAATAAAATGATCTAAAAAAATATTTAAAACACAAATATAAATTCTTTCAACTAAAAATAGTCATCAATGGTTTTTAATTATTTATAAAAAGCACTAAAAACATTTCATTATATAAATATTCCATATGGGTATTTCAAAAAGAAGAAATACCATAATAGAAGTGACATCACAAACTAAAAAATTAAATGATAGGCATGCTATGAACATAATAAAATAATCATATAACTAGCTGATGTGCACCTATAATGACCTAATTTTGTTAGCATGTGCAAAAGTTAATCCTAATATAGATAGATGACTTGTTAAAAAAAAACAGTAATTCAAAAGCCACATTAAATACTAACTGTTTAATAATTATTTAAAATCAAATGTTTCAAATTACTCATTTTTATTTTGTATTTTGTACCGAAAGTGGTATAGGTTCGGACCGTGGCTTGCTTTGTCATGGGTTCGAGCCCAGTATCACTAAAGACCCGCCGTGTAGGGCAGCGATGCACGCAAATCTGTCGAGAGCTGAAACGCCCTCCCGTTGGTGTGGTGTGGTAGTTAGGAGAGGGGGTGCCAGCTCAGGTGTCGCCCACGTCACTTGACCATGGTTCAAAATTACGTGGTCCGTCGCCAAAAGCCCTCGTAGCTGAACAGTGCGACGTTAATATTCAATCAATCAATTTGTACCTTACTTAATTGAATTGAGCCTTACAAAGTGTTTTAACTATAAAACCTAAATTTGCACTTCTATCTTATTTTTAAATCTCTTGCAATAAAAAAAAATGTGCTATTTGCGTGAAAATTCCACAATAAGCCTATAAGTAACATTTTTTTTTACGCTTCCATATTTGTTTGATGGAAATGTTGGAAGCAGCACTCAAAATTTTTTATCAAATTGTGGCACTCTTTCCAAAAAGGTTGATCACCTGTGTTCTTGGGGTTCTTGTGAGTAGAAAAGTTTGAAGACCATTTTTGCAGAATAACCCCACTATCAGTGCTAAAAATAGTCCCCCCTCTTTCCTCCATTCCACAGCTGTGTCCTGTGTAAACAATTCTCCTTTTTGCGGCCATTCTAAAATGTAAGCAAGAACTATCAGTCAGCTGATCTCAAGGTCACTTGATTGTTGCCTTTTCGAAAGGATGTCATGGGGAGTGGTTTCTTGATGTAAATTTAGGATTACTTTATTTTTACCCCCTTTTCAAGTAAAAAAAAGCAGAATTACGTGTTTCTGCAGTGATTAAAGTCATTATTCGTGTAGCAAAATATTCTATTTCATAAAATATAGTATTATTAATGTGTATTTAAGCAGTTTACGCGGTAATTTTATTCTAAAGTAACATTTTAAAACTTTTATATGTAGATTGCATACACGTGGCGCCATCTGCAGATTTTGTAATAAAGCTTGCCAAATATGGCGTCAAAAAATTTTGGAAGCAAGGATATATGTATTTTTCATCATTTTAAAACTTTCTAAACTACTTCTGATATTTCTACATTTCAAGGCGGATTTATATGAGTAATTTACCTTCTCAGCAAAAGTTTTATGCCTGAATAATGTGATTTAATTGTGCAAAAGTACCCTAACCATTTCAGTACATTTGGCAGTCCCCCTTAACATAAGCTAATCAACATTTACAAAACTTCAAGTAAAGAGTAAAAAGATTAAATATAAAGACAAATTATGAGGTACATGTTGAAAACAGAAAGAATCTTACAAAATGTAGAAAACATGCTAAATTCTGGTTTATAATGGCTGCTAATATCATTAAAAAAATAGACAGTACACTTCAGATATCATCAATCTGATAATAGCAGCTAGTTGGAACTTGGTCCAATTTTTTCTACTATATATACAGCTAATTACATTTTTCAACTATTTTGCCACAACAATGAAAACATGAAATTTGCTAATAAAAGGATAAGACACAATAAACTTTTCCAATAGAAGAAATATTTACTACAAGAAGTATTTTCAACCATATAGCACACCATTCAGATGAAAGGAAGCAAAAAGTGCTCCTGGAATTGTAATGCTGTTAGTTATCAGCATTGGTGTTCAAGCAATTAATTTGTTCTTGGAACATATAAACAGAATCCTATGTCTTGTGCTTTATTTACTGTTATCAACAAACTTACTTTTACATTGTGTCAACATCAAATATGCCCACTATACACAAGTTATCATGGCTGCAAACAAGCTTCTACTAGCTTTGTTTCTGTTGAGCTACAGGTTTGAGTCCTGGAGTCCCTAAAGACCTGTTGGTAAAATCCTAGGAAGGAGATCCCACCCCCTCAGCGACAAACCGAAAAAATACCAAGCAAGAAAGAGATGGTGCCAAGCAAAACCGACAATGGGGGCAAGTGAATATAGTAGGACAAGGTGGATGCATAATGAAAATATGCGTAAACAATACAGAAATTAAATATATTTAAGATAAAAAAACAGCACTTACTTTCTTACTGCTGAATTTTTTAAGAGTGGAGGGTACAGAGTATAACAGCAGACCACAAATTCTTTCCAATACTTCTGCAAATACATGCACATTCACACCTTTTTTTTTGACATCTTCATTCAAATCCATCCAAAACAACACTTTTTCATTCCTATAATCCCATTCACTCATTACATTTAGGACTTTCATAATTCGAAGCAATCAATCCTTTCTTTATACACCATTCAATCTATTCTAACCTTTCACATTCAACAAAGTAAAAAATTCTAAGGTATACCCACTCACACATAAAGCCATACTTCCAGCCCGGTGCCCAATGACAAAATGATGAAATTTTAAAAGCCTGCCAACAAAATGGCAGAATACGAAAATTCCAGAAATAGTTATGTTTACCAGAAATAGTTTATCAAAGTAAGGTTATCAAGATGGCACAATTATTGTCAACCAAAATAATTTGCACCAAGGGTGTGGGCTCTGCTAGGATCCAACCTGTCATGTAGAGGGGCTGATGCATGTTAAATTTGTTGAGGCTCAAAACCCTCATGCTGGTAAAGGAGTTTGGAAAGTGAGGTGACAGTTGAGGTAATCTTTGTCGTCCAAATTCAAAGTTCAAAATTACAAGGTCCTTCACCCATAGCCCTCATGTAGCTTCAAAATGCGACATCAATAAACAATCATTTATTGCCAGAGGGATTTTCTACGAAAAAATTTAAGAATGATATCATCAACGTTCATGTAAGCAACAACTTGGAAAAGCAGTTGTCAATCTATGAACCCTTTAACCGATAAGTATTGGATTAACGTAATCATTAATGCCTTAATTTTCAAGTCTTATAAGCAATGGATTGTGAATTAAGATCTTGATATATAATTAACTTAAACTCTAATTTAAAGTAGCAGAATCTGAAATATTATTGCAGTTTTTGTGTGCAAGTCAATATAATGATAAAGTAGTGCAAGAAAATATAGTGCCAGTCGATATGATTTCAGCATTTTATCAAAGTTAAAAGTTATTTGGGAGATATGATGCAAATCTATAAAGTGTAACAGAAATAAAGCAGCCAGAAACATTGAAGAAAATTAAATTGAGACACTTTCTATTAAAATAATTTAACAAATCAGTTCTCAAAAACAAATGAAAAAAAATCCTACTTTTGCTTTTATATGTTACTCTACTAATAAATATTTTCTTAAAAAGTAGCTCATAAAATTCAGAAAATTTTAAAAGGGTACCTTATAAAAGGTAACTTATTTGGTACTTAATATTATACTATCGACTAATTTCATCAAATCCAAAAATACCCCCAAATACTGTAATATGAAGCAAATAGTAGGAAACCCCACATATGCATGTGTTCAAGTACAATAATTTTGTTAGTGCATGCTTGAAAATATTTTTTTATAGGTTGTACCATTTTACTGCATGTTCATACATAATCTTGATCATATATTTTTGAAAATAACATCTACAAATTCTCAAGGATTATTTTATTATTTTGTTGTAAAAAAATATTAAAAATTACGATTTTTTTTCATTGGAAGTGAACACAGAGAAGTACTTATTAAAAAAATATTGTCTAATACATAATTTCCCTAAAGACTATGTGGCTGAAGACTAAGTTTACACAAGTTTAAGTGCAATTATGCCATTTTGACTACCTTAATATAGTAGTTATTAGATTTTTTGTTCAATTCAAGTTTTTTATTAAACTCATTATTTCATTCTAAATATTCATTAATTTATTTATCAATGAACTAAGATAGAAAAAGCATGCACAGGAATTTATTTTCATGCATGAGCAAATACAATAGCAACATCTGGCAATGCTTTTTGATTTGGCAACGTCTTTTGGTTTAGCAAAATTGGATGAAAATATAATATGCAAGTACACTTATTTCAACTGTTCTCAAGCTTTTTACTGGTCGATTACTCTACACAACAAACTTTGGTTTAAACATAGCTTTGAAGTTTTGTGATTCATTGACCAAAAAAAGGTTATTATTCCCGCAACCCCAAATTTTATATTAAATCAAATGAATATCAAACCAAGTAAAAATATTTAAACAGTAAAGCCCTTTAAATTTATAAATACGGACAATATATTTTTTTTCCAAAAGAGTAACACACACAGAGGTAAAATACAAAACTCAAAGAAAAATATTGTTATTCTGGACTTTACCAAATGAAAGACTCATAAAATGGATTTTTTAACTAAACTAAAAGAAAAATACATGATTTGTATTGATATTGAAGCTAATGATTGTTATAACTTCATTCAGGTCATTTATTGTTTTTTAAAGTAAATTTTACATGACTAATTAAAAGGTCTTTACTACAGCATTTTAAAATAAGAATTATCCAATGATTTCAAATTATTTAATCATTAAAAAATGTTTTACAATAAAAGTTTAAAATTATATAAAAATTTTAGCGCACATAAACTTAAAGAAAAAAAAAATGTTCTCACAAATAAGAATTTAAATGTATATATGATCATGATATAAACATTTTATTCAGAATTTGATGATTAAAAAGGTAACATAATGAGAATGCTAATACATATAAAAGGATATCCCAATTGCTGCGTTTTCCCAACAGAAAAATTTGTTTTAAAATGTATAAAAATTAAATATATATTTGTACATGGTTAGCTAGCAAATTGTTTCTTCCTGTAGAGTTAAAAGTAATGTGGAACAATTACTTAATAGATGAAATTGAATATTACAAATCACATGCTTTAAGTAAAAAATAAGCATTCACAAGTGCACTTTTGAATTATTCATTCTTAGGATTGCTTTTGTAAAATACTTTGAATGTTAAAAAAAATCAATTCTTTTAAAATCTATTACAATCATTCAAATCTAGAAGGCAATGACAAGAAATTGTCATGAATTCAAAATTTAAGTTGAAAAAAAAATTTTATAAGCATTTGAAGAGCCCAATTTAAAAAATTCATTTCATAGAAACAAGATTCACAAAGCTGTTTTTATAAATATATATTCAAAAAATGTTTGATTTCAGAAATGTTTAATAAAATGTTACTTAAAGATTGTTCAATTAATCATTGATTGATTAAAACTTATACAGCAATTAAGTAAATTCAGAGACTAGAATATTTGGCACTTAAATTGAAAATATTTTATTAGACTGAAATAGACCATTAATTTCATTTAAAGTCTGGATTACTTAATAATATTCAGATGTAAAAATATTAATGGTCTGATATATACTATTTAAATTATATATTTTTTTTCTTAACTTTTATCCAAATAAAGTATTTGTGCTACTGGTTTGCTTTAATGTATTATTCTTCAAACTATTATTTTAGAAAAAGATACTTTTCAATAAGAGAAAATTCCATTATGGCAAAAATATTTCATGAAAAAGAAACCTTTAAAAAAATTAATTATTTTAAAAAATATATAATAACTTATTAGATATAATTAATATGTTTAGCATGCTAGTTATTTAACATATTGGATCCCTTTCCAACTTATGTTAACACTAAAACATTTTGAATTTTCATTAAAAACATATGCTTATGACTCATATAAAGGCTTCTTAAATTCTTACTTTATTCCAGAAATAATTTTTTCATATTCTCAATATTAAAAAAATGAATACTGAGATCCTGATAAAAGTAACTAACATAAGGGTCTTTAACCCACGGTCTGCAGGCCACAAGTGGTCCAATGATGGCATTTTAGTGCCCCCATATTTGAATTTGAGGAAATTTCAATAAAAATTTGCCTTGTCAGCTTTTTGTTATAAAAACACTGTCTTCTCATTCTTGGTATTTAAAACATTCCATTTACATGTTTGCTATCCCATTTGAGAAAAAAATATTTTGAAAATGACAAATAATTCAAAAATATTTTACTGTGTTGTAAATATTTTTAAAAACTTCCATTTAATTTGTTTGAAACTAATATATATATATATATATATATATATATATATATATATATATATATATATATATATATATATATATATATATACATACATGTAACAGCGTCTCTTCACTTAGAATCAATCATAGCTTTGTAAACCAAACCTCCTTTTTATATAAATTTTCTGATTACACTATTTTTAGACAGATGTGTGGCCAGGAGATCTTTATGAATTAAGTGATGACGGCTGTAAAAGAGAGAGGTTGAAGACCCCTACAATGGAAGTACTAGAGATATTTTGAAATTCTGCCTAACATTTCTTTGAAAATAATGCACAAGATTAAACATATAATGGATCTTACTCAAATTGAGAGAGAGAGAGCAACTACTTATATAAACTCTTTAAAATCCTAAATATCACATACAAATACTTTAAAGGGATAAATCCAAGCAGCGATTGCTGTTGCTGGAATAAAATCCAAGATGGCAGCCTAGCGGTAATTAACCCTTTATCTCTAACGATGATACTTATAAGTACCACTCACTTTAAAATTACATAGAATAACCATTTTTAAGAATACTCAGATGATATTTTGCAGGAATATTCTTTTAAATCCACTTTTCCAAGGTATATGGCAACACGGGTTCTATGATGAGTATTTTAGCGGGAAAGGAGAATAGTTTTATAACAGAAGTTGCATTTTCAACTGACACATTTTCAGCGGATTGCGAAGATGTCGTTTTGTTCCGAAAAAAAGAGTTTATTGTCCAAAATTGTGTTTTTTTTTGTATGTTAATGAAGGCCTTAGCAAACAATTTGAATATTTATTTTAAGGTTATCTTTGGCTAATTTTAAAGAATAGGGGCTTAATTCAGAATATTTTTTCAGTTATAAAAGCAATCAAACATTAATATTATATATATATATATATTCCGGCTACACTATCCTGTATAGAAACATTTATTTTAACATACGACTGATTTTTATCCTAGTCTACACATTTTTTCTTTTAAAATATGTGTTTTGCATTTTTTTTCCTATACCGTAATGCTAAATGAGCTATCCCTTCACATGTTAAAAGGAAAAACTAATTATATATTTTGAAATTTTAAAAACACTATATTATAAACAAATTCATGAGTTACAACGTCATAAATTTTTATACAAATTGAGAAGTTTTTTCTGTTTGAAAATGTGTTCGATGTCAAGCTCACGCTCTTGTACATAAGGTGAAAACAGCCTTAAGTGAACAGTGTATATAATTAATTTTACAGTTGAATATCTTTAATTAGCTCAAATGGATGTATTAGATTTCCCAAAGTTGAGTATTTTGTTTATGTATATCCCTTAATTTTTAATGTAGTGATTAAAAAAAATATATTACATGAAAAAAACTGCAGTAAATAATAATACAGTAGATGAAAGATTAATGATACACAATAATTTTGAAGAATTGTTTTGAAATACATTGAAATATATTTCAAATGAAGGATACAGGAAGAGATTGAGAATAACCAAGATCAAAAAATAACTAATGAATATCAATATAATAAAAAGTAACAAGTACTAATAATAGTATCATGCAGTATATAATAATCGTATAATATAATTTAATAGTGATTATATTATATAATATTCATATAGTATGATTTAATAATAATTATATATAATATTCATATAATTTAAAACTAATTATAAAAAAGAATAATCATATCGTAATAAAATAAAAATGATGCATAAAAATATTCGTATTAGATAAAAGTTATAAATAAATAACATAATTATAAATAAATAACACAATTATAAATAAACATAAGTAATATTTATAAATACAAAAACAAATAGTATAAATAATAAATATTATATGACTATTACATATAATAATTGTATTTGTTATATTATATTAATAATAAAATTACATCATATTTTTTTTTTTTTTAATTAATGATGAATATCAATTGCAAAGTACTGAAAACTTGCAATACTACAAAAACTGCATGTTCCTTCAATGAATTTCAAACATTAAAAAAAGCCATTTTTAAAAAGTAAAATAAAGTGAAAATAAACAATTTATAGCAATAATTAAAAGAACAGCACTCACATTCTTTTAAAAAATCCTAATACTCAACCATGATAAAAGAAATATCTATATTCCAAAATAGCACAAAATAAAACAGAAGACTAAAATAATAGAACAATTACACTGAAAATGGTTAAATTTTTAAAGAAATCAAATTAAAATTGTCTGAAATTAGTAGGGTTACTGTGGGAAAAAACAAAAGTTATTTCTAATATATGTTATCCCCATGGCAACCATTCATCGCTAGACGATAAAAAATATCAAGGTAACCATATTCTAATGTCATCGGCCATCTTGGCAGGCAAACAACAACTTGGTGTGTGCCCTATGATATCAATCTAGCACCTATAGGAAATTATAATTCTTCCAATTTAAACAAATAGAAGAGAGTTACAATTACTAGTAAATTTTACTAATGTCTCAAAATTTAACATATCAGCATTTGTTTGTTTCAGAGAGAGAGAAAAACTATTCAAAGAAAAAAGATGAGAAAAGTATGCTTTAAATGAAAAAGTTTAAACGACAAAGTTTTTTTTTTCACTGAGAATTTAGAAATGTTCATACAGAATTTAATTTAGAACTTCAAAACTTATGAATTAAAAATCTACATTTAATTAAACATTTTACAATTAATTTGTGAAAAAATACAAATTAAGTAGGAAAATCATTTCCGAAGAATATTATTAAAAGAGAAAATAAGAAAAGGTGAAACAAAAATTTTTCGCCAAAAAGCGCCAAATTGAAGGTTTTCAAAAAGGCGTCAATGACGAAAAACTCTTGGGAAGCGCATGCGTCAGCGGAGGGGGATGAAATGGGCGTTTCGCAAAGATGAAATCGAATAAATACATTAAATTAATCATTATATAAAGAAAAAAACGGAGAAAGCAATGAAATTCATTTTAAAAAAGTATTCTAAAACCAGTGTGTACAACATGATTTACATTTTTAAAAAAGGACGAAAGGGGCGTTTCGCAAAGATAAAATCGAAGAAATACATACAATCAATTTTAAAAAATGTTAAAAAGCACTTACCTTACGCTTGCATTTCGTCATGATCTGTTGGTGGATACACCCTTGCGATGGATGCAAGGAATTTATGAAAATTCTCATTCACCAACTTGTGATCGTAAGATCGCCGCCACATGTCTTATTAACTTTGTCATATTCTTATTAACTTTCAAGTCATTCATCACGAACTCATTCATGCTCTTGCCAAACCAATATCTCGTCAAACGCAAGATAATAGTTATAGCAAGTTTGCTTTTGCTAAACCAAGTGCCCTTTCTCACACTCGAACGACGTCGTGGCGATTATCTTTCGACTGGTTGCGGCAACGCCATTCGTAGCATCAACCGTTCCCTTTCGCTTTTGCAAACGCATATTTTTTTTTACACCTCGAACATTCATAACGAGAAGCAATTAAATTAGCTTTCATACACCATTCTAACGTCTCTTTCTTCCCCTATGTGCCCAGGAGCACAAAGAAACCTATCGCAGCCTCACTTTAAAGTAATTTCCTTTCACACGCCATTCTTAACAACCTCCAGCGAAGTCAAATGTCAAAATGACGCTTTTTCGGAAAAGGCGAAAAATGTTGCACTTTTTTTAGGGTTGCCATTTTTTTCGGTGATTTGAAAATCCAAATTTTTTGATGAAATGGAAAGGTTACCATATTGTAACCTTTATCGCTCAAAATCTGGCGACAAAAAATTTGGCGACCAAAAGTGGGTCCTCCTAGGATTCAACCCACATTACTATCACCAAATTTTATACAAATCCATATTTTCTTAGTTTTTTTTTTATTAAAATCTTAATTATCTTAGATTAGATCTTAATAAAATTTAGTGCAAATGAATGTCATCTTACCTCTCGCATGATTTAGATGCCACCATAATTTTTCTCTGAATCAGTTTTTTCAAATAGCAAATATTAGGAGAATGTCAAAAAAATATGAACAATTTAATAACAGGAATTTATAACTTGTCTGAGAGAGTGAATATTAATATTGCACTATTCAGCTACACAAGGGCTTTTGGCAATAGCGCAATTTGAAACCATGGTCAAGTGATGAGAATGACATTTGAGCTGCACCACACTAATGGGAGGACATTTGAGCCTTGACATATTTAACGTGCTCTAGTACCCTCTGCAAGGAAGGTCTTCAGCAATACAAGGCTTGAACTCATGACACATCAGTCACAAGCCTGTTACACAGCCACTAGGCTACCAAGGCCCTATAACTGGACTGAAGAAATCATTACAGCACACATTGAAATTTCATAACACAAATTTCTTGAACATAAAGCTAGGTTTTTCTCTTAAAGTCTACAAAATTTATGTATATATATATATATATATATATATATAATTAATACTTAATCTCTTAAAACACATATTATTCATTCTAAGCAATAATATAAACTATTATTTTGAATTAATATTACATGGCCAAATTATTCAGCACATATATTAAATCCTTATAATTTTATGCTAAATTAGCTTTAATAATAAAGGCAATTCAACTATTGAAACCAATAAAATTTTAGAAGTATAACTAAACATTACTTAAACAATGTCCAATTATTATTATTATTATAGCCACCTTTGGTGTAGCTAGCCCTGAATGGGCCTAGTATCAAAAATCCATGAAGGCACATTTGGGGTCCCCTTAGGATTTTTACTTTCATAGCTTGGGGCCCAGTACAACAGATAAGGCAGTAGCTAAGCCCCGATAAAGAATAAAATTGAAATCCTACAAAAATATTTTAGGACTAATCTCAAAACAAAAATATTGAACAGGATTTCACTTATGCATGAATCTAGCAGAAGAAAGGTTTTCGCATACAGACAACTCATTACAAATATTTTGAAAACTTTGAATAACCATTTTTTTTTTTAATCTTTAATATAAAAGCTTCTTTTAACAAGTTAATAGATTCACAGTACATTAAATATATACTATAAAAAGGTGAAACCAGTGCCTTACACAAATTTCTTTTATGAAGGGGAGGGCATATTTGAAAAGCACAGAAGACTGCTGAAATGTAATCTTAACGCTAAAAATTAAAAATTTGTTGGCCTTTGGAAAAAAAGGTTCAAACTCAAAAACTATAAACTCTGCTCTTGTGTATGACACTGGGTAAAATATGGCTTTTAATTGATTTATGATAATTAAATAGTATAAAATCAACACACTATAATTATAAATATATATATATATATTTATTACAGCTTAAGATATTAAATAACTTACATTTCAGCCGAATAAAACGGCAAGAATCAGGAAATTCAGGATTTCAATTAAGAGATGTATTCACCCACTATAAGTCCTTTCCCTAAAGTAAATATAATAATGCAAAATAATCTTACTTTTTAAATTTTTTTTAAAAACAATTCATACAGACAAAATTAAAATAAATCAGTAAAATAGTTCTCTATTAAATTTCAAAGGGGAAAAAATATTTAAAGAGAATTTTACAATAGTTTGGTCTTTGCAGAATTTTAAAGTGAATACCTGAAACAAAAACCTGCATCAGATTAACAGAAAAGCCTTATAATTACGAAAATAATCGAAAGCGTAATTTATTATGAATATTTGGAAGAAATTTTAAGTATGAATTTAGGTTAGTTTCAGTGGACCTAAAGAAATCTTGTGACTCATACAATTGTAATTTGTCAAATTTAAAAATCATGTTTGAAGTAGGAAAACTACAATTAATAAAACAAACTGTTATACACTCGATACTAAGCAGTTTTTTAAAAAAGTACACAGGCGGTAAAATGAAGGTTTTAAACACATTACAAATGTAAAAGAAACCGACACACCAAAATCAAATTTTATCAAATGAAATTTTTGATAAACAAATCATTTATCATAAATGAGAATTAACTAATGCATAATTTTTTTTCCCGATTATTATCGAAAAAATTTTTTATAATTACTATATAATGGCTAAAATTATGTAATTCTTTCCGAGAAAAAAAATAAAGTAGTTAATACAAGTATAACATTTTTAATTTTAACACACCTTCTGAAATCTTAGTCGAGATGGATATTCAACGAATAACGCAAAATATATGGATATAAAGAGGATTTAAAAACAAATATTGCTATGAGGAAAATCTCACATGTGAACTGATTTTATTTTTATTCCAGTCACATCATAAGACGAACGAATATAAGTAGCTCAATAAGCAAAATAAAGGTGAATGTCATGTTTCATTTCGCAATCACAATCCTAATCAGATGTTTCACCAGATCCTCGAAAGGTACTACTAGTTCAGTTCAGTTCAGTTCAGTGTAAACACTGAAAAAGTGGAGACTTGGCTAACGCCTTATGCAGGTACTACTATGATTCCAAGCTTTAGAACCCGTCGATGTTCACAGATAAGGTAAAATATAAAATTATATGTCAATATGTACATATGAAAAATGATTTCACTTTAAATTTTAAGTGCATTGTAAATCAATTGTTATAAATTTTGTCTTTTGCGTACAACAAAACGAAATAACTTCATAAAATACTTTTTGCCTTCATGTAGCATGGATAGTATAGCGGTTACTAAATGGAACAGAGAGTTCTAGGACTTATATAGCTTTGTCCTGTTCGCAATGAATTATGCTTATTTTGTGTAAGAAAACCAAATCAAATGCAAAAATAACATTAGGGGACCTACACTGATATTTTGTAAATAGGTACGCAATGCGTACTTTCATTTCGAGGGAACGAACTTCCAAGAGGACTTACAGCTTAAATGGATTATATAGGTTCCCCAGTGACAGTTTAATAAATATGATTTCATTATCTCACATTTGAACATAATCGTAAATTTGAGACTACCATTATCAAAACCTTATCATTGGCTTCTAGTGTGAGTTTGGAGAATAGGGTGCCGGCTTGTGCGTCATCCTCATCAATTAATCGCTTATAACTACTTAAAAACATAATTTAGTGCAATTATTTTACAATAAAAGGTCATTAAAAGCTCTATTTTGTAAGTGTACACAGACTTTTGACAGGGTGGCTGTGATTATTTGGTGGTCATTTCTTTTTTTCATGTTAAGGTGAATTGTATTACCGTTGTTTGAATAAGGAAATTTTGATGAATCACTGATAGAGGTAAGTTGATTTTCTGAAGCGAAATTTTAGTAGTAATTATAGCATAAACAAGTAAGATGATTGCCTGTACTTCCAGTGCATATAAATTGGTAACCAGTTTTTATACAAATAACAGACATAATTACAGCTTACCTGTAATATAGTCGTTAATTGCCATATGAGAAGAATACTAGGTATTTGGGTTTATTTTAGATCATAACAGATTATGTGCAATAAGCATATCCAAACTTTGGAGAGCAAATGTAGGAGGAGACCTAATAGCCTGAAATATATTTCTCTATCAAGACTGGGGAGCAGATATCACCACTCTGAAACTAACATTTACTTCTCTTATTAGAAAAATCTTGAAATGTGGGTTCCCATCTATTTTTATGCTCCTGATTCCAATCTTAACAGGCTGGAGAGAGTTCAGGTCAGGGCAGTAAAAATCATTTTTGGCCTAAAACATAGCATTCCCGACAATAATGTTCTTTTCGAGTGCGAGCTACAATCATTGAAATTGAGTAGAAACTCTGGTCTTGTGAAATACTATAGCAAGATAATTAGTTACAGTGACTAAAGTAGAACTTCCTCCTATCTCATAAACTGGGATAATAATTGCAGATTTAAAAAAATCGTCCATTCTCTCTAACATCTTCACGGCACTTAATTACTCTGCTGCCGCTTCACCATATTGAACATCTCTAAAGCTACATTCACACAAAGGCTATTAGCGTCGAGCCAATCAGAAGCTTCATCTCGGGCGAGATGAGGTCTCTGATTGGCTAGACGCTCAACGCTCGAACAGCTTTGGTGTGAATTCAGCTTAAGACCATGTTTCAGTCTGGCCAAAGTATTCCACTTCTATACGAAACCTTACTACCCAGGTCAAAAAGCTAATGAAAATCGGAATTTTGTGAGACAAATGGCCCTTGAAACTTTTGTCATATACTTTGTGATGCTCTTCAAATTTATACTGATGTCAGCAAGAGAGATCAAAGCCATACTGGCAGTGGTGCCTACCTTAAGACCTCTGCTTCTACTCTCAGTCTAAAATATAGAAATTCATACTCGTGTTTTGTTTCCCGATCATAACTAATTGCTATAGAAAAGGGTCTTAAGGTATCCGACTATTTGCGACAGCATTTTTTTTAAAAAAAATGGATATATGGAGATTTTTTTTATGGATTTTAGATTAAAGTAGTACATTTTATGAAAAAATGGCTAAAATTAAGAAGAAAAATAAATTATTACAGACGGACGAAAAAATTGTTGAGCACCGTGACCCTTTCAAAAAATGATTGGAAATGGAAAACGACCCGTTTTTAAAACCATCTCGTTTGAAGTTAATTACCATCTCATTTGAAATTATTCATGAAAACCATCTCATTTGAAACCATCTCGTTTGAAACGAGAACCCCGCCGTATTTTTGTTCCCACCTTTTCGTTCCAAACGACTCGTTTTACATGACTATTGTCAATTTTTCACCTACTTTTTATCCCAAAACTTGCATTTAAGTTATCGATCAAAAAAGGGACGTTCAAACGGCTCTTTTTGTATGCATCTTGTCCATTTTTCACCCATTTTTTTTACCCCAAAGTTGTATTTAGGGTCTCGATCAAAATAGGATATAAAGTATCCCTGAGAGCACTTTATAAAGAACGACACAAAATTTTTCAAATTTCACACAAAAAGTTTTTTCATGGGGTGAGAGAAAATTTTTCATTCCACCCCAAAGAGAGGATTTAGACAGGAGTCAAATGAACGACACAAAATTTTTCAGATTTCTCCCAAAAATACTTTTTCACGGGGCGAGAGAAAATGTCAACCCCAGAGAGACAATTGAGACAGGGGTCAAATGAAATGTAGGCAGAGGTCAAATGAAATTCTTGACATCTCAAATGAAATGTAGGCATCTTGAAGGGGTCAAATGAAATTCTTAACATGTCAAATGAAATGTAAGCATCTTGGTGAGAGGGGACAAACCACCTCACTCCAATCTAGGCGAGAGAGGACATGCCAACTCAACGGCCCTCCAATCTTGGTGTGTGAAAGCAGAAGGCGACAATTATTCACAGGTAATCTATATTTAATGCATTCCAATCTTAGTGTATGAATAAGCCAGAAAAAAGGGGACCGAGTAGTCCCCCAATTTTCGGACTTGAAGATTTGGGCTTAAAATATTTACTTATAAGAGTGCCAGAATTTATGATGAAACATGACTTCAAATACTGACAGTCATAACAAAAACATTTAGCCATGAAAATGCATTCAAAAGCATTCTGATTTATGACTGCTGGCGTTTTATACTCTAATGAGGTCACGTGAAACGATTCCTATTGGCTCGCGCACATGATGTGATGCAGCATAAAACCTACCAACGTTGGCATAGTGTGTCTCTTGAAAAAAGGGGGACCGCGTCGAGTGGACGTGATCCCACGTTTTTCTCGGTATTATTTTTTTTTACTCACTCACTCTCCTAGATCGGCAGTCTGTTTTTGCATTCAGTCTTCAGCTTGTTAAAATGCTGCAGGTATCGTGCAAATCAGTAACTTTTCAACATGGTGCACTCGGATATATCAGAATACTCGAGTACCTCATCGTGCAGGTAGTCAGGCAGGGTGCGGTCATTCAAATCCTGGAAATTAGCCAGGGTTTCCAAGTTGATTGTAAAAAGTCCCCCAGCTTTTCAAGATTCTTCCACTGGTCCGATCGCATGACGACGATGAGGCCTCTGTTTACTTGGGCCAGGGGATAAAACTTACCCCTGAAGTAAAAGGACAGGTGTTCGGGGGACACGGATCCAGGGAGGTTGCTTTTCTGGATCAGGAAATTATTGATGTAGTGGTTGGCCCGGCTATCTTTGGGGGTCGTGAGGAAGTTCGAATGGTCCACCGTGAGACAAATCACTTTTGGATCTTTGCCATCCTCCGAAAGGTTGGAAATCGACAATTCCATGAGAACAGGTTGGCCCCCATGGTGAAAAACGTTGGCGTGGGTGATGAAAAAGGCTAGGTGAGACATGTTGCTCCAGAGTGAGAATGTCTCTGGATGCTGAGTGCTCGCCTTTCATACTCTGCTGGGTCACGTGAATTGATTCCTATTGGCTGATGCTAGAACCAGACATCTTATTGATACGTTGCAACCTTGAAAGATCATTCAGCCCACTAAACTTGTGACACAATAAAGGGGAATACAATCTTGGTGTAGCGCTGAAATTCAGCGCAGTCGATCCAATCTTGGTATACTATTGGTCCCAAAAAAAAGGGGACCTTGTGGATTCGACTAAATCCCTCTTTTTCCAAACCAATTTTTTTTTTTACAAAACTGAAATTTATGGCTCCATTCCGCCTGCAGCTTGTTAAACTGCTGCAGGTATTTGGAAAAATTGGTAAGATTTTATCATGGTGCAATACGAAACGTCCTCGTGCACATCCTCATGCAATGAGTTGAGAAAGATTCCGGCGTATATGTGTTTGAATTCCTTCACCGTCTGCAGGGACATGGCAAACACTCCCAGCTTTAGGTAAATTTTTTGTTGTTCTGTTCCTTTGACCACCATGAGGCCTCATCGGCTCATCATCTTCAACTTGCCCCTCACGCAAAAGGTTAGGTATTCCACGGGTATACTCTTGGGTAACGGGTGGTGTACCAGACGAAGACGTTCATTTTCGTGGCTGTTGGATCGCAATTCTTTAGGCAAGGAGGTGAGCCCGGCATGATTCACCGTGATGCCCATCACTTGGGGATCGCTGCCATTGCTGGGAATCGTGGCAATGGAGAGTTCGATGGGCATTGGCTTGCCCTGGTGGTAAAACACGTTGGCATGAGCAAAATAAACGGGTTGGCTCGACATGTTCCTGAGAGAGAAGGATTCTGTTGGCTAGCCCTTATATATGCTCGAGAAGGGTGACGTCAGAGGGCATCCCATGGGCCAAAGCTTTCTGATGCGAGCGTTCCAGATGTTTTTCCAAAGCCCGTTTCCAAGGTTGTAGACACACCATACGCCAAGGTAGGTTCTCGTCCCGATACATTTCCCAACAGTCCAACCACTTCAACCATGTCACGTACACGGCCACCAATCGCATGCAGTGTGTGAGATACATAGGTTACGCTGCCGTAATTTTAGGCTGATACGCCTCCCAAACTTGGCGAGACGGGAACGACCCACTCGAAAGAACTTTAAGTCGACTCCTTTATCTCACGTCAGATCCAAATGACTGGTAAACACAATGACTGATCTTCCAAACGAACTAGGAACGTGCACGCCAAAGTTTGGTTCTAAAAGGATGGTGTAAGGATACTCAGGCTCTTATACGTAACTCGATCCGGCCACCGACGCAGATTTCCGAATACGATAGTATTGCGATGTCGACACTGGTTCAACAAGTGTTGTACCGAAACCACACACACATTCTGACAAAAGAACGAGACTTGTTTTCAGGTGAATTATTTATTGACAACAATCAGCTACATGACAGATCCATGGGTTGAATAGCTTTAAATCCAATAGATTTTTTCTACAAGGGTTCAGTCTGGGCATTGTCAAGTCCATGGGCTCCATAGACCAACTCCCTTTCAAATTCATTAAGGAATTAGATGAGATTACCCTCAAAAGTAGAGGGTACCGTGTGAAGCAAAAGGAGCTCTTGGGCAGGGGGTGCTAGTTCCTATCCAAAAACGAACGACATGAGCTGGTCGAATGAAGCAGCATCCGTGAGGGTCGGCTCCAAAGTGTCGAGATCTGGAATAGGTTCTGGAATCTGCACAGGCTCTGGGTCAGGGGAATCTGCACATGTGGCTATTGGAATCTGCACAGGTGGTTCTGGGACATGCGACCTGAATCTGCATAGGTGGTTCTGGGACATGCGACTCTGGAATCTGCATAGGTGGTTCTGGGACATGCGACTCTGGAATCTGCACAGGTGGTTCTAGAATCTGCACAGGCGACTCTGGAATCTGCACAGGTGACTGTGGAATAGGCTCTGGAGTCAGTCTAGGTGCCATCGGTAGCTCAAGTCAACTGAACACACGTCTAATGACGGGAGTGATGCACACTTTGGATCGTCTTTTGGAGAAAGACAAGGATTTTTCCTCCAAAGGTCACTTTTAGGCCGGTACATGTGCCGGGGTAGGCTGAGGTAGCTTGTAAGGTGTTTGATCAAAATTTTTCATTTTCCGGAAATCTCCCACATGGAATCCCTTCTGAATGACCTGGGGAAGAAAGGAATCGGGGATAATGTCCAGGTCTAAAGCTGGTTTTTGGACCGTCAGCACAATGTAGTTTGTTGCAGCCGGGACCGGATACACCGTGTGGGACTCCAAGATCGTTCGAAGGTAGAGCATTTGGTCATAGGGCTCAAAACTTCATCTAAACACATTGGATTGGGCTCGGCACTTGAGACTGGAGGCTTGCAATTCATAGATCAACAGGTGCACATGCGTCGTTTGAATAAAGTGAATCTCTCCGGATTTCACCGTTCGCAAGCCAAAGGTACAGTCTTTTTTGGCAAAAAACATGTTGCCATAAATGTTAATCATCCTCTTGTCGGTAATTTTGAGCAGTCTATCTGGATTTATCAACAAGCCTTTCGATGTTTTTCCCACATCACTTCGTTGGGTCTAAATTCATTAGCATGATTTGCCTCCGTGACTGCACGCTTGAATTTGTCCTTCCACGTCTTTTTTAACACCAATGGTCTTTGCAAAACAAAAACACGTTTTGCATTGGGTTCTTGGTGGATGATGCCAGCTCGGACTTGGCCCTGCCGAGCAGCATATTCCAACGCATCGGGCTTCTCGGGCAGTGTCACGGGCACCACAGTGGTAGAAATGTGCTCGTGGAAGGCATCAATCGAGTCCATGACGGATGAAAATTGTCGAAGCACACCTCGCTTTTATACTTTTCAGACAGGATGTACGTGGAGCTACCTATAGCCAACCTTGCCCAAGAGTGAAAAATGGGATTGATGGGGTGGTGGAGAATGGCACACATGCCTTGCGCGGCAATCCAACGATGACATTGCGTGTGATTGCGAAAGGGACATTCTCCCAATTCTCGTGGATTCAAGATCATGACAGGGATCCATTTGAAAGGACTCGAGGAACTCCAACTCGCTTGAATATCTTAAAATTCGTGCTTGGAACGTTGATCGGTCACACAAATGGTACCGACATTGAAGTAATGTAAATATTTAAAGAGTTTTTTTGGACACCCACTATCCAAGGCATACGAGACGACACTATTGGTGAGCGTGAAACCATGGTCTCGGAGAAACACCACGGCAAATCCTTGAGTGTGGAAAACACTTGTGCCTGGGGGATATGATCTGCATATTGGGGTCGTCAAAACACCCCTCTGGGATCTCGTCTGGAATCTCGTGATTGTCTTTCCCTGGATCGTCGTTGAGAATCTACCTTCTTTACAAGTATTTTAGGTGGATCTCTCAAAGGTTCCAAGGAAACCATAGATTGTTCCATGGGTGAAATCCCATCTGGCTCATGGAATGGAGAAGCCACTGGAGTGGAGGGCAAAGGTGAAACAGGTGTTGACAAATTGAACATGTCAACCAAATCGTTATAGTCTGGAGAATTCACTGTTGTCAGAATCACAGATGAGTGAAAGCTTTAAACTCTACTAAAAATTTTTTTTGAAGAGTCATTTTCTTTTTTAAATTTCCTTTTGGATATTTTTCATTTCCCCACGATGCATGATTCCTCTCCATGAATGTGCAAATTCAACCATGACACGTTGGAATGATATTGTTCCCCCAAAATGGGAGAAGTTCTCTGTGTGTCCTCAATGATGTTCTGCCCATTGAGCAAGTGTTGTTATAGTTTAGGCGGGACAACTCTTGTGCACTGCGTTTTTTTTGGCCAATGGGACTATAAAAACAATCTCGGGCCTCCATAAAACTCACTGCTTGAGCCAATAGAGTTTGGGACTTCCCCAGCTATGTTTAATAAAATCTGGATAGTTTGAATAAAAGCCCCAGCCAAGCAATCACATGACTAGGTTCAAAAGAACTCGAAGGCATGTTTCGCAGCAGCTTAGCCAGTGGGCCAGCTTTGGAAGGTGGGCGCTATTGCAGCAAGATTGGCCCCCCTGCTCATGGGACTGCTTGTATAATAGAGAAGGTGGCTTCTCATGGTTTCCAACCTTGACGTCTAGAGCTGCCGGAAAAAATGGGAGAACGATTACTGGTCCCGAGCTATGCTCCTTTCCAGCAATCATTCTCCCATTTTTCTGGGGCTCAACACGGTATCTTGGATGCTTTTAATGGGATGGGTGCCCTGCAGAAGGGACAGGTATTACTCACGTCCAGGTGTTGCAACAGACATCGGAAGTGAAACACATGGCCACACTGTGTATTTTCTGGCCAGTGTATCGGACTCAGACAGATGGGACATGCGTCGGGTACTTGAAAAACTGTATCGGACCATTTCTCTCCATAGCATCCGTCCAACACCGCTTGAGCCAATAGATTCCAAATGGTCAGGATTTGGGCACTGTAAGATTTGCCCGGAAGTTTAAAAATCTTTATAGGTGGCGCGGCCATCGAGGAGGAGAGGGAACACGATGGCGAACGTCAACAACTTGAAAAAGAAAGAGAGAAGGGGAGGTGAACAAGATGGCGGAGCGAAAGAACATGCCAGAATGAGCTATATAGTGACTAAGTTGAGGATGATAGGAACAAAGTGGTGTTAACAACTTAAAATTAAATGTATATAGTTAGTTTTTCTTTTTATGTTTATTTGTGTGTGTGTGGCTGTCTCTGGAATAAAATTCTTTAGCCATTAAAGAAGTAGTGACTTTATTGTACCTGGATTTTGGATAAATGTTGGAATCTTCATTTGAACGAAAAGAACCTACGTACGTACTAAATGTTTCAGTGGGACCATGTCGTTTCCATGCCTTATATGATAAACGGTATAATTTGGATTCGGCATGAAGCGTCCACAGAGCTTTTTCCTTTGACAGCCTCCTACTCCAAGTAGTCACTGGATACGTCTGCATGTTCAAAACTAGCAAACGCTCTGAAGCAAGGAATTTCCAGGGGATGATGATGAGGGAGCACTTTTGTCAGCAGCTACACAATACGCTTTTCAGTTTCGGTGTGGAGGTCAATAGTCTCGGGGGGTTGCAAGCCGTTGACAATGATTCAAAAATGCGTCATAAACGTAATTAAATCAGAGATGGACTCCCTGGTATTTGATCAGGTATAATTGAAATGTTTGGTACGCCTCCATATCTCGTCCTATGAGGCGACTGGCTTCTGAGCCCCGCTTTTAGACTAGAGAGAAGGAGGAAGTGGCTTTTGATTGGTCACTGGTTCCTTTCTACAGGATTCCTGCTACCCCACCCTTGGTATTAAAGAAAGAGCCCCGCTTTTAGACTAGAGATAGGCTGGAAGTGGCTTTTGATTGGCTTCCTGCTATCCCACCCTGGGTATGTAAGAAAACAGACACATGGTGGAACAATTATTTATTGACACCATTTACATGTTGAAGGATGAATCCATCATTATCCAATGTAAGGAAAAGGATTATGTTTGGGCACCAGAAAAACAATGTTTTTGGGAATCTCCCGAGATTTATTGGACTGTTCCATGGGCCCCTTTCCAAGGAGTTTGAAATTGAGGCTGGGGGATCCATCTGGATACTCTTGTCACAACGAGTGATCAGGGGTGGAGTAGGAATATGTGAAGTCACCTCGACTTCATTCACTAAAAAATCCATCCATGGCTCAGCAGGGCTTTCTACAGGAGCCACCAAAGAGGTCCGACGCATGTCTTTACCCTTTTCGATAAAGTCTTTGACCCATTTTCTCACCAAGACTGAACGGGGAATGGGAGTCTTGAACGTGCAAGACGGGAGATAATTTGTAGCTCTCCACAAAAATGGTTGCCTTCCACCAGAGCCACGCCCGCATTCAGATTGGTGGCAAAACTCGTGGCCAATGACGTCCGTTTTGCATTCAAAATGTTAAACATCACATCGGGAGTCACGAGTTTTGACTTTTGCGTCATGACTGGATAGGGCTTGTAGACCTGCAACACATCTTTGCCTTGAATTACAAAGGTGTCGAAACGTTTGGTAAATTTGTACACGTTGGATCGACCGAGAAGAGCTCCAACGTCCACAAGTCTAAAGTAGATTTTGCCATCTTTACCAACCATAGCAGCCAGAGGATTGTGTTGATTCGGCAAAATAATTTTGAACCACATGATTACTTAGAATGTTGAAAGCTGTCGAGTTTTAATACTCTCTCTCTTTAAAAAAATATATTTTTTACGTTGTTTTGCAGATTTTTTTTTACAGCTAGAGTGGAAAAAGTTTTCTGTGCTGCATCTCACATTCTGTGAAGAATTTCCATAATGTTGTGGAAAGCCACTTTTGACATAGTGGTACATCGTCTGCCAACGTACGTTATTTTGGTCCGTCATATGCATGGCTCGGCGTAAATATTCTTTTCCACTCTGTAAAATTTCCTCCAATCTTGCTTCGGTGGGTTCGCCGTACAACATCCGTTCTTGAAACACCATCGATTCCAATAAAACGGGGATTTCACAATCATGGGGTGGCTCTTCTCCCCGTCCACACACTAAGCAATCCGGTTGACAAGAGCACGGATCCGAAACGACTGGCGTGGTTGGCAGTGGTACGATAAATTGCCAAGATGACCAATGGCACGGTAAATTATCAAAGAGGTACGATTGTCCTCGATAAAATTTCAAAATCAAGTTGAAATGATTATTGAAATAGATATGACATTCTTCCACATTGACAATAGGCTTTTCTGAAACAATCCTTGTGATGTATTGATCCATCCAGTACAACGACGGGATCCGATTGTTTCACAATAAAATACTTCTTGGGTTCGTTAAATAAAAAATAACATTCACAAGTGTCTGGTCCTTCAGTGCAGTTTTCTCTACTCTAGACGCAGTCCGAAATGTGAAATCCATGTTTATTCAGCACCTTTTGTAAATTAAATTCTTTAATATAGATGGCGCTGGAAGTCAGCTAATATATATACTTTGCTTGGCTTGTAGAAGTAGTTTTTTGTTTACGTAATGTTCTTTTTGTGATGTCTTCTATTTGTTTCGGCCAATAAACAAAATTAAGTAAAAGATGGATTTGGACTAAATACTGGAAACAGAAAATACGGATATGATAGCCTAACTGACCCTAGGAAATTAGGATTTTAGGAAAACAATATTATTTGGCACCTACAACGTGAAGCTGTAAGCTCACTCGAATCTGCAAATAAGTTAGGCGACTATATATATTTTTATAAAGATGGAAAAGTCACTAGAAGACGTTAAAAGTAAAAGAAAAACTCTTAGATCTTTAACGACTAAATTAATAACAAAAGTTGAAAGCATAACAAAAGATTAATCTCTTTCTTATGAAGATAAAATTGAAGATCTAATTGATTGCAAAGAACAATTATTTGATAAGCAGAATAGTTTAAAGTAATTAAATGAAAAGATTGAATCTCTCATAAAATCGGAAGAGATTGAAAAGGAAGTTTCAGGAAGTGAGGAATATTCCGAAAGTATTATTAAATGGTTATCGAGAATATCTAGATTTACTAAAGAAAATACTAAGATTTTAAATGGAAATGATACCGATAAATCATTGGATAGTTCTATTAATGAGGGAACTAAAATTGTTTCGGATTCTAAATTTGTAAAACTTCCTAAGCTTAATATAAATAAGTTTTTTGGGATTCAGTTTCATGGCTTGAGTTTTGGAGTCAGTTCCAAACAGCCATACATGAAAACGGTAGTTTATCAGAAGTGCAAAAATTTGTTTATTTAAAAAATTTACTTAGAGGTGTAGCATTAAATGCTATAAAAGGGTTTGCATTAACTAAGGAGAATTATGAAAAAAGCGTAAGTTTACTTAAATCGAGATTTGGTCAGGAAGATTTCATAATTAATAGTCACATGAACAAATTACTTAACTTGGAATCCGTAAGAAATTCTTCAAATATAAGGGCGTTACGTCGTTTATATGATGAACTAGAAATTAACGTATGATCTCTTGAAAGTTTAAATGTAGTATCTGGTACTTATGACCAACTTTTGTGTCCTATATTATTAAAGTTAATTCCAGAAGATATTAGCTTAGAATGCAATCGTAAAAAAAAGTTAATTCAGAATTTGACGTTACAGAGTTAGTTAATTTTATAAAAACAGAAGTGGAATGTCGCGAAAACTCTAAATTATTGCATAGTCCTAATAATTATTCTCAAGAAGGTTATAAAAAGCCATTTAGCCGTAATATTCCTACCGCTACAACATTAAATACAAACATAAAATCTAGTTGTTTATTTTGTAAGTCAGAACATAATTCTTTCTGCTGTGAATCATTTTCGGTATCAGAAAAAATAAATAAATTAAAAGGTGAAGGGAGATGCTTCAAATGTTTTAACGCTCACATTTAAGTTCCCACTGTAATTCTAAGATTCAACCCTGTAAAATATGTAAGAAAAAATCTCATCACGAATCTATTTGTTTTCAAAAGACACAGAGCGAAATGAATGAAGAATCTGCTGAAAACAAAAAAGATAATTTTTACTGTTGCGACTACTATTTCGAATTCTGATCGAATGAAAGGGGGTCGCAGTCGGTATTTCTTCTTTCTCTCTCAAACATGCGTAGTTGATTTACGATTTAAAAATACATGGATAGAAGCTAATTTATTATTTGATTCAGGCAGTATGAGATCATTTATTTGTAAAAATTTAGCTGAAAGACTAAATCTTCCAGTTATACGAAAGGAACACTTGATAGTTTATACATTCGGAAATAGACAACCAAAAGAACAAATATTTGATGTGGTCAAGGCCACAATTAGCAATAAAAAATATCCAGAGCGGAGCGTGGACTGTGAATTATGAATTTCGGATACGACAACAAATGCAGTCATTCCGACACCCAATGTTTCTATAGAAAACCTAATAATCATATGACTCATTTAGATTTATGTCTTTCTCAAAGCAATAAAGAGAGATTAATGTTTTAATTGGAGCAGATCTTTACTGGTAGTTTCATACTGGATGTGTTGAAAGGATAAATAAAAATCTATTTTGTGTTGAAACATTATATGGTTGGACGTTAACAGGAATAAATAATGTAAGAAAAAAATATTGTTCTCTATTGTAGAAAATTAGTGTTTTTGTGAATATCAAACAAATTGCAATTCGGAAGGTTATTCATTGGAAGATATTAATTCTCAATTGCGTAATATTTGGGAAATCGATAATTTAGGTATAACGGATAACATAGTTAAAGAAGCACCTGAGGAAGAAACGTTAAAACAATTTGAACAAAATATAAAATTTAAAAATGGTAGATAAAAAGTTAAATTGCCTTTCAAGGATAACGTAAATATTAGTAGCAATTTTAATTTGTCAAAAAATAGATTAAAAAGTTAAGTATCGCGATTTAAGGAAGATAATTCTTTGTTTGAAAATTATACTAGAGATTTAGATAGTCAGCTGAAAGATGGAATTATAGAATCAGTAAATACTAAAACCTTAACTCAAAATCCTATTCATTATATGCCACATCATCCTGTAATCAGAAATGATAAAGAAACAACTAAATTGAGAATTGTATTTGACGCTTCGTCAAAAGGAAAAAATTGTTTATCGTTAAATAACTTAAAGGCAGGACCTAATTTAAATCCAAATATATTGATTTTACTTTTGAAATTTAGAAAATTTAGAATAGGGTTAATATGAGATGCGGAAAAGGCTTTCCTTCAAATAGTTTTGATTGAAGAAGATAGGGATTGTCAAAAATATCTCTGGGCTGATGATTTTTCTCCAAATAACTTAAAAATTTATAGAAACAAAACAGTTACTTTCGGTGTAAAATCTTCACCTTTTCTCTTAGCAGCAACCATAAAACACCACATTAAGAATTACGAAATATCGCATCCTTTAGCATGCAAGGTTTTAAACGAATACTTATATGTGGATGATTTAATAACAGGAACAAATACAGTTAATGAAGCATTAGAGTTGTCTAAACATACTAAATTAATTTTAAAAGATGCAAATATGAACCTTAGAAAATGGAAAACAAATTCTATAGAGTTAAGTCAAAAATGGGAAGAAGGTAAATTTTAAAAAAAATTTAACTCATACCGACGCCATACCCATAAAAGTTTTAGGATTATTTTGGAATACTTTAACTGGTGAAGTTTTGAAAATTAGACTTATCATCTCTTATTGATTCATTAAAAAATGTTTAAAATACTAAACGAAGTGTTTTGCGAATCTCATTTAAATTATTTGATCCTATTGGATATATAGCTGTATTCACAATTAGAACAAAAATTATTCTTAAGGAAATTTGGGAAGGGGGATTTGATTGGGATGAAGAATTAGGAAAAAATTTAAGAACTAAATGGGAAAAATGGTGTAAGGAGGTTCACTCATTGGTAGATCTATCCATTCCAAGGTATTATTTTAAGGCTGATGAATCTAATGAAGAGTTAAATGAATATCAAATTGTAATATTTTGTGATGCAAGTGAAAGAGCTTATGGTGCTATTGCATACATTCGCTACAAAACAAATTCGGATTTTCACGTGAACTTTGTTTCTTCGGAGGTACGTGTCACTCCGCTAAAGAAATTGAGTGAACAATTTCCAGACACCTTGCAGAAGCAAATCTTAAATCCAAGCGCCCTTTCCATGCACTCCCTTTAACACCGGAACATCGGCAACTTCGTCTACAGCGGTGGCAATCAGATCAATGTGGAATGTCACAGATTGGCAAAAGGTTGTGTTTAGTGATGAATCCCGGTTTGTTTTGGGGACAGATATAACCGTGTACGGGTGTGGAGGCGCCCTGGTGAGCGGTACAATTCCCCGCCCCATTGTTCTACGTCACACTGCCCGCACAGCTGGTGTAATGGTCTGGGGGGGTCATAGCCTATGATAGTCGGTCCACTTTAATTGTGATGCTTGGAACCTTAACGGACCAACGTTACGTTGATGATATTCTTCGACCCCATGTAGGACCTTTCCTAAATGGTCTCCCAGAGCAATTTTCCAGCAAGATAATGCTCGTCCGCATACAGCAAGAGTTGCTCAAGACTTCCTACATCATTTTCAGACTCTTCCATGGCCGGCCCGCTCCCCCGATTTGTCCCCTGTAGAGCACGTGTGGGATCAGCTAAAAAGGCAGATACCATGGTGTCACTCTGTACATGATTTAGAGTTGGCTGTTCAAGATTTGTAGGCCCATCTGCATCAGGAAAACATAAGGTGTCTAATCAACTCAATGCCGGACCGTGTGGCGGCATGTATTGTAGCTGGAGGTGGTCCAACGCGCTATTGAAGGTGCCCAGTATTTGTGTCGTTGCACACCCTATATTCGTTTAATTGTTTTGTTTTTGAGAACAAGTGAATCTCTCATCTGTGTCATTATGTGTTTTAAATCTCATTTCAATCCGATGCTTTCTTCTTGGGTCGCTATTTTCAATGTTCCTGAGTGTACTTTCTTCCATAATAAAAAAATGCACAACAACACTGATATAATTTATGTTTATCATCTGGCGTTTTTCCTTCATCAAAGAGCTATCTTTGATCCCAAAACTAAATTAAAGAAAAAACATTTTGTTTAATTTGCTGTATTTCCTCAATGAGAGATTTTTTATTACGTTTTAACATAAAATATTACTCGTTAAAAGAAAAAACGAAACCCAGATCATGAGAAAAATTCTAAAAAGATAATGAATTCATCACTTTAATTATTATTTAAATACTGTACATTAGTTGTAGAAAAAGAAAAGGAAGACATGATTAATTTTTCAGCTAGGCTGCATAATACATTTGTTGATCATTTGATTGACCTTCAAACTTATTGGTATGGTTATTCCTACATTAGCTCCGTCCCATCTTTTATGTGTTTGTTTTTCGCTTAGAGAAATTGTAAGTAATACAGAGTTTTACGATATTTGGAAAAGAATTGATTGAGATTTGAAGGATTATTTGGCCAAGATTTATATTTTTATCAGTATTCTCAGAAAAACGTCATAATCTTTTTTTGATCATCCGTATTTTTTAATACACTTTTAACCCGGGAGCGGTGGCGCGGGGCATCTGTGATCTCTATTGAAGGAAGTTGAAACTGATCAAGCAAAGGAAGGACTTGCTGAAAGAATGCATATTATTCATTGTTGAGAAACGCGATGAACATGAAAGGAAAGAAAAATTTTCAAATGCTTCCTAAAGAACGCCATCAACTTAAAATAAGAAGCCATAAGTGTACCACAAGGTTCAGTTCGCCTTGTCAAAAGACACAAGAAAGGAAAAGTTCAACTTGCTACTTGTTGATCACCAAAGGTGTCACGAGTTCGAGCCCAGTGCCACTAAAGACATGCCGTGTAGGGGAAAGATAAACGTTAAATCTGTCGAGAGCTCAAACGTCCTCTTGTTGAAGTGGTGTGGTACTTAGAAAAGGCCAGCTCAAGTATCGTCCTCGTCACTTGACCATGGTTCAAAATTGCGAGGTCTGTCTCCAAAAGCCCTCGTGTAGCTGAACAGTTTTATTGGATTTTTTCTCAAATCACCAAAGAAAAATTGAATAGTCCTTGAAAGCCAGTAAGTATACTTTCTCTTAATTAAATTATTCACTGGAATTTTTTTTCCTATTTATATCGTGTTCAGTAAAAATAATTATAAACAAATGATTGGGGTAACTGAGTCCCCTCGCACTACCATTAGCGTTAGTATCGAGTGCGCGCCTGCTCCCGGGTTAAAACATTTTGAAGTCTTCTCGCTTTAAATATTAAAAAGTAACACAAATATTCTTCATCGGAATTTTATATTCTTTTTCATTATTTAACATTAATTCTAAATGCTAATTCTGTGAGGCTTAAAATTACAGTTCTTTTAAACAGTTATTTACAATTATAGCATTTACCTCAAAAAATCATTTTACATTTTTGTATACAATGTCGTGCACGCAGTTTTACTTTCCTTACAGTTCAGCTATTATATCAAGAATAATGTTTTATTTTTTTAAGAAATAAATTCGTGTGAAAAACCGCTGTTTCAGCCAGTATACGTTTAATGTATCAGTAATGAAGAAGGTATTTTATAAATAATTTCTTAATTATAAGTTAAGAACAAGTTTAATAATTATATTAGGGACTTCCATGGGCTTGTCTTGTAGAACAAACTTTTTCAAAGGAAGGTTTAATATCAGAAATTGACACTCTGAGTTATTTTTCTATATTTAGCTGAGATCTATATTTTGTCTTCAAAGCAGCCACCGCAGAAAATCCGGTTTAACAAAGGTAGGATGTTGAAAATGGTAATAGTATTCGAAGTGCTTTTGTTTTCAGTACAGAAAATTCATTTTCCACCTCTACCCAAAATTCAAAGAGCGATTTAATGCAAAATTGAAATTTAATTTTTCACTGGGTGTGAAATCTATGAAGATTTCTTCTTCGGAAGTTGAGAGCCCTTCTGAAGTATCTTGAAATAGATCCCTAATCCACTCGTAACTTTCTACCAATTTGTCCTCATCGAGAAAATACTTTTTAAATTTCTTTGCTAACATGGCTAAATGATTTTACATGGTTTTAAAAACAACTTTCACATGTTGTTCTTCAGATTTGTAAGTTTTAATACATAACGAGCTGGGGCTTTTTTCCCCATCATTTACTTCAGTAGTGGTAAATCCAAAATTTAAGTATTTTTGAGAATATTGCCTTGATTTAATTTTCGGAACCATGCTCGTCTGTGTACTTGTTGATCCTTTATTATTGTCGAATGTTTGCTTACGACTTAAAAATGTATGTATGATTTTGTTTTAATCTATTGTCGTAAATACTTAATTACCGTGAATTACAATTAACGTGAAAATTAAAAAATGTACATTCAAGCTAGATTCGGTAGCTATAGGTATCGAGTTGACCAAAACTGACTGGAATTGTTCGAGGAAAAGCATTTTTACATGTTTTGCGCAGACGTCCGATAGGTTGCCCAGATTCACGCAAACGTACCCGATAATGCCAGATGTGATGGATATGATAGAGAGCAACATTGACTAGACTTATTTTTCTAATGACATTTGTACTTTGAGAAATGGATGCTGAAGGAAATAAATCTTTAATCAACTATATCATTTTGCGATCTGTTCCAGTTTAAAAATTAGAGAAAGAAAAATTGCATAATAATTAGTAAGTAATATATATTTTAAGTAATTTTTTTTCTTAAAATATATATTACTTAAAAGTTACATATCTAAAATTTAATATACTTTTCGTATTAATTTGTACGGTTTATAGTTAAGAACGTCTTGTAACTTTAGCGTCTCACTCTCAAAGTGCATTTTTATTTCAGTAAATACATTATTGTTGCACTGGGGAGGGGGGGAGCGCGACAAAAGTTATGATTGAAAATTGGGACGCCAGTATTGAAAGTTTGAGAAACACTGGAATAAATACAAGTTATTATTATACAAATGGCGTCTGGTCATTCTTTGCCTCAAATTAATCTTACTGTCCAGGGTGGAACCCAGGGGGGTTCCCACAGTGACGCCCAATGCACTAGTAACCCCGAATTTAGAGTCGAAACTATTTTTCGAGTAATCCCTGAGCAATATTTTTCGGGGGTGGAGAATATGTCCGAGTCTTTGGAGAATATTGATAATAATTTAACATATTACGAGATACCCACACAACTGGCTTCTGCATATTTAAAGGGTCATCTCACAGGACGGGCACTAGATTGGTTTGCTGTTTTAGGTTAGAGGGTTGTAGAGGACAAAAGCGACAGAATACGCGGAATTAAAGCAAGCATTGACGGAGCAATTCCCCATGGTTCGGAACAGATCAGAGCTCGAAACACGTTTTTATGCGTCATCCCAAAAACACAACCTAAGATCATCCGAATTTGTGTATGAATTGTTAAAAATACAAAAGCAATTATAACTAGACATGGAGGAGGAAAAATTGTTAGATCATGTTATTAGTAGGTTAGAACCTCAACTTTTAGATTATGTGGAGGTACGACATCCGCAGACCACGTCTAACCTTCTACAAATAATTGATAAGTATGAGGAGAGGTATTTAAATAGAAGGATCAGGGTTTCGAGTCAGGAATTCCGGAATGCAAACCAAAGGTCGAGCAATCAATTCCCAAACAGGAATAGGCAAGAAAATTGGAGGGATACCAGAATTAACAAATGATACTCTGACAATAGCAGACAGCAGAGGGAATCCAACAGATTTGAAGGTCAAGATGTTGGGGATAATCGGAGGTTCGATAGTCGACGCCGAAGTGGTCAATCTAATCATAGATTCAATAATAAAGGCGGTCGACAGGGTGGTTCGAGGAACGGTGCTGTCAGGGGTCAGAATGGTCAAAACAGGTATTTAAACTTTTAAGCGATCGATGCGAGTCTGGGGGTGATCGTTCGCAAAGTACAGAAAACCCTCCTGATACGGAACAACGTACTATTAGGGATCTCATCACTGCGAATGACTCCCCTAGAACTGCCGTATGTTCCCATTCTTTTGAATGAAACATTCATTACAGCCCTGTAGAACACAGGGGCGGAGAGATCCTTTATATTCGAAGAGGTCAACCGCAGATATTTTTCATATCGACCGTGTCAAAAGACTAAAGGTAGAGGAGTGACGGCCCAAGGAGCCCCGCGTTGTCACTTAGGTCGGGTCGAATTGCAGATTCAGATACGAGATTTCCAAAAAAACTGGAAATTTCATATTCTTAACAATATGCAGTAACAATGCATTTTAGGCATTGATTCTATGAGGGAGTCCAAATTAACTTTAGATTTCGATAAGAAATCTTTGGTCATTCCAGATGACCAAATTATGTTACCACGATGTTATCAATAGTGGAAAAGTCGGTCGTGATTAATCTATCCGATACAAATCTAGGTGAAGGGCAAAAGCAAAATCTAAAGGATTTATAATAGTTTTAAGGGTCTATTTTCAGACCAGCCTGGGTTAACTCATGTATTATATCATGAAATCAATACTGGGGACCAGAGGCCAGTAGTGTCAAGACCCTATCGCTATGATAGAGTCTAACCGGGAATAATTGTAACAGGAGGGTACAATTTGGCCTATTCAATAACCATACGCGTCGCCGGTAGTATTAACGCGCAAAAATAATGGCTTTCCTCCAGATTCTCCAGAGGCGTATCGATTCGCTATTGACCATCGCAAACTCAACGCCATCACTAAGTATATCCGCGATATCCATTACCTGTGACAGATGACCTGATCACAAATATTCCACACACCGCTATCATGTCGACACTAGATCTAAAATCAGGTTACTTTCAATAGGATAAAGATATAGAGAAAACCGCGTTTATAACACGAAATGGCACTTTTGCATTTCTCAGAATGCCAGTCGGCTTTTCAGGGGCGGCGCCAAATTTTCAAAAGGCAATCAACATAATCCTAAAACCGGTTCTTGAGCATTTTGTTAACTGTTACATGGATGATGTTATAACACAGTGCTTCTCAAACTTTCAATATTGGCGCCCCCCTTTTCGATAACAATTTTTTTCGCGCCCCCCTTATACATTAATAATGTACTGAATGCAATAATAATGTACTTTGACGCTAGAGCTACAATAGACGATCTTAATTATAAACCATAAAAATTAGTAACATAAGTATTAAATTTTGTATACTACTTTTAAGCAAAATAAATAAATAAATAAAATAATAGGATAATTATTATGTTATTTTTCCTTTCTCTAATTTTTAAATTGAACATATTGCAAAATGCGGTAGCTGCTTAGAAGACAAAATATAGATATCTGCTAAATATAGAAAAAGAACTCAGGGGGTCAATTTCTAATCATAAGCATTCCTTATAAAAACTTTGCTTTCCAAGACAAGCTCATGGACGTCATTAATACTTATTAAACTTGTTCTTAATTTAGCATTAATTAATTAGTTATAAAATATTCTGTGCAGCACTGATACAATAAAAGTATACCGGCTGAAGTGCCCACTCTTTGCCCGAGTTCATTTATAAGAAAATAAAACATTATTGATATAATAGCTGAATTGTAAGGGAAGCAAAGCCAAGTGCTCGACAATGTTTACAAAAACGTAAAATGGTTTTTTTAAAATGGTTACTCAAATTAAAATCAATTTTAAGAGAATTGTAATTTTAAGCCTCACAGAATTAGCATTTATAACTGATGTTAAACAGTAGCGCACACAGGAACTTTTCAAGGGGGGGTCTGGGGTCGAAAGTTCACCAATCTTATATCAGGTTCCTTTTGATTTTGTCGATTTTCGGGAGCAAAACACAGTAAAAAAAAATTATTGAATAAATAATTAGCATTAATTAATAAAATTAATCATTAATAACAAATACTTAACTAAATTTTGCGTACTATAAACTTAGAATTATAATCAATCGGAAAAAAATCAAGGGCTTTGGGGTGGGGTCCGGCCCCCCCTTGTGTGCGCCACTGATGTTAAATAATGATCAATAATATAAACTATCGATGAAGAATATTTTAATTATTTTTAATATTTAAAGCGAAAAGACTTCAACATGTTTTAACCCGGGGGCAGGCGCGCACTCGATACGGTCGGTGTTATTGAGTCACCCCAATCCTTTTTTCTTATAGTTATTTTATTGTACACGATACAAATCATGATTCCAGTGAATAATTTAATTAAGAGAAAGTTTACTTACCTACTTTCAAGGACTTTTCAATTTTTCTTTGGTAATAAATAAACAGTTTTGCCAGAAATAACGATTTCGTAATCTGTGTGTCCCGCGTGACCACTTCCGGGTAAAAAGTATATTCATTATGATAACATGTATGTTACTGCTAAAAAAATTGTGTGAAACGTTTTTCGTTATGCTTTATATGTTGAGAATATTTATAAAAATATGTCTTGGCCAGGTAATCCTTCATGTGCTTGTGTGTGTGTGTGTGTGATCTCTCCGTGGTTTTCCAAATATCATAAAACTCTTTTGCATGGAAAAAAGCGCAACAGAGAACACATAAGAGAGGGGTCATAACTAAGTGTACCAATAACTTAGAAGGTCAAACAGATTACAGCTATAATGTGCAGTATTTCAAAAATAATGACAGTGATGAATTTTTATGTTCCTAAATTTTTTTTTCGATTCTGGGTCTGGATCTGTTTTTCTCTGAAAGAGTAGTATGTTAGGTTATATATAAAAAAAAGCGTAATAAAAAATCTCTCATTATGGGATTACAGCAAATCAAATAAAAGTTTTTTTTATTTGGTTATAGGATCAAAGATAACTAATTAGGTATTGAAGAAATTTTTATTTTTGCTGACTTAATATCGCGCGTGCGCGCCTGTAAATTATATCAGAGTAAAAGTGCATTTTTTATTATGTCTGAAAGTTTTTTGTTTTAATTCATTCCAGTAAACTAATTATTTTTTAAATCTTTTTTTTTTCGATATGCTCGCGCCCCCCTTGTAAGGTCATCGCGCCCCCCCTCCAGGGGGCGCGCTCCACAGTTTGAGAAATACTGTGTTATAATTACATCTCCATTATTTAAGGAACACTTAGATCATTTGAATCAGGTATTTACATTGTTGCGAGACGCAGGTCTAACACTAAATAAAGATAAGTGTCACTTCGTACGTGACAAATTGAAGTATTTAGGACTCATAATTAGTAAGGACGGAATTGAAACCGATAATAACAAGGTCAAGGCGATCACGGAAATGAAGCCACCTAAAAACAAAAAATGTGTGTGTGTATTAGCGTACACACGTAAGAAGTGAAACTTATGTATGACATCATTTTTCGAAAAAAGATCTACTATTTACAACTTTTCAGAAATTGGTTACATAAAGCTAAATTAGATATAGTTTAAGCAAACAGCTTTTATTATCATAGACATGGATACAAATAATACAATTATTTCACCTTATGGCTACTAAGATTATTATAGCATTCCATTAATTGTAATAGAATTATTACTATCACACATTGTTATCGTTATTATATATTTTTGTAATTAACGGCTTATGGTATCTAAAATATGAAATATATGGCTTACATTCCACGGAATTTAGTGACCGAGTAAAAAATCCATCAATTGTAGTGCCGGATCTTGTTGTTGATGTTTGAGGACTGTTTTTCATTTCATTTTGTTATATAAGCAGATGTACAAATTCGAAAATGAAGCCAAAAACTCAGTCGAATGAAACACGTTGCTGTTTATTTATTCTATTGTCATGTGATTATAACGTCAAGTGTATCGAGTCCATTCTATTTCGTTTCTGAGAAAGTCGCCACTAATGTGTATGCGCGAAAAATCCTCTTGGGAACTTCAAAATGCGTTAAAAAATAGAGAATTTTCGCACATGTAAAATCGCGTTTTTTTATTTAAGTTTTTATTTTTTTAAAGGCTTAATTTTTAAGTTAATGCTTTCAAACTGCACACATCAATTACAAACAAGAGTAATTTTAAAACAAAAACTATAACAGAAATACAATTTTATTAGATTATCGTTAAAAAGTTTGAAAAACGAAATACACAAAAAGTTTTTGAAAATCTATAATTTTTAATCAATTTTTTCAATCTTTGCACAGGATAAGGATAATATAATTCTACACTCGAAAAAAAAGTTTCGTGAGATTATTTTAGGAAACATTCACGTTATTAAATATTTAATTAAAATTTTGAGTAGTGTTTGAAAAATCATGAAAAAAAAAGTTTTAAACATTTTATTTTTTTAAATTACTGATTATAAAAGAGAAAGGCATTAATTTTTTTAGTGTAGAATATCAATTTATTAACACGAAAAACACTTCTTGCGCAACGATTTAGAAATAATTGTCAAAAAATGTATCAATTTTGACACCTTTTTAAAAAAAGTCATAAAAAATAGAAAATAGCACTATTTTGTAAAAAAACATTATACAGAATCATGGCGAAATGAAAGGTTTTTCCGATTCTGCAATTATATTTTGTCTGAAATGAAAGGGAAGGATAGGATGCAATTTTTAAAAATGGGGAAAACGTACTACTTCGTACGGATCGACCGTAAGAGTATCAAGGTAAATATGGTGCGTCACAGAAAAACGTGACGGAAAATTTTTCCCATACGCCGATAAAGAAGTTTCACTTCAATAAGGAAGTGTCGAATTTTTTAGGGATGGCTGGTTGGTACCAAAAACTTATTCCACATTATGCAGATATATATGAACTATTATATAGGTTAAAGAAAAAGGGGGCAAAATTTAATTGGTCGACGGAAGCGCAGGATTCTTTTAATAAAGTAGAACGAGCATTAACAGAGTTGCCATTTTTACAATTGCCGAACTTTCAAGAACAGTTTAACTTATTTATATATATGGATGCTAGGGGGTTCGGAATTGGCGTTGTGTTAAATCAAAATCGCATACCTATTGCATTTGCGTCTAGAACACTGAACAAGGCCGAAAGAAACTATACAGTTACGGAACGCGAGTGTTTGGCGGTGATATGGGCATTGAATAAGTTTAGGACTTATTTTGGAACACTACCGGTGAAGGTAATAACAGATCATGCGGTGTTAACAAAACTTACGAATGGGAAAAATTTATCTAGTAGGATGATTAGATGGACGCTTAAGCTATCGGAGTTTAACATTGAATGGGAATATCGACGTGGTGTCCAGAACGTTGTCGAGGACGTATTGTCTAGGAATCCAGTAGACAATGTGGATGGATCACAAATTTCATGCACGGCTCTTCGAGCTTTAGCTTTGAACTCCAGGGAACAACTAATTCGAGAACAACGGGGTGGATCCTGAGTTAGGGCACATCTATCGTTATTTGGAAAATCCGGGCGATGGTTCCGTTAATGCAACTGTATGCGAGGGTTGGTCCCAGGATTTTAAATTAATTGATGGTTTACTCTTTTACGCGAGAGAAGTATTGTACAACTCTTGGGGAACTCACAGTATTCATTCCTCAATCTCATCGCGAAGAAATAATGAACGAATTTCACGATCAACCATTAGCCGGCTATTTAGGAAAGAAAAAGACATATTTAAAATTACGTGATACGTGTTATTTTCCGTATATAAAGAAATATATATTTAAATATGTATCAACATGTGACCGGTGTCAAAAATTTAATTATAAAACGCGCTACCAGCTGGTTGATTAATTCCGATAGTATCTAATTACCCCAATGAAATCGTGACGTTAGACTTATTAGGCCCCTACCCAGCATCCCGACCCGAAAGATATAGATTTATATTGGTAATAACTGACCACTTCACTAAGTGGAGTGAACTTATACCTTTATGAAAAGCTTTGTCCCAGGCCATAGCTAACGCCCTTTTTGAAAATTATATTTCGCGATATGCAGCTCCTATTTCTTTGATTAGTGATAAGGGTCTCCAATTTATATCCGATGTCTTTGAACACTTAAGTCAAAGGTTGGACATAAAACATATTAAAACGGTAACATATCGGCCGCAGACGAACTTAACGGAAAGAGTAAACCACACTTTAGTGCAGAGGTTAGCTTGTTTTGTAGAAGAAAATCACAATAACTGTGACCGATTTTTCCATGAGTTCTCTTTCGTGCTACGCACAGGAGTTAATGAAACGACGGGTAAAACTCCAGCTGAGTTATTCATAGGTAGAAAAATTATAACACCTTTTCGTAAATTAATAAATGTAACAGATGGTGCTGAATATGTGGGAGGAAATATTGAGAAATTATTGATGAGGTGAGGCAGAGTATGCGGAAACAACATAAGACATGGGAAAAATACTTTAATCGAAAAGGGAGAGAAGTTAACATGAAAGTCAATCATTTGGTGTTGGTACAAACTTATTTTATTAGTGCTTCAGGGAGGAGAGTGGTCGGAAAGTTTATGCCTATGTTCGAAGGGCCATACAGAGAGTTGGAAGATTGGAATAACAATTTAACCATTTGGAAAAAGGAAGAAGGGTCACAGTTAATATTGACCAAGTGCGGGTGTATCATCCAAGACATTCTGTGACGAATCTGTACGGAACCTTTCCACTAATCTTCTTAGGCGTCTTTCTGGGGAATATAAATTCGCGTTTATTTCCAATCAACTCCAAAAAGAAGTTTGGGATATTTAAATTAGATAAGGTATTTAAGTCGAAATTTGCGAGATAGCAAGAGAGATGATGGTAGGCTATTGAGCCAAAAACGTTACATGCAAAGCTAAAGATTCAAAGAGATTAGATTCGTGAAGACGTCGTGCTGCTAGACGTACCAGAAAGCTGATATAAGCCAGCGGTAAATATAATTCACGTACGCTTAAAGTAAGCGTCAGTTTGAGCTACTTAGTTAAAGTTAATGACAGTTAAGAATTCGAATACGTGTGTTTCTCGGATCTCCTATTTCGGTAAACCTTACTTGAGTTGAACTAGATTAGTAATTAATTGTATTCTTATTAATTTAATTTAATATAAAGGCAAATCCCTTTAGAAGACGTAACATTATTGTATTATTTGTTATCAGAGATTTTTGAGGAAATTATAATAAAAATAAATAATATTATTATTCAAAATGGCTTTTGGTTGTCCTTTGCCTCAAATTAATCTTGGTGTTCAAGATGCGACCCAGGGGGGTCATCACAATTCCTACACAAACAGTTTTGATAGTACTAATGAGACACTATATGAAGGAAAGGGATCTAGTAATGGGTCGAGTAGGTCGCACCCGGGAAAATCCAGACTTTCTAGAAAACCCTGGGTGAGGAAAGTAAGAGTCGTAAATCAAATAAGGGAACTGCCGGTTTGGAGGATCAGAGATTGAAGCGTAAGAACGTAGGGTCAAATGGGACAGCAGAGAGGAACGATAGAAAGCGGGCCAAAATATACAGGAAGCGATCTCTTCAAGGGTCCGAACATAGAGATCCTAAAAGACAAGCGCCTGTACTGCCACAGAGTCTAAAGAGAACAGTTCCATCATCTGTATTTTCTAGAACCCATAAATATAGGCGGAATATTTTTAACCCTTCAAAGGGACCAGAGACAATTTCAGGTCCATCTCATCAACAACAGATGAGGAAGTTCAGTCCAACTAAAGAAGAGAGCAGGCGAAGAGCAAAGGTACAGTCTGACAAGGCCCGAGAGACCAGGACAGCAGGTAGCAAAGGTCACAGTGCAGCTGAGGGGAGACCAGTCCGGTCGAGAAAGACGACAACAGAGAGACCTTGCCCGTATTACCTCAGGAGCCACTTCAAGGAGCCCGAAGGAATACCTCAGGAGCAGAGGAGCACTGGGATCGACAGTCTACCGGAGAACAGCCTCAGGAGAAGGAGCCTCTGCATGGAAGCCTTAGACGGAGATCCGGCTGATAGGAGCACATAGATGACAAAGAAAAAAAATCAGGTTATATGGTCCTTTTTTCGTTTTCTTGCTGACAAGCATTCAGGTGTTTTTGCACAGCCAAGTCAAGATTTTTTTAAAAATATTTTTGTAGTACAAGAGTTGACACTAAGTTGTGTGCATTTTTCAAGTATGAAAACCAACTCTAGTCTATTAATTTCTCTTCCAAAATGTGGAAACAATTGTTTTGGGACATTTGCTTGCAATTTCTGACTTGAAGGTTCTGCGGGAATATCCAGCGTCGTTTGTTATATATGTTGTAAATTGTATGTATATGTATGTGTATATGAATATTTTTAATTCACATCTGGTGGCTTAGGACCCGGCGTAGTTAGGCAATGCTAACAATAACACTACCAAGCACAGCACGCATGGTATGGGAATTTTATGGACCCAGATGTATTATTTGATATATTAGAAAATGATGTGTAAAATGTGAATGTATTTGCACATACACACAGTACATGTTTTTTTCTTCAATTCACTTAAAGAGTTCTCATTTCAGGGTAGCTGACCCTGATCGTTGTATAGAAAGCAATGATTCGTCTGTAAATGAAGCAAGAATAAGTATGTTAGAATTTAAGTAGTTAAGTAAAGCACGTGATCAGGTTTTTCCACTCCGGTGGTTTTTTCCTCGACCCTTCGCCGGAATTGGGTGTACTGTAGTGAATTCTAAACCTGTAAATATTCATGTCAAATAATAATCAAATTTAAAACGGAGCTTGTGGTCGTATTTCTTTTCTTTCGCTTAGAGTAGGAGAATTCTTAAAGTATCAGATAGTTAGATATATTAAAGTCGTACAGACTACGAATTAGGTTTTTTAGAGTTTGTTACGTAATTTATTTCAGGCCAATTTAGACTTTCGAATAAATCCCGTTTTCTTCTTGGAGGGGGTTGTGTAGAATATTTACGGAACCTTTCCACTAGGATTCTTAGGCGTATTTGGGGATTGTGAATTCGCGTATATTTTCAATCACCTCAAAAAGTCACCTCGACTTAATTCACTAAAAATTCCATCCATGACTCAGCAGGACTTTCCACAGGAGCCACCAAAGAGGTCCGATGCATGCCTTTCACCTTTTCGATAATGTCTTGGACCCACTTTCTCCCCAAGACTGAACTGGGGACTGGAGAGTCTTGAACATGCAAGACGGGAGAAAATTTGTAGCTCTCTACAAATAGGTTGTCTTCCACCAGAGTCACGCCCGCATTGAGATTGGAGGCAAAACTCGTGGCCAAAGACGACAATGCGCATTCAAAATGTTAAACACCACATCGAGAGTCACGAGCTTTGACTTTTGCGTCATCACCGGATAGGGCTTGTGGACCGGCAACACATCTTTGCCTTGAATCACAAAGGTATTAAAACGTTTGGTAAATTTGTACGCGTTGGATCGACCGAGAAGAACTCCAACGTCCACAAGTATAAAGTAGATTTTGCCATCTTTACCAGCCATAGCATCCAGAGGATAGTGTTGATTGGGCAAAAGAGTTTTGAACCACATGATTACTCAGAGTGATGAAGGCTGTGTCGAGCTTTTATACTTTCTCTCTTCCAAAAACATTTCTTTTTTAACATTGTTTTCAAATTTTATTTTACAGCGGAAAAATGTTTTCCATCTCACGTTCTGTGAAGAATTTCCATAATGTTGTGGAAAGCCACTTTTGACATAGTGGTACATCGTCTGCCAATGTACGTTATTTTGGACGTCATATGCATGGCTCAGGGTAAATATTCTTTTCCCCTCTGTAAAATTTCCTCCAATCTTGCTTCGGTGGGTTCGCCGTATAACATCCGTTCTTGAAACACCATCGATTCCAATAGAACGGGGGATTTCACAATCATGGGGTGGCTCTTCTCCCCACACCACACAATAAGCAATCCGGTTGACAAGAGCACGGATCCGGAAACGACTGGCGTGGTTAACAGCGGTACGATAAATTGCCAAGATGACCAATGGCCGATACATTATCACAGAGGTACGATTGTCACGATAAAATTTCAAAATCAAAATGAAATGATTATTGAAAAAGGTACTGAGCTTATAAAGTGTTTGAGTGAACTAAAAAATTTTTTTTTTAAGACGGGATTATAAGGAAGCATTTTTGCAGCTCTAAACTTATATCTCAGTTTCCTTGCAACTTCAATAACATTTTCTGTATTGAAAGCAAACCATAATTATGGCTTCCTTGAAAACTTTAATCTCTTAATTGAAAA
>BMAU01001554.1:0-266553 GCA_019973935.1 Trichonephila clavipes
GAATGCAGCTGTTCACGAAGCAGTCATAGCGAATGATAATAATTCAAATATTGCTGTGGCTGTGGATGGCGCATGACATAAAAGAGGCTATTCTTCATTGAATGGACTTGTATGTGCTACGTCTGTTGTGAACGGAAAGGTTATCGACTTTGAAGCTCTCACAAAATATTGTTCGTCATGTAAGGGTAAAAAAATCATGTGAAAATTGTGCTAAAAATTACGAAGGATTCAGTGGGGGAATGGAATGTCGGGGTGTTCAGTATATTTCAGCGATCTGAAATATCAGGAAAAGCATGTTATACGTAGTATCTTGGTGATGGGGACTCAAAAGGATTTCTTACTATAAAAGAAGCAAAAGTATATGGCGAGACAGAAGTTGAAAAATTAGAATGTGTTGGCCATGTGCAAAAGCGTATGGGCACAAGGCTGAGAAACATTCTAAAAATGAGCAAAGGCATTAAGCTATCAGATGGGAAAAATATGTCGGGACGTGGACGACTAACGCTTAAAGAAGTGGACTCAATCCAACATAATTATGGGCTAGCAATCCGTAAAAATTTGTCATCTGTGGAGGACATGAAAAGATCCATATGGGCTATTTATTTTTTCATAAACTAAGTACTGAGGATAATCCTCAACACGCTTTGTGTCCTCTTGGTGAGTGATAGCTGGTGCGGTTATAACCGTAGCGTTGTTACGGGGAATTTTGTATTCACAAGCATTCTTTACCCGAGTCAATTTTATTGAAATTGAAAAAAAGTGTTTCGGGATCTCAGAGAAGGACTTTATTGAAAAAGTGCCTTCATGGAAGAACACAAATCCCAATGAAAGTTTTAACAAATGTATTTGGGGAGCGAATTCTAAAAACAGTTTTTGTTGGCATTGAAACCTTTGAAATTTGGAGTTATGGATGCTGTAATTTGTTTTAACGATGGATATGTAAGTAGGATAAAGTCTTTGAAGCTCTGGGCATTAAACCAGGATACAACACGGAACGTGCCTTTCTTATAATTGATAACAAACGAATTTTGAGGCTGAACGTATAGAAAATAATGTGTCATTGGAATCCAGAAATAAAAGGTCTTTTAAAAGGAAAAAATGGATAAACAGAATTTAGATGAAGAAAATGAATAAGCAGGGAAATATTAATCAAATCTACAATGTAAGGAGAAATTTTTGTTAAGTTTTATTATATTTTTTCTCGAATGTTTAATATTTTTAAATTTAGGTACACTTTTTAAAAACTATTGTAGCATATATTGTTTGAAAACCTTTTATATATCTAAACAGGATACATGTGCATACAGTGAACGAAATATCTTTAGTATGTGTCTAATTTTTTGAAAATTGATTTTATAAAAAAAAAAAAGAAAAATTAAGATTTTCATAATTTTAAGGTTTTATGATTATTTTTAAGAAATTATGCAATTATATATAATTAGTTATAAAACAGATTCATTATATTTAATATGTTACTTTTATATATATGTGTAAATTTTTGGTATATTCAAAGAATATTTTGTAAGAAATGGTACCTATACATGAAAATATGTATTACAAGATCTCGAAAATTATGTTCATGTTAACTAAAACAAAGGGAAAAACATACGAATTTAAAATTACTTTGTAACTCTAGAAATTGGTTAAGGATTATTATTAGTCATATAAAAATAGGCAAGGAAATACTAATTAAGTGTATAATATGTGAAAATATTGTTTTTTTTAGTTTTTTCACTTTTCTCAAAAGCATATTTTTTTTGCATTTAGGTACATTTTTTAAAAACTATTGCACTATATGATTCCTGATTTTTATACTTCTATACAAGATGCCTATGCATATAGTGAACTAACTTTTTTTCTATTAAAATGGTGCCTAATTTTTTAAAAATTGTTTTATGCATAAAAAGCAGAAAAAAAAAAAATTCAAATTTCAAAGTTTCGTTATTTTTTTAAAGAAACTATACTAAAATTTTACTAAAAAAGGGTTTCACTGTATTTTATGTATTGTTTTATATATGTGTAAAAAAAATATTTTGCATAAAAAAGGATACTTTTTAAAAATGGTACCTAAACATAAGTATATATTACGAGTTTTCAAAAACTATGTATTACTTAAATTAGTAGTAAAAACTTTGGAGTAAAAAGTTATTTTTGTAGTTCTACAGAATAATCAAATTATCTTTATTATAGACATAAAAAATCTAAGCTCTATTGTAAATTTTAAATGATATATGTCTCATAAACAAAGGGTCTTAATTTTGGCATTTTACTCTTTCGAGCATGTCCTGGTTCCCTTAATTCAAATTCTTACTATTGAATGCGTGTATTTTTAGAGCTTCTATGCTATTCTCAATTTTAAAGAAGTAATTTATACAGTATGGGTTAAACCAAAAGTCTTGCCCTGCACAAAATAATGGTGTCACATAACAATAAAACTTTGATAATACCAGATAGAGTTTTGGTAGGGTTTTTTTATTGTGCTAGTTATTTTTTAATGACGAGGGTCTTCCTTTAAAAACGACTTGTAGGGGCATTTGTAAGGAAGGCATCATTTTTTTGAGCAAAATGGCATCAGTTCAAGAGAAAGCACAATGTGTGCTTTGGTTTCACAAAACGAATTCGTCCATTAATGTTCAGTGTATGTTTCAACATTTTTGGAGGTCCTGATGCAAAATCAATAAAGCAATGACATGAAATGTTTAAAGAAAAATGCAGCGTAATATAGGACACATTAAAGAAAACTTGTTGGGAACTGGAATACTTCCTATATATTCTCCTAGCCACCAAGGAGACACACATTTCAATTTACTAATGTAAATGGCCTTATAAGAAAATCAAAGGAGAACAAACATTATAACCAAACATACATGAAAATATAATTATGATATTTTGGACACACAAATATTTATAATCCAGATACGAATTTTCACAAAGATAAATGTTTAAATTAAACTTTTGATGCAACACTCCTCACAGCGCGACTCCAACGTTTCCTTTACAATTCCATCGGAAGAATTTTGTTAAGAATAAATACATCGGCAAAATATTGATAAAAAGTATAAAATCTCGTAGTTCCTTTTCTTGTGTTAACCTTTATTTCCAAAACATTTTGGATCCCATCTAATTTAATCCACAGCTCCTTTATTCTCTTTCTACAAGTACCCTAGAGAGCTTTCTGTCTCGGTATGCTCCGGAAGTACCCAGACTCAGTATTCTAGAACACTAATCCAATCCATTGGTCCCTATCGGAAGACTTCTGAATTAGATTTAAGGTTACAAAAGAGACGAATTAACTTGTAACACTTGCACACACTTGTAAAACAACGATAAAACATCGAATCAACATTATATTGTAATTTAAAAATTTGTGCAGAAGAAACCTTCATTGTGGGGAGTTTTGAGAGACAATGTTTTGTAAATGTTAGGAAATTTCTCTAGTGTTGTTTTTAAAATAGAATGGTTTTTATTGTTGAGAGTGGCTTAATTTTTGGAGTTTTCCTCACGAAATAAGATGTTATGGGATACGTCACAAGATTTAAAGCATCATATAAAATTTTGAATGTAATTCTTTTTAAAGAATTGCTTAAGATAGCGTATCTCAAACTGTGGGAGTCTGAGCCCCCTAGAGGGGCTTGATATCCCAAAAAGGAGGGCGCGAGCATATCGGAAAGTCAAAAATAAAACATTACTTCAAAATATTATAACTTACTAAGATGAAGCAAAAAATATATACTGACATAATAAAAAATAAAATACGCTATCTATATGCGTAATCTATAAATACATCAGTACACTGCACAATGTATTTATAATTAATTTAAAAATACCAAGTTTTACAATTACCACAGTGGCCCCAGAGGTTTGTCATTTATAAAATTATATATAAAAAAATTTAATACTTATCGGTAATTTGCATGGTTTATAATTAAACTCTTATTGTAGCTTTACGTCAAAGTACATTATTATTGCATTAAATACATTGTTACTCTTTAGATGGGAGGGCGAAGAAAATTGGGTCACAAATATTGAAAGTTAAGTGTCTTTTGGATAAATTATAAACCAGCGAATGGTTGTTGAATCTATCAGTCTATACAAATTAAAACGTATGAATAGCTGTAATTAAAATTTACAAGGAAAAACCAGTTTATGCTAACGTAAACACTCATATCATGTCCTTTCGTTAAAATATAATTTATTTACAGTCTGATTTAACAAAAGAAATTTTCACGGTTTTCAATGCATGCCGAAAATCCATAATTACAATGATACTTAATTACTTTCTGTTTCATTACATGCCAATTATAGGGGTCCTTAATTCATTTACCGGATTTTATTTGACTGTAACTTTTCAAATGCACTCATAGTCGACTGTGGCTGTCAGAAAATTGCCGCAGCTTACTGATCCTTGTGTTAGACTATGGTATCTTCCGTTTCAATGAAAAGTTTGCTTTTTTTTAATGCTTTAAAATACTATACAGAAATCTTTGCAGTTGATCTCTAAACTTCAATAAACCGCGTGTGATACTGACTATCTGAGATCATTGATATCAATTGATATCTTTGTGCTTAAAAGTCAATTCTATTGGAATATAGGAGATATCATTTCTTAGACAGTGATCGCCTTGTATTTTACTCCTGAATGTGCTGAAGGACATCTCGATCTTCTAGAATAAAATGATTTGTCATTGCTCCTTGATTCTGGGAAAACCTTTTTGAGTCAAAAGTTTTCAATCTCTCACAAAGCGTTTGAATTCTTTCTTTTTTCTCAACACAGTTCTAGGCTTCACAGGAACTTTATCCTTTACTATTTAATTTTTTTGTGAATAAATAAGAATGAACCAGTCAATAAACATAAAACATGTCTGATTATGCTTGGATTGAAACCAGGCTAGCAAAATTTAGAGGGATTTTTTTTGAAAAAAACATTTAATTGCAGTTTTAAAATATGTCCCATTAAAATAATTAGAGCCCATATATATTTTATTTAACTTTTGCGAGGGGTAAGCACTTGAAGACCATCATCTTAATATTAAAAAATATATTTGTTTTATATTAATCTTAGTTTCATCAAACATTATATTCAGTTTAAATGTGTCATAATATTTAAAATTATTCGTATGTAGTACACATTTGTCAATTTTTTTAAATAGAAAATAAAATTCTTTTTTATACTTCAGTTTAAAATTTTATTTTTGTTTCAAAACGGTATTTATTATTTGTCTATTCAAGATCATGGATAAAAAGTTGTAAATATTATGTTTATAATGTTGTTATTTGTTGTAATTTATTGCTAAAATAATTCTCAAATGTACTTTATAATAATACTTTTGTAAAGTAACCAGCCGAAATTCAACCGAAAAACTAAAAATCCATACTTTTCTAGTATTTTCAAAAAAAGATAATTATATGAGAAGTTCATGTATATTAAAATATTAACATAGGCTAAAAAATCGCTGTTATATAAATTTTTGTAGATAGATTTAATTAGATTAAATTGCAATATTGCGTTAAGAAAGCCAATTAAATATAACTTAATAACTCGTTTCTATCTTTACAGAAAACAATATTTTCGTTTTTTTCTAAGCTAGTAATTCATTTTATTGTATATTTTCATTGCTAAATCTTTCATACTCATTTAAAAAACTTTATTACATTTGGATCTAAAGATTATTGTTTTGAATTTGCGGACGTGATATTAATTTCGTATTTAGAATTTCCTCCTCAACGCTATTTTTAGTTGATAATTCTATAAAATGTGGACCCAAAAAAACAAACTAATGGATAATTTTGTAAATTCACTTTTGTTTCCATATTTTAACTAGTATTAAAATTTTTTTTGAAGGTCGGAAATCCTTCAAATATATATGAATCTTTAAAATGTTTAAAAATTTTTTGAGGAATATAATGTAATTTTTGAATATATTTGTGATTTATTTTTTTCTTTCGGAGGTACTTTACTACATTTAAATAAACATAATGTTCAGGAATTGATGAGTAAAATTTAAATTTCACAATGTTCACATTACATTCCTGGATAAAATATCCATAAAATTATATTTATAAATTAAGAAAAATAGAAAGAAAGTTATTAATTTAAAGTATTTTGATTTCATGATTCTTAAGTCGGTGGTATATAAAAAAATAAGTTAGGTTAAATTTAAAATGTATTTCTCTCAACCAGTTCTTAGAATTAAAAAAAATTATTGCTTTTATCTAGTGAAGGTAAATCCGAGCTTCATATTGGTGACTGAAATTTACCTTATTGAGAAATATTCAATCGAACACATTGTGTTTTTAAGTGTCGCAGCCATAACAAATCCCAAATACTTGAATATGAACTAATTTATTAATTATACGGGTTAATCAGAAAACTTTATTTTTAAGGTGAAAAGATTATCGCGTGATGAAAATTTAATAATGAAAGAAAAGTTATTTGCCCATCAGACACTAACAGATATGCAAGTTAACTGGATTCTTAAACATTTAATAATGTGTGTGTAGACTTTTTAAAACTTGAATAAGTTTTCTAACGGAACATAATACATATAAACTTGGTTGTAATAAGCTCACAAATTTTTGTCTGACTTCTCCAGTCTTTCCACCATTCGCCATTATTGAATTCCACTCCAATATACTTTTTATAATTAATGCCATTTACATATCACATTTCTTCTGTTAGAAGGTGGGTACTAAACCTTACTATAACATGAAAGAAAGGATTGTTTCAAGAGGACAACCTCATGAGATGGCTCGTTACAATCTTGTTTAATTTTTTTTTGTTGTTTTCAACTGTGTAAAAAAATTTTATACTTCATCATGAAAGGAAATAAATTGTATGTTATTGTTAACAAGTACTTTGTTGCTTCTCCGCGTTATGTGTATTTGCCAATTTCTATACATAATAATGTTTGTGTATCAAACCAGAGAGAGAGAGAGAGAGAGAGTAATGTAACAAAGAAACATAGCAACACACATTATTTAATGTGTGAAAAATAATTTCTTCCAGAAGATCATAATGGCCATTCCATTAAGCAGCTCATTTCTGAAATAATGAGGATTGTTAAAAGATGATTGTTGCGAAAGATTAATTCTGTTTACTTTGTACATTTTTTCATTATGTTTATGAAGGAATATTTCAGATTTAGTTATGAAATTCAAAACAAATTATTTTAATCCTTATTTTCTGCTGAAGTGTTACATGTTTCTTACTACTATGAGAAAGTGTACTTTATTCTATCGAGAAAAATAGCTATTAAAGTAAAAATCTCACGCCTATGCCATTCGAGAAAATTCCACACCGTTTCAATTTGTAAATAGATCCTTTTGTAAAAAATATATCCATCAGGAATAAAATTGTTTGCAAGCATTTTTAAACAATAAGAAAGAGAGAGCTTTCTTCTCATTTTAAATGTCTCTAATTAACGTTAGTATGCATTGCTCATCTTTTTTCTAAAAAAAACAATCATGCGATCAATTTACGGGGTTTGTAGCTGTAATCTGTGTATTCGAGTTTCTGAAACTTCATTTTCAGATTTTTACAATTCTATGGTTTTGAAGATAATGGTCTATAAAAATATAAATGGAAGAAAAAAATGATTAAAATTCACTCATTCCGAGATCATCAGAATGATTAGATTTACAAACTTGAAATTGGACAGGCATGTTTCTTTCCTACACTAGAGAACCGCTAAGAACGGGTTTCGCAAAATATTTCTTTTAAATAAGTGGTAGTAAAGTTATGAAAAAATTTCTGTTTTTTAACTCTAAGACAGTGTTTCTAAAACTGTGGGGCGCACCCTCCTGGGAGACGCGATAAACGTACAAGGGGGGCGCGAGCATATCGAAAATAAAAGATTAAAAAAAATTACTTACTGGAATGAAGTACAACAAAATAGTTTCGGACATAATAAAAATATACACATTTACACTGGTATAATTTATATATATCATCTGCGATATTACGTCATAAAAAATAATAGCTTCTACTTCAAAGCCTCATTTTAGCTATCTTTGATACTGTAACCAAATAAAAAACCTTTTATTTGATTTGCTGTAATCCCATGATGAGAGATGTTTTTATTACGGTTCCTTTTCAAACCAAAATGCGAAAAAACAAAACGCAGACCCATAATAAAAAAAAATATTTTAGGAAGATAAAAAAATTTATCACTGTTATATTATTGTCATCAGCTGTAGGCAGCAGAATGTATTTGCTGCGGTTTGACCTTCGAACTTACTTGTACGGTTAGTTACATCCCTGTTCTTATGTATTTGTTTTTTCATTCAGGGAAGTTGTAAATAAACTATTTCTGCTGCGATTTTTTCTTGTGAAATATTTTTATGATTTTTGGAAAAGCACATAGAGCACTTTGAAGGATTACTTGGCCAAGATTTATTTCTATGAGTTATTCCCAAATATATAAAGCATAATGAAAACGTTTTGCAAAATTTTTTAGAACATCCATATTGTAATAAATACACTTTTAATCCGGAGCGGTCATGCCGAGCACAGAGTGCACGAAATCGGTAATTCTGGCAAAACTGCTTAATTGTTACAAATGACCCTGACACTATCCTCCTGTTTGACAGTCTTAACGTGTGAACTAAAATATATTTGTCACATCTCTCCCTCTTTTTGGGAGTGACAAATGTTTATTTACAATCATAAGGTACTTGTTTTGAATGAGTTCCCAGTTTGATAACTTTTTTTCCGAAATATTTTCTGTGTCCTTGAAAGTAGGGGTGAGTATATTTTCTCTTAATTAAATTATTCACTGGAATTACGATTTTTATTGTGTACTATAAAAATAATTATAAAAAAAGGATTGGGGTGACTCAATAATCCTATTCAACCATTAGTATCAAATGCGTGCCTGCTCCAGGGTTAAAACATGTTGAAGTGTTTTCACTTTATATATTAAAATAATACAATTATTTTTCATCGGAATTTTATATTATTGTTAAATATTCAACATTAATTCCAAATGCTAATTCTGTGAGGCTTAAAATTACAGTTCGCTTAAAACTAATTATAACTTGAACAATGATTTAAAAAAGTCATTTTACATTTTTGTAAACATTGTCGCGCACTTGGCTTTACTCTCCTTAAAATTCAGCGATTATATCAATAATCTTTTATTTTCTTATAAATGAACTCGTGCAAAAAGCGAGTACTTCAGCCGGTATACTTTTAATGTATCAGTGATGCACAGAATATTTTATAACTAATTAATTAATGCTAAATTAAGAACAAGTTTAATAAGTATTAGCGACTTCCATGGGCTTGACTTACAGAGCAAATTTTTCAAAGGAATGCTTATGATTAGAAATTGACCCTCTGAGTTCTTGCTAAAAAAAGCTGATATTTATATTTTGTCTTCTAAACAGCCACCGCATTTTGCAATATGTTCCAATTTAAAAATTAGAGAAAAGAAAAATAACATAATAATTATCCTATTACTTATTTTTTTTGCTTAAAAGCAACATATGCAAAATTTAATAATTATTTCATGAATTTGTACGGTTTATAATAAAGATTGTTCCTTTAGCGTAAAAAAGTGCATTATTATTGCATCCAGTACATTATTAATGTACACTCAGGAACATTGAAAATAGCGACCCAAGAAGGAAGCTAAGTACAATCGTGAAACTTTGCAAATAAGTACAGTGTAATGTGATATGCAAACGATCCAAAATTTGTGCCAATACGCATGCTCATACACACCGAGGTGGTGCTACAATCAGGAAGAGGGTGCTATATAAGCCAGAGCAAATTCGAAGATTCATAAACGTGACAATTACAAGCCGATTGCAGGAAGACTTTGGTAAGCGAAACATGCCAGGTAAACGTTCTACAAGACATTTCTCACATTTAAGCGAGTTTGAGAGAGACCTGATCATCGGGATGAAAACTGCAGGCTGGTCAACGCGCCGTGTTGCTGATCAGGTGGATCGTTCGCAGTGTGCTCTTAGAAATTGTTGGGAGCAGTGGACACGAGAAGGTACCCACGCGCGTTAAACCGGGTCTGGAGTGACCAGGAGGACCATGATGAGAGAGGATCAAAGGATTGTGCGGCAAGCACTTGTGGACCCCGCAGTGACTCGTTCAAAGATACGAGCAGACGTAAGCTTAGCAATTGTTCCACAAACATTTACCAGACACCTTGAAGAAGCAAATATTAAATCGAAGCGCCCTTTCCGTGCACTCCTTTTAGCACCGGAACATCGGCAACTGCGTCTACAGATTAATGTGGAATGTCACAGATTGGCAAAATGTTGTGTTTAGTGATGAATCCCGGTTTGTTTTGGGCAGAGATTATAACCGTGTACGGGTGTGGAGGCACCCTGGTGAGCGGTACAATTCCTCCCCCCATAATGTTATACGTCACACTGCCCGCACAGCTGGTGTAATGGTCTGGGCGTCAAAGCCTATGATAGACGGTCCACTTTATTTATGATGCGTGGAACCTTAACGGGCCAACGTTTACGTTGATGATATTCTTCAACCTCGTGTAGGACCTTTCCTAAATGGTCTCACAGGGGCAATTTTCCAGCAAGATAATGCTCTTCCGCATACAGCAAGAGTTGCTTAAGACTTCCTACGTCATTTTCTGAGTCTTCCATGATCGGCCCTCTTTCCCGATTTGGCCCCTGTAGAGCACGTGTGGGATCATCTAAAACGGCAGATGCCATCGTGTCACTCTGTACATAATTTTGAGTTGGCTGTTCAAGATTTGTGGGCCCATCTTCCTCAGGACAACATAAAGTGTCTAATCAACTCAATGCCAGACCGTGTGGCGGCATGTATTGCAGCTGGAGTTGGTCCAACACGCTATTGAAGTTGCCCAGTATTTGTGTCGTTGCACGCCCTTTATTCGTTCAATTGTCTTGTTTTTGAGATCAAGTGAATCTCCCATCTGTGTCATTATGTGTATTAAATTTCATTTCAATCCGATGATTTCTTCTTGGGTCGCTACTTTCAATGTTTCTGAGTGTATAAGGAGGGCGCGATAAAAATTGTGATATTAAAGGGAGGCGCCAGTATTGAAAGTTTGAGAAGTACTGCTCTAAGACCTACAGAGTTGAAATTTGGCAGGCATGTGCTTCTATTGCTGAGTAGAAAACTGCTAAGAACGGTTTCTACGGATATCTAATAGGCATGGGGTGTCACGTGTGCCATAGATAAATAAATTCTCCGCTTTTGAACCTAGATTAGAAAACTTGAAACTTTACAGACCTATTTTTTTGTTGTTGTTGAGTAGAGATCTGCTAAGAAAGGGTTTCGTGGTAATCGAAGAAGTGTGGGCTATAGGGGCGTAAATGTCAAATGTACTTACCTTTTCGAAATTCAAATATTTAACACTTTAAATCAAGAGGCGAATTCTATAAGAATATTTTTTGTTCAGATGAAATCGTAATTTTAAGAATAAAGAGTCGCAGGGGTATTAATTTTGTCTCGACACAGGAAAATGTAAACAATTTTTGATTAGATGCAATACTTTGAAATTAAAATTAAATAACTCGAAACTCCTACACATTCCTTTTTTTTTTTTTTTTAAAAAAAAAGGTTTCATAAAAATATAAAATGTTTAAAATATAGTCATAATTTTAAAAAGCATCAGCATATGCAAATAAGAAACATCTCTGTAAGTAATATTAATTAAGTCTTAGATTGAGCATTATATTTTTTTTAAAATAGTAGCTCTAATTACTAGAAATAAGTTGATTTAAATAGTTAAATATATCCTTATTACAGTGTAACTTTTTTTTATATAACAGGAATAATAAATTATATTTTTTAAAAAAAATGAAAAACATGTATTATTTTTTAATTTCAATATTATTCAAATAGTTGGAAATACACAATATACATAATATCCTAAAATTTCGTACAGCATGATACATTTTATAATTCTATAAAGTTTTATTCATTAAATGCTACTACTTTAGAAAATAGCATGCGCAACGTAAAATTTACTTAATATTTATTAAAGAAAATTTCTTATTTTCATATCCTTTTAATTTCTAAAATTATGATTATATTTTAAACATTTTAAATTTTTTTAAAACCTCATTTTTTTATAAATAATCTGTAAAAAATAGTGGAATTATTTAATTCTAATTTTAAAGAATTATATCTATTTAAAAATTGTTTTCAGCTCTCGAAAAAAAAAACAATTAACACTCTAGAGCCTCCCTAACCAGTGGAACACACAAGGGGGGTCCTAGGGGTCCGGACCCCCTCAGCACTTCATTTTTTTTTTTTTCCGATTTGTAATAGTCCTATGTATATATTACGTAACATTTAGTTATGCATTTGTTATTAATAATAAATAAGTTTATAATTACTGCTAATTATTTATTCAATAAATAATTTTGTATTGTTTTTGTTCCGGAAATTCGACACAATCAAAAGAATATGTTGTGCGGTGTACTAGAGCATGATACCAAAATGTTGGACTTTCGACCCTGTACCCCCCTCCCCTTAAAAAATTTTGTGTGCGCTACTGTCCCTAACATATCAGTTATTTTTAATCAATTTGTAGTCAAAAACCTCATGAGTTAAACATATATAAACAATGAATAGTCAATCAACAAGAGAGACACCCAGCGAACTGGCTGGAAAACGGTTAATTTTTTAATGTAACAAAAAATTCTGTATATTCTCTTAAAAAATTGGGGGCTTATCCTTTTAATAATTGTTAGGGCCACAAAAGAAAATAAAAAATATATTCGTCGTTCGAATTGAAGATTTGAACTAAGAATTTTCAAACATCCGTGGAATGGAATTAAGTTACGTTTGATTTTATTTTGAAACAAAAATATTTATTCTGTCTTTTAAATTGTAACTTGTACCATGTATTTTTTTTGTAATCATTCTTTTTTACAATAATATCTATTTAAAAAAAGTTATTTACCTGAGCAGAATTCATTCGTAAAACTATCTTCTTTCACTTTATGTATGTTTACAGTTCTTTATTCCCATTATTATGTATCAAGAACTTTTTAATATTAGATGCAAATGCAAATAACACCACCTTCTTGGGGCACAATATGATTTCGTGACACAATAAAAGAAAAATCGTTATTCACTAATGCATGTAAAAATAAATACGTAATAAATTGAAAAGGTGGAAAAATATAAAAATATGCATATATCTGTAAATGCAACACTGTTGATAAGGCTGTTATCTTTTTCATAAAACACAAAAACTTTTACACCTTTAAAATAATACAAATTTAAATCTCTTCAATTAAATATTTATGTTTATGTTAAGTGAGAAACAAAATAATACATTCATCTTTTTTTTTCTATATAAAACCCATCATTGTTTTAAAGAAATGTATTATTATGGTAATTTTCTTTCCACTTTTCACCAAAAACAAAAATGTTTTTACTGCACTAGTTTTTATTTTAAAAAAGAGTGCATGAAAAAATAAATAAATATCGTTGACTCTTGTTATCGCATGTATTTTAATGGAGATTTAAAAGAAAAGACAACGCTTTTCGCTATGTTTGTTCTTAGGGAAAAAAAGAGAAGAGAAAGCTTAAAAATAAGGAATTAGAAATGTATTGTAAGTATAAGTATGAAAACAATAACAGCTATATTTCGAGATTAAGCAAAAGCATTAACGATGAGCAATTGGAAGAAAAAAAAAGGACTTTTTATAAGGAGGTAAAAGGTTTTATTTGATACCGAAGTTATTTAAAAATTAAAAGACTTCTTTCAATTTCCATATGGTATCAAGATAAAAATTTATTTGTTTGAGAGTTTTAAAATGAAACAACTAAAGCCCACACACGCAATGACGCTAGAAGCCAGAGTGAAGTAACTTATTTGGAATACAGTCCGTTGAGAAATTCTAAGACCACTCTACTTTTGTAAAGTATTAAAAAAATTAAGACTCAAAGTATTTAAACACATTTAGGGATATAACATTCCTTTAGATTTAATATATTGTTAATTCAATAATTTTGAAGACCGCAGTAGTCTTGTGATCAATATCACGAAGTGGCTGGGTAGTCGAAGTAACCTGATGGTCAAGGTAACGGACTCCTGACCGTCGTGTTATGGGTTCAGGCTAGTATCTCTGAAGTCCCGCCGTGTAGGGGCGCAATGCGCGTTAAATCTGTCGAGAACTCAAACGTCCTCCTGCTGGTATGGTGTGGTAGTTAAGAACTAGCACAGATATCGTCATCGTCACTTGATCATGTTTCGAAATTACGAGGTCCATCTCCAAAAGCCCTCGAGTAGCTCAACACAGTGCGACATTAATATTCACTCACTCACTCATGAAGGGGCTGGCGTGTTATGATTTCAAGCCTAGTACTGCTGAAGACCCGTCATGTAGAGCGGACCAATGCAAGTTAAATCTGCTAATACTTAAGCATCCTACGTTGGTATGATGTGGAAGTTAGAAGAAAGAGGGGGTGACAGTTCAAGTGTCTTCGATGTAACTTGAAAATGTTTCAAAATGTCGAGGTCCAATAGCAGCTTCATGGTGCGACGTCAATCCTCCAATAGTTTTGAACTAATCATTAAATGTCTAAGTTAATAAGAATATTGGAATAAAGGAAAAGTTATATATATATATATACACTAGCCGTCACCCACCCGCTTCACTGGGTATTTCCCGATGTTGTATATGTGTATACTGTTTACATATATATTAATTTTTGATATCTAGCATTAATAATTCGATTGTATTGAAAAATATATTTATAGCTGTTACACTCTCGCCCCTTGATACTAAAAGAACATAAATTATAATATCTAATTTCTATTTATATCTAAAATAGAAGGAGAAAGATTTTTTTTGCTCACTTAACCTAATAATCAAGTGCATTTCCACCAAAGCAATTTTCAGTGGATCTCTACTCCATAAAATAAACATGCGTGCTAAATTTCAAGTCTAAATCTAACAGAGCAAAAACGGAATTTTTATCATCAATACCTCGTTGAGAGCACTCTTAGCGGATTCCAATTCAACAAAAGAAGCATGCAAACCAAATTTTATTATTGTAGTCTTAGCAACTCAAAAACAGGAATTTTGTCTATCAATACGCCCCAATAACTCTCCCCGCTTCCCCCTGGAGATGATTTCCGTAAAATCCATTCTTAGTGGAACTCTATTCAACTAAAGAAAAGTGCTCAACAAATTTCAAGTAAATGAGTCAAATTCAAAAACAGGAATTTTTCTATAGCACGCCTTAATCCCTCGCAATCCCACTCCTTTGGGGGGTCTGTTTTCGCAAAATTCTTTGTAAAAGGAACTTTATTCCATGAACGGAACATACCTTCTAATTTTCAAGCAGGTGTTTCTATTAGTTGAAAAACGGAAATATTTATCTATTACGCCCTTAATCCCCCTCAGTGACGCTTGGGGACCAATTTTCCCCCAAACTATATTGTTGCGGATCTCTACACCAAGAAAGGAATTCGCTTACCAAATTTTAAGAATGTACGTCTAATGGTTTAAAAATGGAAATAACTATCTATAACGCCCCTTAAGCCCCCGCAACGCCACTTAGGAAACAATATTCACAAAACCCATCTTACGGCATATCTCTACTCAGTGAATCGAATCTGCTTACTCAATTTCAAGATTTTACGTCTAATAGTTTAAAAAGGAGTTAATTGACTATAACGGCCCTTAATTCTCCACAAAGCCACTTGGGAGTCGATTTTGACAAAACCCATTTTGCAGCGGATCTGTACTCTATGAAAGGAATCCGCTTACCAAATTTCAAACTGTACGTCTAATAGTTTAAAAATGAAAATAACTATCTATAACGCCCCTTAAGCCCCCGCAACGCCACTTAGGAAACAATATTCACAAAACCTATCTTACGGCATATCTCTACTCAGTGAATCAAATCTGCTTACTCAATTTCAAGATTTTACGTCTAATAGTTTAAAAAAGGAGTTAATTGACTATAACGGCCCTTAATTCTCCACAAAGCCACTTGGGAGTCGATTTTGACAAAACCCATTTTGCAGCGGATCTGTACTCTATGAAAGGAATCCGCTTACCAAATTTCAAAACTGTACGTCTAATAGTTTAAAAATGAAAATAATTATGTATAACGCCCCTTAAGCCCCCGCAACGCCACTTAGGAAACGATTTTCAAAACCCATCTTATAGCGGATATTTACCTTATGAATGGAATCAGCTTACTAAATTTCGAGATTTTACGTCTAATAGTTTAAAAAAGGAGTTAATTTCCTAAAACGCCACTTAATTCTCTACAACGCCACTTGGGAATCGATTTTGACAAAACCCATTTTCAGAGGATCTGTACTCTATGAAAGGAATCCGCTTAACAAATTTCAAGACTGTACGTCTAATAGTTTAAAAATGGAAATAATTATGTATAACGCCCCTTAAGCCCCGCAACGCCACTTAGGAAACGATTTTCACAAAGCCCATTTTATGACACACCCCTATTATAATTGTAAGGCCCCTTGTCGAACACAATAGAACATGGAATTTAACATGATATTTGTTCAATTTTCTTCTCATTTGAAATATGAATATAACCTCTGGATGTGTAAATTTTAAATCTGGAAGACCATGTGGGATCTTAAATGGCCCCTCAGTTAAATAACACGTTATGTTGTATCAAATCCTAAAGAGAGAGAGTTTTACGTTTTAAATTATTTAAGAGTATTTAAATAAGGTGCAGCCATAGCTGAAAAAAAATGATAAACTATAAAGTAATCGCAATAAAAAGCTCTGAAAATAAAATGATAAGTTTACATTAAGGTTAGTAATTCGAATGCATGAAGTATTTTCAGTTGAATTTAATCGACTATTTCCATTACTGCATAAGTGTGTCTAATTGAAGCCGCTGTAGCCTATAGTAAACATCTATAGTGGCCTGTAGTAATAGTGTCGTTGTCGAGTTGTGAGCTCGAGTCGTGATGCCTCTGAAGACCCCTCGTGAAAAGGGTGTAATGAGTTCTATTCGGGCCTCTACTAATCCTCTTGTAGAAAAGACTCTTTTTAACTTTGATATCAGTTTAAAAACAACTTTCGTAGAGAAGACAGGATTTATGCTTTAAACTATATTTAAGTGTCAGTCATTGAGTAGGTGAGTAATGGTTAAAAGTTGATTGTAAGCTTAAATTCAATTGTTGGCGACTGGGGTTGCGCATCGTAAGATTAATACTAGAAGAAGTATCCACGGGAATAGTGGAAGGTAACCATCTTACTGCAGAGCAAACGAACAGATTGAAAGCCGGATCATACAAGAGATTAAGAAAGATAAGTTCCTTTCATACGTTTGATACATAAAATCGGGTTCTAATTTCTGACTGCTTCTCAGGTTTAGTTATTAAGAGGACACGGTGCCCTGTACACAATTTCTTTTACTTAGATATTTATAAGAATAAAATTACATGCACTGTATTCGAACACATCCGTAATAAACATTTCATAAGCCAAATACTATTTTTAAACAAACAATAATTTTAAATTTTATAATTTTTTAAAATTATTGAAAATTATTAAAATTCCTACTACTTTTACAAATTTGAATATTTTTGATCCATTTTTTTCTGATATTCCTGGAAGTATTTCCCACAATCCTGTGCATGGGATTGGCATTACAAGTGATACTTTTATTTTTAGAATTTTTTTCTTCTCTTAGACACTATATAAAAACAGTAAAAAAACAGCTATATCTATAACTTTATAGATTTCTAAAAAAATAACTGTTCATCTAAATACTTATTCCATGCACAGAATTATCAAACATATTATTTTAGACAACCAGAAAAAGTTTAAAACTTTTATAGTGAATATAAAAAAAAGCCTTAGCATTTCAAACACATGATCATCATGAAAAATAAGAAGCTGAGAAAAAGCAATTTAAAGTTTTTGAAATAAAAAAAAATAATTGAATGAGCTAAAATATAGTATCCATTCTAATATATATTAAAATTCAAGTTATACTAAGTATTTTTAATGCAAAATTCATCCTGAATTAACACATATTAAAAAGGAAATAAATTAAGATTAAATGGAATGAAGTGATACAAAACAGTAAAAAAAACCAGATATACCTAACTTTATGGATCTTTTAAAAAATAGCTCTTCATATAAATCCTTAAGCTATGCACAGAATTCTCAAATATTTTATACAAGGCAATCAGGAAAAGTTTCAAATATTTATAAGGAATACAAAAAAGCCTTAGCATTTTAAATATATGATCACGATGAAAAATATAAATTCGTGAAAAACGTTTAAACTTTTGAAAGTCAATAAAATACATGAAAGAACTAAGCATTGACCTTCACCCTTACATATATTGCAATTTATATAGGTCATAGTAAATAGTTTAAGACAGTAATATATTCTAAGTTATTAAATATTATTAAATAAATATATTAAAATTAAATGTACTAAAATATTACAATATGTATCAAATGCACTAACAAATTGTTTTGAAATTATAAAATATTCATTTTATGTTCATATTATAATTGTAAATAAATATTATTAAAAAACCACCTCGTTCATATTTGATTCCTTCTTTTTCAATGAATGAGGCGTTTCGCCGCTTTTTTGCTAACGCAATTTTTTCCCAGCAATTGCGTACGCTGCCAATCATTTTCTTTTCCTCTAAAAAACTCTGCAGTAGTCTCGCCAAACAGCCAACATTTTTTTACTGTTTATTTGAAGCAAACCTATTTTCCTTTTGCATATTTTCTAATTATTTTTTGTACCAAAATTGAATTCACAAACTGCATCACAAACAGCAATAGTTACTCGACGTAGTGTCGCTGACGTTTCTTTCGAACATTTACCCCATATGATGCTGTGAAGGCTCTCGTTTGCATTTTGTGTCACACATCTTATGCATCTTTGAAGGAGTTCATTCGAAGCTAATCTTTGATATATTGGCATAATTTTGGCTAAATGAGCTTCCTTCAACGGTGTCTTCACATGCTTCACGTGAAGAACCGGTACTTCACCACGAGCAAGAGCAGCCTGGAAAAAGCACCAAGAATCTTTTCCAGTCAGATATTTAAAATGTTGAGGTTTTTGGTCCGTTGATATACTATGAAACAATGGTGCATAAATTGCAGTTTTCATTGCTTCTACGTCACCTTTGTTCGAGCGAATCGCATTTTGATAGTAACGTGACATTTTTTTTAATTGTCTCTTAAACTGTCACCGGATTTCCCTCCCAAGGAAACACATCTTGCCCGTCATTCTTTAACAGCTTTTCGTAAAGATGTACCTAGCCTCTTGCTTTCATGGTTTACGCACTCTTCTTTCTTTATTTTTATATTATAAACTTTCTTAGTATTTAAATATTGATATGCTTTTGCATCACCATCTGACAATAGTGTCGTGTATCGAAAACCATTATCTTCAGATCTTTGCCATAATTTAAGAGCAGCCTCTTGTTCCATGGCACAAGATGATCCTATGTGATTGATAGCACATAAAGATACATGACCTTCATACCACACATGAAATTCTGCCGAATTTTCTCCCAAACCAGATTTTGCGTGTTCATATTCAATGCAGCGTTTCGATATAATTTCAAAATCCATGACAAATACAGTAAGAAAGTCAATCACGCAACCTACACCTATTTGAGATGAATGTCCCCGAGTCAACCAAGTACCATCAACAGTAACATCTATATCAGTAATGGCACTATTACTTTGATAAGCACTTTTCACCTGACTTCGAACATCATTCAAGCTTTTTACTATAGATCTAACCAAAGATTTACGTAACTTTTTTTTATATATATTGAATGTTCTGCTTGAGGGTAAATCCATATTCATTAACATACAAAATTTTCCCATAGCTAAATAGCCTTTCCCAACACTTAAAGTGATTGCACCATGCGCATGTTTATGTCGAATGATTGGCTTTCATTTCCTTCACTGTCAGAAATTCGTCTGGATGTAAAGTTACTATATTTAATTATATCGCAAGAAGTGCAAAATACAGAGATTCTTCTAGAAAATCTAAGATTTTCACCAATGTCAATTTTTAGTGAAGACGATTTGAAAACATCACACAATACGTATTTTAAAAGTCCTTTTAAAAACTGTACATCCATTATCACATAATGAGGGGCTTCAGAATTTTCACAACAATTTAAATCGTTCAAGCAGCCGTCTTCTAAAGTTTGGCATCTCATATTTCTTTCTGGTAATGCTGAGGAAATAGAAGTTTCATCTTTTCTGAAAACATCAGTTTCATGACTGTAGTGTTCACTGCACCATCTCTTGTTAGCTTTTTGTTTACTAACAAGACTCGATCGCTTTCGTCTAGGCATGATGAATTAAAGTGTACTTATTAATAAAATGATATTCAAACGAATATTTAAAATTATAAAGAAATAAATTGATTATATAATTGGCTTTGAGAAAAAAACCTTTAGTTTTGATACTAATGGTTTTAGAATAAGAAAAAAAGGATGCAAAGTAAAATGGAATAACGTTTCTCTCTCTTGCATAAAAACAAACGAATTAATTCACTTCTCTTCTAATTAAAGTATAAAGTTTTAGAATCGCGTGTAAAAATAAATCAATCGAAATTGTTTAGGCTAGGATGATAGCGTCTGCATAAGAAGCAGACGGCATGTCTTTTAGTTTCGGTTTCGCTTCAACATACTGTCAAAAAATTTAAATAACTCGGAAAATAATGCCGCTAGAGCTACCAAATTTTATAAACATATTTAAAAAAGTCACACAACTAAAATAAGGCAATAATGAAAATTCGTTTAAATCGTCATTTTTAGAGTAATGTTGTCCCCTTAAAGTGTATTCGTATAGTGTTAAATGTTAAATACATCTAGTTATTCTAAGATAATGTTTGCTTCTTCCTGTAACCCTCTAACACCCACGAACTTCGGGTCACGGCAAAAGGTTGTTGTTCATTAAATTTGTCGTGAATGAAAATCCTCACGTTAGCGTGGAGTGGAAGTTAAGGGAATATGGTACAGACTCGATTGTCGTCTTCGTTACTTGACCACGGTTAAAACTACGTTTTGAATCACCAATAGCCCTCATGCTTGTAATTAAATGAGTTTAAAAATAATCCATTTGTATAAAAGTATTTGAAATAAAATTTATCTTGTATGGCATGATAGAGTAGGTCGCTGATTTTTATTGTACTAATATTACTAATTTGATATATTTTTTCATGATTAATAGATAAATTAAATATTTATTCATTAATTTAGAAATAACCGAAGCTTGTATAGTAGTGCTGGTAAAACAAATTATATGCACAGAGTATTATGTTATTGATCTGAACTAATTATTGGTATAGGAATAAGCGAGATAAGTTATAAAAATGAATAAAAGTATGTTAACTAAAAAACTATATATTTAGAGTATAAAGACTATTTATTTAGAAATAAAATAAAGAGAAATGGTGAATAATTGATGACTAGAGAAAACTTAAATCAATTTTTTTAATTGGTCTAAAAACATATTTGCAAAATAATTTCGGTTTTTTTTTAATCAAGTTTTTTTTATTATGAATTATTTTAAATGTTTATTCATATCAAGTGACTGCCAGTGTAAGCAAAATCGGGATTAATGATAATTTACTGTATATAAATTGTAATATTAATTTAAAAGTTTTGAAAGAATTCTAAATATATATTTATAACAAACCTGCGCGTTACAGGTGTTTTATATTATAAATACAATTTATAATAATTTTTTCGATTTTGATAATTTATTACTTTCTCTCTTCTAATCTGTACTATTAAGATTCTGATAAAAATACTTTTCATATGTAAAAGTAAGAAACTTTTAACAGCTTAAGCGGATAAAATTAATCGAAAAAAGTTTAGTATAAATGCCTGAGATATGTTTTTATTTGAAAATGAAATTTATTATGTAAACAACAGAAACATGTCATACAAATTAAATGAGATTAGTGATAGCAAAAATTTATTACATATAAAGAGTGAGAGTGTTAAACTCATTGTCATTCATTGTTCAAAACTGTTCAGTGTTTAATGGTGTAGAACAAACTTTGTTAAATAACGAACTAAGCAAACTATTACTGTTTAATCTCAAGTCAACTATATCGAAACGTGATAGGGTGTATATAAAAAACGTTCTGTGTACATACCTTGACGGAAAGCTAACTTACTAGTTTAAGATTTTTAACTATACCTTTGGATCAGAGAAAAAAATATGTAATGTTGCTTAGAATTCTAATGCGGTAAATTTGCAAGAAGACGTTTAATTACAAAGCATACGTAAATCAGCACTTTATTATGTTTTCACCAAAAAAGTTAATCAAGAATAAAAAAAAAAAATATCATTAACTATAATATATAGAATGAAATTCGGGTCCTCAGTTAAAAAAGTTAATATTTTTTTTTTTGCTTCTTATTGTTTGTTCATCCATATTTTAAGAACTTTTCTTTATCAACCATACTTTTATACTTCTTTGAATATAATTTGAAATACTGACCTTGATAAATGGTAATGTACAGTGGGCCACAAAAGTGTTCATACACTTACAATTTCTTGTGAAATTTAATGTTTTCGGCGAATAAAAATTAATACATTGTATTTGTAATTTTTTACGATATCTGCAACTTGTTCTTAATGGAATGATAGATAATTATTTTTTAAATATAGTATAACTGACTTTTTAAAATCAATAATCACAAAAAGCTACTAAAAATTACGCCACAAAAGTCTTCGTACACTTAACAAAAATCTCAACTTAGCTTTAAATACTGTAATTCTTTCTTAATTTAGTACTTAGTAGATATCTTTTAGTGTCCACAACAACTTTTAAGCGCCTTGGTACAGATTTAATCAGTTTTTTTTTTTGTAATTTCTGCATCAATTTTCGTCCATTCTGCTGCGATTATTGTTTTTACTTCACATTTTGTGTTTGTCATCTTTTCTTTTTTTACATCAAATTCTCACCAAATATGTTCTACTGGGCTAAATAAAGTGATTGAAGAGGTGTTTTTACAATTTGGGGATAGTTATAGTGACACCAGTGGCGTACATTGAGAGCAGTGCGCTAGGCGTCATTACCCTGTTAAAAAATTAAGTCACCTCCAATATCCAAATTTCGAGCAGATAATTTAAAATTTCTCTTTAAAATATTTAAATAGAGCTCATGATTCATAATATCAACAAAAAATAACATATTACTTAATTCAGAGGCCAATTTACATCCCCACGCCAGAACACCTACATTTCAATGCTGAAGCATGGAGGTGGAGGAGTTCTTGTTCCACATAAATTCAAGGGATTAAAATTCCTTTTTTTTCATTTACAAGTTATTATAAGGCACATCGGAACCAAAAATGTTGAATTATCTGCCATCCAAATCAATTTGCTGTCAATTTTGAATTTTCTGAAACTTAATCCCAAGAATATAGTTGGTTTAATAAAACACGGAGGTTTTTTTTTTTTTTTTTGAAGTGTTCTTGCGTGGGAGGTGTAAATCGGTCACAAAATTTGATAATTTGGTATTTTTTGATGATATTGGGAATCATGAGCTCTATTTAAATATTTTAAATTATTCGCACGAAATTTGGATATTGGAGACGAATTAATTTTTGAAACTGGGTAATGACGCCAAGCGCACTGCTCTCAATGTACGCCACTGGTGTCTCTATAACTGTCCCCAAATTATAAAAACACCTCCTTAAAATCCCTTTTTTTAGCCCAGTAGAACATATTTGGTGAGAATTTGATACAGAAAAAAAGAAAACATGACAAACACAAAATGTGAAGTAAAAATAATAATCACAGAAGAATGAATTAAAATCGATGTAGAAATTACAAAAAAAGACTGATTAAATCTATACAAAGACGCTTAAAAGTTGTTGTGGACACTAAAAGATATCCTACTAAGTACTAATTTAAGAAAGAAATACAATATTTAAAGCTAAGTTGAGATTTTTGTTAAGTGTACGAAGACTTTTGTGGCGTAATTTTTTAGTAGCTTTTTTGATTATTTTAATTTTTTAAAAGAAATAGTTATACTATTTTTAAAAAATTAATAATATCATTCCATTAAGAACAGGTTGCAGATATCATAAAAAATTACAATTACAATACATTAATTTTTATTAGTCGAAAACATTAAATTTCATAAAAAATTGCAAGTGTAGGAACACTTTTGTGGCCCACTGTATACGAATCAATTGAATATATACCTGGAATGAAGTTTGAAGTACAATGCAGAACCGTCGTATGAAAAGATATACTTGAATTTCAGTTACCTAAAGTAATGATGCTAAAATCATTCTTCCAAATATACGAATCTTTTACTGAACCACAAAATTTCTGGTTATCATGTTTAGATGTATTAGGAATTAATCCTCTAAACTTAGACTGAAAGTAAACGAAATCCATTCAATCTCCTCACATTTGTCTGTGTATCAGCAAAAAAAAAAAATCCTGCATGGAATGAATGGGTTCCTTCTTGATATATGGCTTTGAGTAACATGTTTTTTCCCGGTGTCTGCCAACGGATTTTATAAGCTTGATTTCAAAAACAGATTTTTAACTATAAGCATAGCTGGATTGAAAAAAATGTATGTATGGTGTAATATAATTAATCAAGTGGGTGTGTATTCTGTATTTATACGCTTAAGCTTTTAGAGTTACTAAATTTTTAGAAACATGCGCGTTTTATAGAAGAAGTCCACAACAAATTTTAACGTTACTTGAAAAATGTGGAAAAAACAGGTTTGTGGGATTTGTATATATATAGAATCTGGATAAGGTTTTTAAACTAATTTCTAAGAAAATTAAGATAATAATTTTTGAACAAGTATTTTGTTTTAAGAAATGTTTTTCGAAACAAATTTCAAATACTTACATGGCAATGGATAAGTAAGCGAGTGAATATTAACGTCGCACTGCTTTGCTACGCGAGAGCATTTGGCAACGGAACTCATAATTTTGAACCACTATGAAGTGACGAGGACGACACCTGAGCTGGCACCCCTTCTCCTAATTACCACACCAACGGGATGACGTTTCAGCTCTCTACATATTTAACGTGCATATCGGCCCCACCCGGCGATTCTTCCATGGTACTGGACTCGAACTCATGACCTGCCTTCCACGATCTGATACTTAGACCACTAGGCTACCGCGGTCACAGCAATGGATGAGACATAACCAAAAGTATACATTTAACCAATCATTTAGAATGCAGTAAAAACAAGGAAGAAAAGATGAAATCCCCACATGTTTTAAGTTACTTGAAGCAGTGAGATGAAATCGAATTGAATTTTTTTACAAATGTCAAACTTTTCCGTAAAGTAAACTATAATATGAAGACTTATGATGAACCAAATTTCTAAACTCAAACAGTTATATTTGGGAAAAAAAGCTTTTTCGGCATAGGGGATCTCTAAGTAGCCGTCGAACCACAACTCCTCTCTTAGGGTGTTCTCATTTAAAAGTGGAATGGAACGGAGCTTAGTCGTATTGCGACATGTAATTTGTTCAAAGCAGTGGCGAACTACAGGCATTAAACTGGCCCCTTGTCTCGATGAATTTTATGGGCTTTGATTTGAATATACCGTCAATCAGCTGGCATTAGCAACAACAGAAATATATGGGTCACGTTGAAAGTTTTAATTATTTAGCAAAAGTTTAATATTTACTACAGAAATTACGCTGTAAAAATGAAAAAAAAAAATAGGAGGGTCCTTAAAAAATTTGGAAAATTCGCTTATGAGATTAGGATTTAAAAAGTACAATAAAGTGAATAAGAACTAAGTTGTTCTGGATTTATTTAAAAAATATGTGATGTTTAATTATCCTTATTCTCTTTCTCTCTTATTTAAAAATGATTCCAAGAACTAATAGGATTTAATTGAGAATTTCATTCGAGAATATAAAATAGTACTTAACAAAATGTATCGCAAAATATTAACCAAGTAATATCAACACGTTCTGAATAGTCTTAATTAATTGGGTTTTTTTCAAAACAGAATCAGTCTAAATATTGATTTACATTAATATATTGATTTTCCTTCTTCTGTTTGTAATTATTCGCAAGATACTGTTTGTTACTTTTTTCTGAGAAAATAGCATAAAAATTGCCTCTTTTGAATAAGTGCATTACAACAACAATAAAAAGAAGTACTGCTAATATGAGCAGAATGTTCGAAATTTGTCTTCTTTCTAAGTGTCAATCTAATTATGAAAAATTTGTAGTCTTGCCTACTTTAATTCTGCAACTAATTCCTTCCCATTCCTTTTCCTGGAATCCTCAGGGGAGCCATTGCAATCCGGGACACTAACTCCTTGCATTCGTATCCCAATTCGTGGATATTTGTTTTCTAGAGGAAGAATGGTATTTTGTTTGTATTTACTGACTATTGATAAGGATGCAGATTCATTGTCACGGCCGAAAAAAGAAGGTGGGAATAACTAATAAAGTGGATTTGAATAAATTCGTGTAAAATAAATTTTTTTGTTTTTAAAAAAGTGGAATCTTATTGAAATAGTGTTGTTGCCTTTACTATAGTTTAAATGATAGAGTTTAGGTACATTTGTGGTAACAGATTCTTTTAAGGATTCCTGATAAAAATGTGAGTTTTATAGATAAGGTTTGATATTAACATAGTTTTCTATGCAGGTTTAACCGAATAATTATTCTAGATTTTTATTTAACTGACGTACTTTTGAAATAAGAAAACTTATAGAACATATAAATGAGATGCTTAAAATAATAATTATTATATTAATAATTCTTTTGATGATAGAGTGTGGTCATTATTTAATAAAATAAAAATGCGGTGAGATTTCTAAAACTTGTAACATTAAACAATATATATCTTATTATAATATTACTTTATGATAAATTATAAATGCTCAAAAAATGTTAAATATATTTTTGCATGCAGACGAACATAGCATTATGAATGGTAATTTTTGTGATTAAATATTATTCCTAGAGAAAACTTCGAATTTTAATACAAATTTCAGAATGAGATTTTTTCTTTACATCTAAAACCGTTTTAGACAATTTTTTGGTACAGTTTTATTTTTAGTTTAATTAAAATAAACGTATCAATAGAGTTTTAAAAAAAACATGCAAGTGTTGACATATTGCTTTCATCAACATAAAAATAAGCAAAACATGAAAATATTACAATAATAAATAAAAAAAATATTCGGAAGTATAATAATAAGGCCAAATACTTTTTCATTAATTTATACAAGGGGTATCAGAACTTAAGGAATAATTAAAAATATTTCTTGTGTGTGAATTGCAAATATTTTTTTTTTCTCTTACACACCTTAAATTCCCTCAGAGGTCTTCAAACTTTGTCGATGCATAGAACCCTTGAAACTATAAACATCCTACGAACCTCATTAATAAAGCCTCCCCTTACAATGGTATATTTTAAAATAATATTTAAAGTAGATCACATGTTTTATATAGGTACCTTAAGTAAAGACATTGAAAAAATTTCTATATTTTTTAGTAAAATATTTTAATGTTTCGTGCTCCAGATGTCATCTATAGTGTCATTATACACTGGTTATTAAAAACTATCGAACAATCAGAAAAATGACGATTAATCAAAAAAGCTTTTAGTAGAATTTAATGAAACTTATCAACATAATACTGTGAGAGATTGGCACCTCTCTCTTGGTTACCTAGATATGTGGGAGGTAGGGAAGAAACGCTCGGCATGATCCAAACAATCTATTGGTTTATCACGCAATGAAAATACACAGTTTCAACTAATAATAGTAAGAGAATGTCTCGATACTAACCATGAAAATGGAACAACGACGGTAATATATGAAGGATTAGAAGACTATCAGACTTCAACCTTACTTTATAAAGGATCTAACCTATCCCCCGATTTAATCTAATAAGAATTTAATCTCGGTGAAATATCTTCACTTTAAAACTTCCTCCTAATAAGTATCTTCATCACAGTAGTTCAAATATGATACCTTCATTATCAGTCTCACCTGGTTTTGGGCTTATTTCCTCTCCTACTCTATAATCAAGCTAGAAAACTTCGACTATATATAGTAAGTTAATTTGAATATCACAAATTTCTTCTTTCGAAGGGCTGGTTGTGAATAACGCGAATTGATAGCCCAAAAATTTCCCAAGAGGATTAGTTGAAGGATCGTGGATAGATCCAGAACAATACAAAACATAAAAATGTATGAAAAAGCATAAAAAGAAATCTCCATACCACTATGGTGTTAAAGAAATTAGAATGTATATACAATGAACAAATTGGATGTGTCAGTTTGATATAGGAAAAGTACTTTTTTAATATGGGATATGATCCCCCAGAAAAGTAATACAGCACATGCAGCGATGCGTGATGCTCTTAATTATGCAGTCTATAAATTCTGTAGGAAGTGCGAGCCACATTGCTCTTCTAAGGCAGTTGAGAGCATGGCTAGGTTTCTAGGAGGGAATTTAGAGCAACTGCCTAGAGAGTTCCAAACACTCTCGATATGATTCTGACCGGGTATTCGAGCTAGTAACTGCATGTACTGGATTGTTTTCTGCTCAAAAAAATGATCCATGATGCGAGCCCAGTGTATCATTGTCTTATAGTAGCACGAAAGCTTCCCCTACTACCCCGGCATTGATTAGTATCCCGGATGTTATTTATATAGGTGCGTGCATCAACATTTCTACGTGAAAAAGCGTTCGTCCACCCAAAGAGATACCACCATCGGACACTGCCTGCATCTCTGTTATGGATGTGTCATGGAAGAAAATGAGCTCCATGTTCTTTCCAAATGAAAATACGCATCTTCCTCGAGGCTGAACCTGGACCAATGTGTAAAAAGAAAAATCCTCCATTGATCACGCATTCAGAGGACATGGTGGTGTGTCGAATGCAAACATTCCCGTTTCTAGCATGACGTGAACGGGACGCAAATTGCTGGCCGCATTTCATAAAGACATCATTCATGAAGCCTTCGACGCCCGATTGACCTGGATAACAACCTTCAGGAGCTTCCAGCGAGGAAGGATCTGAGCTTAGTCAGAATTACGATTCTATTCCTTCGTGCGCATAACGACAAATATTTGTTATCGTGACTCTTAATATTCCACAGCCGTCCTTGCTTAAACATTCTGGATGCCGAATCCGTGGTTAGAAATTGTTGCCAAAGCTTATGTCTCATAGACGGACTCACATTAAACCATCTAGTCACTTCTAACTGATTCTGTCCGGCCTTTAGAATTCCAATGACTCGACATCACAGTTCTTCGGTCAAATGATGCCTGGATGCCATTGTGACAATTTCGCTATACTGCATTTTTAATCTCAGAATCGCAACGACATTTACCGTCTTGCTCAGAGACATCAATTTTCATGCTCCTCGCAAATGACGTATTCCGACTGCAACGCCGTTATTTTGCATAATGAAACATCTCGTTCAAAGTTCTTACTTTCCAACATATTCACATTTCATTCAGATTGGCTTATTTTGGGGCAAGTTATCTCTATTTTTGTGATTCTTCTTTAATTTATCATAAACAGTGTATTTAATAAGTGGGATATGTATTTCCATTTTTTTACACATGCTATTAAGTCTAGGTATGTTGAAACGGTCTCTGCAGTCGCATTTTATATTCTGAGTTAATTTACTACTATATTTTTGGCTTTTCTTACCACATACGTTGAGTAGCATTTTTAAACTTGAATGCATTGTTCAGAATGGCATTAAAATGTTTATAACTGTGTGAGAAACTTATGCGTATTCTGAACATTGGCAACCTAAAATTTAGGTGTTCTTCCTGATTAGATTTAGATTTGGACATCGAATCTGTTGTTATGAGGAAAATTTATGCTTTCCCGTTTATTGGCAAGCTTTTAGCTTTATTCCTTCACGCTTTAAGATATCCGCGACTACCCTAAAATCATGATTTTTTTCAAAAATTGACAAAGTTTTTATGATTTTATTTTATAGACCATCTTATTAGCTTGATAAAAATACCAAGCTTTTTAATGTCCGTTCACTAGAACAAAAACTACAAGTATTTTAATAAAAGAAAATGCCATAACTTTACACAAGATGTCAAACTTTAAAATGCGTTTACTCGAATTATGTTTTTTTTTCGAAAAACTCAAACGGGGACAGCGATTGCTTAAAAAATTTTGAATATAATTTGCTGAAATTTTTTGTGAATATTTCGTATAACAGTAGAAGTGTTTTGATCGTCAGATTTATCAATAACTGTGTTATTTCAAAATTTACAGTCCTTTATGTGAATATAATCTCTCACTGCTTTTTTTAAGCAATTTCATATAGTCACTAAGATAGAGTGCTCTAGTTTTTATAAAAATTAAACTATCTATTATCCTGAAGGTCATTTCAAACGTGAATAACGAAGTAACACATTAAAACTGAAAAATTGAAAATTTGTTCAATACATTTTTGTACATAGCGGGCCCCGTTTATGTAATTTTTTGTACATTTTCACCAGTTTTTGCCCATTTTAATAACAATAAATTTTTTTCTAATTTCAATTTTATGATTTTTTCCTTAAAATGTACTAAATAAACCTAAAAATCACAAAAAAACACCCCATATCTTCATTTTTTCAAAAACAAGTTGTCGCAAGTAGTCGGATACCTTAAGCACGTGACTCTTACGAAAATTAAGTTCTTGTTTACACCATAAAATATTTATTTTCACAAGCCTTTTTGCCTTTAAGGATGCGATGTTTTTATAAAAATTAAAATTTTACTAAGATTCGGCTGCTTTGACGAAACAAAAAGCGTTTACTTGTGGAACCCCTGCTAAAGCTCTAGAAAGAGATAGGGTTAGAATTATACCAGAGGGGGTTAAATACTTCTGGTATAACTCTCTCTGACTGATGTTAAAAATTCTCCAGATTTTGTTATAAAACTTTTTTAACGTTATTTTTTGTCATATGATCTCGAAGCCAAAACTCAACGTTTTTACTAGCTGTAACAGTATTGCAATTAGAAGTATTTTGGAAATTTATTACTAAGATTTATGAGAAAGGTTTGCATGTTTTTTTATATTTTCATGATGATAAATCGATATTAAAATAAAATTTCACTACCTCCCGTAAATGTTTTGAGCTATTTTAAAGAAAAATTGAACTTTTGTAATTAATTTAAAATGTGACTCATTTCTTATACGCTAACTTTAAAACATATTTTTGGAATGCAGTTATTTTAGAATAGCAGCAAACACTGGGAAATACTTTTTATCCGAAATAAATATATTTTCTTCTAAAATGTATATCGATATTAAAATTAAAATGACATTCTTCTAATGAATTTTGTGAATGAATTTCACACAGACAGGCTTTAAAATTAATTAAAAAAGATTTTTCATCGCCTTATTTTTAAAATTAGAACGAAATTCGATAAGATATAAAGTGTTTTAATTATACCATGAAAAAGAAAGCGTGAAAATATATTATTTAAGATATATATATATATATACTGATGAACCATTTGGTAAACTTATTTTTATTTAATAGAATTTTTTTTTGCTTAACACAATCTGTTTTACTCTTAACAATAATTATGATTCAAAACTCAACTCATGGGTGTGAAATAATTTACTTTTATGTTTTTGTTAAAACTTTTTGTACTAAATTATAAGAAACAAAAATTCTTGACTCCAGTTTCGAGTGTAAGCCATGTACTTGAAGTATATAAATTGTCTTTGTTATAACTAAAGCCTCTTTAAAATCATTCACGCATTTCTAGCTTTTTTACACATTAGTTTATGTATCCTAGCGAATGCTTTGTATTTGGAGCAAATAATGCTTGTTGGAGTAATAAATTCACCGTAAAATTGAGTTTGTTTCTGCTAAAAAACAATAAGGCTTACTTACTCTGAAATGTATTTGAATGCAGTATAGACTTATAAAATTTTTTAACAGTGAATTTATGTATTTATGTACGCATTTAGATCTAAAACATATTACATAAAGAGATTTATATAAATACGGAACTTCTTCAAAGCTTTATCGAACGTGCATAAAATAACTTTATTTTAAATAAAAAACAATATACATTTTGCTTTACCTTTATTTTTACATTTATCCTGCGTAGGCAAACATGTTTATCTCTAAATATGAAAAGAAAATGCGAAGTTCTTGAATGTATATAAAATTTATAATGGTTGCGTCAAGACAGAGAAAGATGGTAAAACTTTGGAAAAAGAATGAATATGCTTTATTTGCGAGTAATACGAGTATGTTGTTTGCAAAAAAGATATAATGCAAATTAGAACAAGTAATAATACTGTAAGCTATTAGAAAATATCTATTTCTTACTCTTGTTTTAATTAAAGTTTTTTCCTCTTTTTTGCATTAAATTTGCGTCAAAGATATCTTTTTTTTACATTTTATTTTGATATATTCATTATTCATATGAGTAACTGTTTGAAACAAACGATACATTAACATGTTAGATAAAAAAATATTTTCAAGATGTATATTATTTACACTGGTGTGCAAAAATTAAGGACGAAGTCGAAAAATTAGCATATCAGCTGAACGAAGAGGCAGAGCGGACAGAAAGACCAATCAGGAGATTAAGTAAGGTGATGTACGGTAGCACATGCGCAGATATTCAGGTAGACGTAATGGGGGAGTGTCTGAGTAGTATAAAGCATGTTGTCGGTGTAAGATCAGTATTTCTGGCAAAGAGATTGTGTGTGTGAACGCCGTATAGCAGTTAAAATCACACCGAGATGCTGCCTCAGAGAGAAATGGTGAATAATCAATCTGTTAGACAACATCTGGATGCTTTTACCCGAGGTCGAATCATTGGGAAGTTGGAGGAAGGCCGCAGTGTGACAAGTGTGGCTGCAGAGTTCGGAATTGCTCCCAGCATCGTTTCACGACTTTGGAGACAATTTCAAACTACAGGAACAGCTATCCGGGGGTTCAGTAGTGGTCGTCCACGAGGAACCACACCCGCAGATGACCGGTACATTGTCTTACAGGCCAGAAGAAACAGGCGGCAGACAGCGGGAGAAATCGCTAGACACACGACACAGGCGACTGGACGACCGATATCGCGTTTTACCGTGGCCAGAAGACTGCACGGTGGTGGTCTGTTTGCTCGACGCCGTGTACGGTGTGTACCTTTAACGCCTGCCCATCGGAGAAGGCGTTCTCTGAGCTGCCTGGAACACCGGAATTGGAGAGACAATGAATGGGGACAAGTACTCTTTACAGATGGGAGCAGATTCAGTTTGAGTAGCGATTCTCATCGCATACTCATCTGGAGAGAGCGGGGAAGCCGCAATCATCCCTCAAACATCATTGAAAGGGACAGGTATGGAGGTTGCAGTGTTCTCGTTTGGGGAGGCATCATGCTTGGTAGTCGTACAGACCTTCATATCTTCGATGCAGGTTTAGTCAACGGGACCCGTTATTGTAACGAGATTCTTCTTCCATATGTGCGTATTTTTAGATGCGCTATGGGTCTGCAGTTTCTTTTCATGGACGACAATGCACTATGTCATCGCACAGTAGCTGCTGAACAGCTCTTAGAGAGTGAGGATATTGAACGTATGGATTGGCCGGCACGATCTCCGGATCTCAATCCCATCGAGCATGTATGGGATTTTCTAGGCAGAGGCTTGGCAGCTCGTACCTTACCACCAGTAACGATTGGGGAGCTTCGATTGGCGCTGCAAGACGAATGGGCAGCAATGCCTCAACAACTCATTGACACCCTCATTCTCAGCATGGGCAGACACTGTGAAACCTGCGTAGCAGACAGGGGAGATCATATCTCCTACTAAAGACCGGATGTTTCTTGCTGGACACCCATCACAGGGATGTTTCGGCCTTCAGTCGCATTGCAGTCCATGCTACTTTTTCAGTCAAGCTTCTTTTTATCCCTCTGATTTCTCTTTTAGTAAGTGTTGCTTACATTACACATGTTCTTACGTATTGGGGATCTTACGGTATTAAATGTGTTGATTTGGAAAGCTTTTGTACAAAGTTATATTGAATAAACCGCCTCGTCCTTAATTTTTGCACACCAGTATATATGTGCGAATATATTAGAGCAAGGTCGATGAAAACTTAAAAAGATATTCGAAGTTCCTTTTTTTTAAAAAAAAATCCTTTAGGTAATTAAAAGTTTTAAATTGACATATTACGTTTTTTTTAACAAAGAAAGCTCTCATAACAATTATAATGAAAAATTTAAAATAAAGTTATTTATAAATGGCATAAATGATTACAATAAATAATAAAATAATATGAAAAATCCACATCTATCATATATATATATATATATATATATATATATATATATATATATATATATATATATATAATGTTAGTTTAGTTTAGCTTTGACTAGTCAAACTACCTGTTAATTTTATTAATTACTTATTTCATGATATGTGTTTATAGAGAGTCTGTATAATAGTCATTTTAATTCTTATTTCATAGCTTGAATGTGAGTTAGTAGATGGAATATTATGCAACAAATGAACTTTGTATTCAAGGAGAATTAAAATTAGAGTGTGTACATAGAATTTTTAAAAATTAATATATGGAAAGAGAGTAATGTTGGACATTTTTTTTTGTAATATTACTTCCAGAAATATAAAGAAAAACGTTAACATTTTAAAGGAATTAATTTGATACCCTGTTTTCAAAATACCAATGTGAAATTGAAATGCAAGTGCATTGCAAGTGTAAAAAAAAACAGAACCAAGAGGAAATAATTATACACTTACAGTATAAGGTCTAGCCAGCATAAGTAACCGTCAACCAATATCATCAAAACATAAGACGTCTCCAAATACAGCGATAAACAGCCAATAGTGGAAACGGTTTCAGTACACGTTTGTGTGTGAATACAGTAATAATACCTAATGCAACATTTAGCGAGATTTTTCGTATATACGATGTCTTTTGGTAAGGGGAAAGGTGTTGGAGGTATTATGCGAAAATGCCATAAAATCTGTGAATTCTTAAAAATTACTATATTACCCTTTCCCTACACATTAGCTTTACTACAATTTACCATTTTCAATTCATTCAAATAATAAAATGGTAATTAATAAGTTGAATGAAGTTTCATAGGCAGATATAATTTTTTAAAATTATAATGTTAATAATTATAATATTAAATATATGTTAATTTTAAATTTAACCAAGTAACACATAATAATGTATTCAATTAAGTTTTTGTATTCACAGACGATAAATTTAAGGATATATTCACGACATGATTACATTTCGAAAAGCAGACGGTTTTTACAAACTAAGTTAAAAATCAAAATATTCCGTCTGATAAATAATGCAAAATAGTTATAAAAAGCATAAATGCCGATTCGCATAGTGCAAATATTACAAATGACGTTATTAAAAATAGAATGCAGTATATAAAAACAGATGGATATTATGCAACGTAAATTATTGGTTTCCGGCAAAAATGCCTCCATTATTACATGAATATTCTGGACCGAAACCACTAAAACTAGGTTCATTACCTATCCATGGCCCAGAAGTTCATCATTAAGAGTCTAACTGAATAAATGATTGCCTCACTACTCTTGCTATCATTTGAATCTGACTTATTTTCCATATCATTGATAAAACTAATATTTATTTTTAAATAAACTAAACTAGAGTGTTGTCTGTCCACTTGATTTGTTGCAATCATTATCTCAAGGACATTGCAAACCCCCCGTTGAAATGAAGAAGTATATTGATATGCATTCAGGCTTGAAATAGGAGCACTTGAGATTGAGCCATCTGATTTCTCTTCTTGGAAATAGTTTCTAAAGACATTAATTTTTTGTTACATCTGACTTATACATACATTTTTAATAAGGGGATCATGTCTTCAGTTTGTTTTGCTTTAAATATTTGCATAGATTAGAAATTATGAAGCTATAAATACGTAAGATAGAGTATATGTCTTAATATATTTCTTCAAATCATATGTAGAGAAAAATGAATTTTTCAAATTTGTGAAAGTTTTCAAATATAAGACATCGACAAATTTCATTTCTTATGTCTGTAAGGTATTTAATTTTTTTTTTCAATTTTAAATAAAGGCTACATATTAGTTACGATATGTTAGTGATGAGTGGCTTAGCTAGGAATCCAAAGACCCTGGGGCAAAAAAAAGCCCCCGAACAATCTTAGTTGAGTTTTATTAAGTAAAACAAAGCTACTTTAACATCAGCCATTTATCGTGCTCTGCAGAACATAGGAAAGCAAAGCTACGTACTACTTACATGTATGTGTATGAGTTGTCTTGTGTGCACACTTTACTGATTACCTAGTTCTCGATTTGAGACGTGATATATAGAAAATGATACAAAACATATACATGAATAATTAAACATAATACAAAATTATTATAATTATTTTTTAAGAATACACTTCTGCAAAAGTACAGACGAGGAGGAACAAAACTACATCACTTGATTACAGATACTAGACTGCGAAGTACTGAAATAGGAAAATAGCTTATTATGAATTAATTATATTGTCATTAAAAATAAAGTGACCAAGAATAAAAAGATTCCTGTGTACGTTTATTAATATGCATGGATTGGATTTTTCATGGAACTTGATGTTCATTTTTAAATAACAGTTAGAAATTTTTAAAAAAATGGAAAAATAATATAAGCTTTTTAAGTAAAGTCCGCAACACTATACAAAGGAAAATATTTAGAACAATTCTCTACAAGTTCAAAATTACTTTCAACTGAGTTGCCTTGATTATAGTTATGTTCCAATCTTTTTCATTTTTGTCTTAAATGTGGGAGATATTATCGCAAGTTCGGCTTGCTTGGTGGTCAGTGTGCAACGGCACCGCTTAGCCAATTGGTAGCTACACCACCGTTAGTGAAACATGTGTCATATATCATAAGAAAATTATTGTTGAAGAATTTTATACGATCCATATTAATACTAGTTAATTTATAATTAATTATATAATTTAAATTCTTGCAATACAGTAAACCATTTATACATGGAATAATTTATTTGGAAAATTATTTTACCTCTTCGAAACTTATGATATACAAGTAATATACACTGCTAGACAATTGCTAAGGATGGATCACAAATTGCTATGTAGCATAACATTAAGCGAAACATGAGGCCTAGTAGGATACAATATAGTTGCCACACTGTTCAGACATTAGAATAAAGAATATTTATTGTTCTGGAAAGTACAAAAGCTGTGAAACATCTGAAAGAAAAAAAATGTTCATTTGATCTGCGTACGGAGAAATGGAACAATGCATCTAAAAGTCAGCAGGTACCTTAAAGAAAGGTATCAGTACGGGATATGTCCACCGTGGAGTGTGATGCAACATTCCACACGTCGTACCATACTTTGCACAACATTATCCAGCAGCTGTTGAGGCAATTTATCCCATTCCTTTGTGAGTGCACGGATGAGGGTGTTCTTGTTTGTCGGAGGATAGTTTCGACCAGCAACTTGTCTCCGCAAAGCATCCCACACATTTTCAATGGGGTTTTGATCTGGAGAACGCATTGGCCATACAAGACGTTGAATACCCTCGCTGTCTAGACAATCTTGAACAGCGAGTGTTCGATGACATGTTAAGTTGTCGTCCATAAAAACAAATTTATCACAGATAGCACCACGGAAAAGACGATCATGAGGAAGTAGAACTTCATCAATGTATTGTTGGCCCGTCATAATCCCATTCGCAACCACATGTAGGCGCGTGCGGCCATTGATCATGATGCCGGCCCACACCATGATACTGCATGTCGGATATCGGTCATTTTCCTGGATATTTTCTGGACGATAAGCAGTACCACTCTCGAGCCAGATCAGTTGGCGTCTACAATCCGATGACAGACTGAACCAACTCTCATCTGAGAATAGTACGCATGCCCAGTCCAGTTCAGTTCAATTGTGATGCTCACGGCACCATTGCAAACGGGCAGTATGGTGCTCTCTGGTCAATGGGACACACACAACAGGTCTGCGTGCGTATAGTCCTCCTCCCCTCAAACGTCTGGCAACAGTTTTTCGGGAGATCTGCTTTCCTGAGACAGCAAGAAACTGATTTGTCACCTGCTGAGCTGTAGTGCGCCTGTTCCTTTTTGCTGATAGGACGATATATCTGTCTTCTGCAGGCGTCGTACTTCTAACACGACCTCCCCCGTGCCGTCTACTACACATTCCAGTAGTTTTAAATGACTTTCACAGCCGTGAAACAACGCTGTGAGCGATGTCGAACTCCCTGGCAACATCTGTTATTTTTCGCCCTTCTTCGATCTTTCCAATAATTCGGCCACGCATAAAATCATCTATGTGATGTCGGGAAGACATGCCAAAAATTTTTTAGTTCGTCTATTAAATCTTTCCTGTAAAACTTTGACATGAAACAACAACTGTCCACACGCGTCAAAACCTTTAAAGCTCCTATGAACGCTATCACGTGATGAACAGACGTGGAAAAAATTTGCATACTCATACTTCTTCTTACTAATATCCCGCACTTATTCTAATTTTCCACATTTTGCTTCCTTTCATTTTGTGGTTGCTATGGATGATAGTGTTATCCGTCCTTAGCAATCGTCCAGCAGTGTACTACGAAGTTTCCCTAAATTACTTTTAGAATCCTTAAGGGGACATGGTATGATTCGCACAAAATTCCGTGTACTATTAGAAACAAGTGAAAATTATTTCCATGTATTAGACACAAGAGAAACAAATGCTTTAGCATTTTAAATGAAGACAAACTAGTTATTTTATCTTTCTGAGATAAGTTTTTTAAAGTTTTTATTTGCCATTGGAATGTGAATAAAAACGAACGTAAAAATTATCACAACTCTGCGTTTTTTAAACTTGGAGCTTTCCAATTTTAAGAGAGCATAGAAAAGTATAGAAAATTAATTTAGGCTAAAAAAATTAGATTTGATTTTTTTTTTACCGATTTTTGTCAAGTGAATTGTACTGTGTCCTTTTAAGGGAGGGTAAAATACACATAAGATTGAATTTTTAAATTGCAGTGTGGGGTCAGAAAAGCAAAGTTTTAGTGGAAAAACAAGAAATGAGGGCATTTGAAATTTTATTTACAATTTTAATTAGATGGAGTAAGGACTCGAATATGCCACCACCAACATCAATACTGATCTGCCAGTGTTTTGTGATTAATATGCTATTTCGATAATGTCATGTTTCAAAAACAATTACAGCAGTGATCTAAAATTTGGTACTGGAACTCTCGTCAGATTAAATTAAACCCGTTGATGAGTGTCTTGAGTTGTTCCTGCAATAAAGCAGCGATGCTTGTTGAATCGGATGGATGTGTGGCCAAGAGATTGATCACTCTTGTTTAGTCCATTGAGGGCCAAATGTAGCAGTGAGATAATTCCATGCATTAGTCGTGTGATACGGAGTCATAAATGTTCGTTGAATACTCAGGTTCTAATTTAAATAAAGAGAGACTTCCAAACCACACAGAAAATTAAGCTCTTCAGATTACGTATAAAACGTATCTTGTATATGTGAGGGAGAAGAGAAGAGGAAGGATCGGCGTTTTGAACTACATTCTGATACAAAAAAATAGGAGTTCGGATATTTGATTCCGACTGTGATTTTCAATTCTGACTTCTGATGCTGATTCTTTTGTGCACACCTTCTTTTAAACCCAAAGATGTAACACCGAAATTTGTCTCAGTGGAACTTTTTTTCTCTGTGCATTCACGTTCTTATTGGGTGTGAGTACATGTGCAATAATACAAAACAGATCTTTAAGGTTACTTTGACACTTTGTTGTTTGCAAATTCCCCTTTTCTGAGGAATTTAAACATTTCCTGTAAACAGGGGTTAATGCAAATATTAATGAGTATAAGGAGTCATGTACAGTGTCGCTTCACGAGAAATGGGTTGAGATTCCCATCGTAATGAATCTCGCAGGGCATTTCAAAGGGCAATTGGACTGGTATATTTTGATTCTGGTATTGCCTTTTCCAGGAAGATGCAACACATCATGCCATTGAATCTATACTGTCGAAAGTATAGCACAATAAGAAATTTCTACTCAATATCTGCCTAAATATTGAAGAACTACACTTGAGAAGTTCATGAAAAGGTCGCCTATGAATTAGAGGTGCGTCAGATGCGAAAAGTAAGAGAGTTAAGAACTAAGGGACAAGTAAAGTAATCCTTAACTGTAAGAAGTTTGTTTGCTGAGTGGTTCAATTTTAATGTATACTGAAGAGAGGGTGAAAGTACTATATTAATCGTGAGCAGAAACCTTTTCGCTTAAAAAAATCTATGAAATTATTTTTGTAGTCAGTTGTGAAAAAGAAAATCTGTCATTACATTCTTCATAGTAACTAAGAGATCGACCGCGGAAATCAAATTTCCTTCGTGGAGAATTAGTGGCCTGCATTGACGAGTCACCGGCATGAATCCTACTACCATTAAAGACCCAAATTGTAGATGTGAGGGAATGCACGTTAAATCTGTCGAGACTCGAATTCCTCCCGTTTCCCTAGTATAGAAGTTAACAAAGAGGAGGTGCCACTTTAGGCGTCATTTCCATCGCTTGATCGAGGCTTCAAGCCTAATGTTCTCGTCTGGCTTAAAAGTACGATGAAGATACATTTGATTGTGTTGCTTAAATATTACATTTATTCATATTGAAGATAATTTTAATATGTATTTCAAATTTATAAAATATACTATCTGTCATTTTAATGAATTATATAGCATGTCATGTATGTAGATTAAAATATCAAAAATACCACCGTCAGTAATCCTGGAAATTTTTTAAATAAAAGAAAAAAATAAAATTGCAATTTTGAAATAAATAAATTTTTTATTTAAATTATATTTTATATTTTTATCCTTTAACATTTTTAAGAATAAAAGAAAACTATTTCGAGAATGAGCTGTAAAATTCTTCGCTAAGGCCACCGAAAAAAAATTACAATTATTATACAGTAAGCGTTAAAAAATGCAGGTGTTATTAAGCGGCAAAATAACAAAGTTATGTAACAAACAATCGAAACTAATTAATTTATTTATGAACTATACATGTGATAACATTTCTCAGTTTATATGTGGATAACACATAAATAGTTTTAATACTCATTTTAGCTATAATATAATAGTGTATACATTTTAAATGTATTCAAGAAAATGTAAGCCAAGTCTTTAAGATAGAACTTGATTTCAAGTTTTTATGAAGCTTTTTGCATTTCTGTCCAAAGCTAACTAGAAATTTAAAAGAAAACTAACTGAAAACAAGCTTTCTATTTTTTTAATTAGGGGGTTTCAGGTTACTCTTTATATTATTCTTCAAATCTACAAAGAAATTGAATGTGATATTTTATTCCTATTTGTTTCAATTTCCAAAAGTTTAAATTGTTTTTTATATTTTTTTCAACTACACAATTATTTTCCCAATTGAAATAAAGTGATTGTATATTAAATCCAACTTTTCTAGCTGCAGTAGTCGATATGTATACGGGGTCTAGATCGGGGTTGGCGTAGTTTCACTTAAGTCGTTCTCCAACCACATGACGTATAGAGGAAAGTCTTAGAAATAAAGCTTAGAAGGTAATACATGGTGCGGCAAAAAAACCTCCCTTGTTTCAAAAGGAGTCACAAACAAACAAAACATAATACAGAGAAAAGTCTTTTATTTCTGAACAATAAATAAGATGCTCTTTTATGTTAATTGGTTGTAAAAATTATCTCCTCTGAATGACATCGTCCAATGGTGACGCATTGACGAAGTCTTACCCTTAAGTTGTCTATAGTTTAGTTTATCTCCTTCGAAAAAAATAAGGACTCTACACTCCAAATTCAGCAACAACGCACCAAACTGTCACACGAGGACTGTGAAGTTGTGATTGGTGAAGTAGCTGAGGGTTTTCTGCTGTCCAGTAACGAAAATTTTGTTCATTCACCGTGCCTGACAAGTGGAAGTGGGCTTCGTCAGACAAAATCAAAACAGCGCCAGGGGGAGTGTTCTGAATAACTTTCGGGAAAAACTTCATCAATGTATCACTATTGGAGGATGTCATTTAGCGGACATTATTTTTAAAAACACTTAATATAAAATGACATCGTATTTGTTGTTCCCCAATCAAAGACTTTTCTTTGTATCTTGTTTTGTGATTGCTTGTAACTGCCTTTTGAAACCGGAGAGGTTGTTTTTTTGCCGCCCCCTGTACATGCTAAATCTTAAGAATTTGAAATTCCTCATATCGGCGTGGTATGGAAGTTTAGAGAGTAGGCTATGAATTGAAATTTAGTCTTCTTTACTTCCCCGAGGCTCATTGATCCAGATTCCGGACTCGTGGCTGGCGGGTAAAGAGTTCGAGCCTAGTACTGCTAAGGATCTGCCATGTAAGGGGAGGGGGATGATGTGCGTTAAGTCTGTCGAAAGGCTCAAGCTGCCTCCCGTTCGCGTGGAAATAAAGAAAGAGGGGGCTTAGGTGTCATTTTCGTCACTTGATTGAGGTTTAAAATTACGAAGTCCGTCTCAATTAGCTCTCATGCAGCTTTGTAGAACGACGTTAATGTAACTATCTCTTTCTCTCACATGTGTCTTACTAATGCTACGTTAATAAATAATAAAGCACAATTTTAAATGTAATGATTCTTCTCCACACTAGAAATTTTGAATATAATTTTAAATACTTGTACGCTTTTAGTTTTTCTTACGAATTTATCTAATTTTTTTACGATTTTTAAAATTTTTTTTAACATTTTTATATTTTATTATTTATGCATCTTTCTAACTTGAGCTGATATATTGCTAACTATATTCTATTACTCTTTAAAAAAATTAGCACACAATAATTATATAAACAAAAATTTCTCCAGAATACATTTCAGAAATCTACTGCAACTCTCTCTCTCTAAAATTTGAGCTGTATTGCAATTCCTACTATTAGCTCACACTCTATCTATATATATTCATTTATCTTGGTGTAATTTTCAATCGTTAGTAAAATACATTTTAAAGCGCTCAATTGAGTTGAAATTTTATATACATGGTTATTTTGGTTGACAATACAGTAATTCAATTATAGTTAATAGAAATTGATTAATTAAAACCAATTATTCAAAGAATTACAAATTCAGCCACATTGGCATCATTTTTTGGCTGACTTAGAGACCCTTTTGGCGACTTGTGTCAAAATCTTGAAAACATTTTTTTATCACATTTTAAATCATTCGGTTGAACTGAAAGTTTATGGACACGATTGTTTTGGATAACAATACGGTACTTTAATGATAATGAATAAAAATCAATTACCATAGAATGTTGCGATTCTGTCCTATGTATATACATATGTATATTAATTGTAAGTATTTAATAAAAAGTAGCAAAAATAAAATTTTTCTTTGTTGACTTAAGTAGGATATTATATAATTTTTTTATATTACTTGTTGATAAGTAATATGTTAGAGTAATGTACTGTAGTTTTTATGACTCAACTCAGTTTCACAAATTTATAGGAAAACTACTGCATTACTTTCTTCGAAATAACCAGCAATAAAGCACTTGCGACAGAGCAATTTGATAGATTGTCTTTTATTACAAAACTTCAGTTATACTGAGATAGGGGAAATGTATATGCCTCTCAGACACAGTGCCATCTACGTATTTCGACATGAGGGTTTTGAATGACATCTCGGTCTTCTGGAGTTAAAGAATGTGTCTACTCTTTCGTATTCTGGTAAAGCTCTTTCGTCAAAAGGATTCAGTTTCCCAGAAGGCTTTTGGGCTCCCGTCCCTTTCTCAATCCACTGGAAAACTTTATCCTGACTTAATTAAGCCCAAAGGTGTTGTTTGCTTCTAAAAGATTTACAGCGACCCCCTGGTTTTTCCCTCCCCTTATTGTTCTTATTTTCTTACAAGAGATGAAAAAATGGATGAAAAAATTCCGGAAACAAAGAAAATTAGGTGTGTTTTTCTTTTTTTTATATACTTAAGGATTTTATTCGTGTAGAAAACAAAATGCGCTGGAATTAAGAAGTGTTTTTTTTTCTTTCAAAAAGTTGTTTTTTCAAAAAAAGTATAATATTTTTTTAAAACAAGGGAATTTAATTTTCTTATGCGTGTTTCTTTCATATTTTTATCTCCTGATTGTAAGATAAAGGTTCTTTTCAAGTCGCTTCCAGTGAGGAAATGTTTTCTAAACAAACCATCCAAAAACGTTTTTGTTAATTTTTACTGACTTTTTGCTATTAAAATGCATTTCAAGGTTATAATTTTTACTCCAAATGAGTGAAAGGTTCTTCAGTATTAGACTCTTTTTCTTTATCTGTAGTATTTTTGTTAAAATTTTAAACAATGAGTAAAGTTTACAATTGACTCACCAGAAAATATTTTTGTACATTTACTCTAAAACCGTTTTTTAGCTACCTCTGAGTATTATCGAATTCTTTTCAATAAATCATATTCGCATTTAAAACATTTTGAGATTTATGTGGGCGAGTTTGCCTGACACTTAAAAAACAGCAAGTTTAAGAATAAATTAAATGTACAATTACTCGACGTATGTTTTGCAAGTCACCATTTATCACAAGAAAATTTAAACTATATCTACTATCAATATTCTAAATATAATGTATACAGAGTAAATGAGTTAGATGTCCTACAAGTTTAATAATGTAAACACGCATTTTACAGTCTCCTGTTATGTGACTTAAATAGTCTACATGTATATATATATATATATATATATATATATATATATATATATATATATATATATATACTATCAATATTAGATTAAATCAACATAGGTCTGATACAAGAAAATTTGATTACAACAAAAACCAGGCTAAGATTGAGATAGGACACTTTCATAAGCATGGATTTAATAACATAACTGTACATATACTTAGAATAGTGCCAAATATTAAACAAAGATTATGGTTCGAAAACTTTTTTATAGGTTCATTTAGATAATATTCTTATGGTTTGAATGTTATATGGAAAGGTGAAAGTGTCTTATTAGCTTTTAAACAAAAATCCGAGGATTCATTATATATTTCGAATTTTGATAAATCTATTGATAATAGTAATATTCGTTTAGCGAGAATTTCAAGAGCTAAAACGTAGAAAAAGAGTTACTAGAGACATGTCAACCCTCAAGAATTCTATGTTAGAATTAGCTGTTAATTTTGATGATAACTACAACACAGGCATAATTAAATCATTTATGTTTGGCATGAATAAAGCTGAAATTAAAATTATGAAAGATATTTTAAGCAGATATATATAAATTTCAGGATTCTCATGGTATGCATATGATTCGAGACCTTAAAAAACAATTTAGTACAAAAAATGAATATTAAATTAGATTCAAGTGAAAATTACTCTACAGAATATTGTACATTATTATATTCATGAATAAATCCTTTAACAAAAAATTAATTTTTCAAGTATATTTCAAAAATATCAATCCTTTTTTCCTATTAAAAATATTATTATTAAAATGCTTTCAAATACAACAAGAGACTTGGTAGATTTATATTTAATTATAATCAAATCTCGGAGCTCCTAAGTTCAGAATCATGCAAATGCAATCTATATCGAGACTATATTGATGATTATCATCAGCACGTTGTCACAGGAGACCTTAGCATCGTGAAAGATGATTTGTTAAGAAATTTTATGGAAAAAGGTACCGGTTTTAGACTGATGATCACAAAAAATAAATCTAACGTTATGAAACCATAAAAGATTTAGATAAATTCTACCTTAAAATTGCAATTAAATACGGAATGCCGATTGAAGCATTTAATCAATTTAGATCTTATGTAGCAACAGAAATTCGGGGGAATCAGATTTCACTGTTGAAAATGAAATTATGTATAAAGATCTTAAATCATCAATAGAAAATATCCAAAATGACTTCGTGATTACATATGTTGATAAGGTCTCTGCTAATTATGCCATAATTTGTAAATACTTTTACAGTAAATTATTATGTGTGTGTAACCACATTTTAAATAATAATTCCTTTCAAAAATCAATTCACATTAATAGAGAAGATGATAATCGTCTTTTAGCTTTGAACAAAAGACTGAATATTCATCTAAATAATATTAAATATCCAAAAGTATTTTTTAACACCAAAATTTCATAAAAGCCCTATAAAATTCCGTAGTATCACTAATGGATACAATACATATATCACGAGGTCTGGGAAGATCTTACAATCTCTTCTTCAAAATCTAATTGATAATTTACAAAACACGGCAATAATTAAAAATAGCTTAGAGATTGCTAGAGTTACTAAGGATATGTTAATTTTTTCCATGCATGGCTTTGATTTTGAGGACCTTTTTAATTCTATAGATATGACGATATGATTAAGGTTCTACAGTTAATTTATGATAAATATGAATTATATACTTCAATGAAAAAAGATAAACTTGATATTCTTGTTAACCTCGTATTAAAAGAAAATTTCATTGCATTTTTTTTTTTGATCAGAATCTTTATAAACAGATCAAAGGATTACCTCAGGGTGGTCCAGCTAGTAATTGTTTAGCGAACCTGTATTTACATTTTTTTGAAATAGATCATGTTGTAAATGATTCGTACTTAATTTATCGTTATATAGATGATATAATAATTTTTGGTAAAAATAGTGAATACAAACCAAATATTACGTTCTACCCTGATTATCTCAAGCTCCTTAAAACTAACTTCAACTCTAATATGGTGGAATTCTTGGATTTAGACTTGCATCTTATTAAGAATAAAGTAGTCAGTAACATTTTTGACAAAAGAGATTCGTTTAAGTTCCATATAATTAAAATTTCCGTATGGAATAGTATTTTGCATATATCAATTTGCAGAAATATCATTTTGAATTTTTTATTTAGAAATGATAACTTAACTACCCACAAAATAGATAAATACAATAATATAAAACAATTTTTTCAATGTTGCTTAGATGATGAATACCCTTTTAATTTCTTAAGAACTTATATTCATCACAAATACATTAAACGTCTTGCTACTTCGAATTCCAAAACCACCACACAACAATAGGATTTCAAAGTCAGCATGTTAGTGGTCTTGCTGTGAAGATTATATCATAACACTCATATCACAGTTTACATTTTTTCCACACACATCTTGAACATCTTACACATTGTTGACAACCAACCAAATTAGAGCCTAGCAAATTTACATTTTTGACAATCAACCAATTCAAATTCTACCGTATTTGATTGTCGTCTTTTTTTATATACCTGTCTTTGCTGGCTGGTTTAAAAGTCAGCTCAAAAGATGTGTTTATGTATTTTCGAATTTTTTAACTTGGTGAATATTCGATTTTCATTAATGTCAAGAAGCTTGATTCTCCTCGTAAAAGCTCTGTGAGTAAAGAAATTTTGTTAAATTATTTCTTGAAAGATACTTTTCTGATGTAATTGTTTTAGCATTTTTCTACTTTTCTTACGTAATTATTTTGTGATTTTTCTGCACTAAGAGTTTGGGAGAGTTTGTTACATAATAGTAATGAGTGGTTTTTTCATACTCTCTAAGTTATCCAAACTCTGAAGTTTTGTTTATTTTATTTTATTTTATTTTCCTACCGAGTTTCAAAGGGGGAAGGTTGGCGCCTTCAAACTAGTTTAACCCCACTTATTCGGTCCTAAGTCCGAAATTGCTTTCTGACTCGCTAGGTTCTTCTTTTTTGTAGTTTCTTTTTTTATTTCTCTATAATTTTGTTCTTCATGTTCAGGTTTTATATTTTTATTATGCTATTTCTTGTTATGTTCTTTATCTATTATTTCTTATTTTTGATATTTAATACATATTTCTTTTATATATATATATATATATATATATATATATATATATATATATATATCGATTTAGTCCTATTATATAATATATATATATATATATATATATATATATATATCGATTTAGTCCTATTACCACAAGCTGAACTGACTATGTTTGTTCGTAACTGAAAAGTGTGTGATAAGATATCGGATTAGAAAAGTATGCATTTCCTAGACTTGATGAGATGATATTCCAGATAATTAAAATCTCAAAGCAGAAAGTTTCTCACATTCCCTTGGTAAGTGAATAAAGTTACCTTTGGGAAAGGTTTCTCTTTGTATTCTTACGTAGAGAATCATTTGCTTCTATGTAATCCCAATGTATAGGAACATTGCATGTATAAGCAATATCCATGCATCTTTCGAAGAAAGATACTTTACTTACCCTTTTACAAAGGAATTAAATTCTATTTTGCAGTCGAAGTTGTTGTTCGAATTTTGTTTACACCAAAATTCCGACATGTAACATAAAACGAATAATAAATATTAAAAGAATATGAGCCCGAATCTATCATACGGATTAACGAGGAGGTCAGAAGAGAGATTATAGATCAAACGTCATCATATAACCCGGTTAGAATTCAGAATTGGTTATTATTACCATCCCCCCCCCAACATCATGCGTATTGTTTTATCTCAGCATTGATTCCAGAGGAATTTATAGATTGAGAAATGTCTCATGAATATTTTATAAAATAAGTAATCCATTTCAAGGAATAATGCTTCAAGGATCTTTCTACAAATATGTTAATAAAATACCTAAAATTTAAACTTTAGGGTTATTTGAGTAAAATGATTAAACACAAATATATTTAAAATTGAAAATTTATTTAATGCTTTAGCAAGAAAAATGCTATTTTGAATTGAATGTTATATGGTTAAATATATAAAAATATTTAAGATATTTATACTGCATGAATTAAGGCTATCTTCCGCTAGTGTTAAAGAAGAGGAGTTGATTTCGAAATATTTTTTCAGATATAAAAGTACTGAAACATTAATATTATGTTCTGGGTACACTATCCTGTAGAGAATCACATATTTTATCATACTACTCATTTGAATTCGTGTGGACACATTTTTTTTTCTTTTATAAAATGTGTTTCGCATTTTTTTCTTATACCGTAATGTTAAATGAGCTATCCCTTCACATGTTAAAAAAAAAAAAAACTAATTATGTATACATATTTTGAAATTTCAAAAACACTATTATAAACAAATACATGAGTTACAAAGTGAGAAATTATTATAAAAATTGAGGCATTTTTCTGTCCGAAAATGTGCTCCGCGTCAAGTTCACGCTCTCGTACATAGGGCGAAAATAGCCTTAGTATTTACTTAGTGTTGGGAAATTTCAACGGGGTGATAAGAACAAATTGTTAATATTTAATTATTGATATTAAAATAAAACTATTAATATCTGAACTACTTATTATTTGGATTCTTACTTTTAAAAGATCTAGAGTTATATTAAATAAGCTGTCCGAAGGAATGAATGTATTGTTTAAAATTTCACTGCTTTTCTATTAAGGAAACGTTAATAATTTCATGTATTAAGAAAATGTACAATAGTTTCATGTAAAAAGTATGAAACTATTGTCCCTTTGAGAGACAAAGGGTCTTAATTAAAAGCTTATTCCAGAACCTAATCAGCGGGTTTTCTTTTTTAAAGATAAATGTAACTCGGAAGAGAGAGAGAAAAAAAGTTTTTTTTTAAATCGAAATCAGAACATTTAGAAGTTGCACAAACCCATGTCTTGAGATCAGGGTGGTTGGTAAATAACTGAAATTGCATGTTTTGCTAACAAGTAGAAAACTTTTTATGTATTACCGACAGCAGCATGAGCCTAATTTTTGCAGGTACCCTGTTCATGTTTAAGTTATAACGCAAAAATACATATTGGGAATCTTTCCTAATCTTAATTTCTTCGGAAGTCTCTCGTGCGATCACATGATCTCTTTTCAAAAGATTTTCAAACATAAAGAAAAATCTTTTGGATATATATTGATATTCATAGAATATTGTAAGTGAAAAAGAAAAACCTTTTTCTATAGTTTTTTTTCCTGACCAGCAGTTAACACACTCGGATGGGAAAGAAAAAAGCCTTTCAGCTCTATTACTAATTAGCATTAAGCTCTATTTTTCCACTGTGCATAAAAAGACCACTTTAGCCTCTCTAAAGTGTGCAGAAAAATTGAACACTTTTGAGGTCGAACACTTTTTAGACAGCTTGCACATATTGGATAAATTTTGGCTTATATATTTCTGAAAATATTCCTGATGATATGTTATATTTATAAGGAAATATTTTCTGCTGGAGGAGACGCAGAATTTTATTTTTCTAACTGTAGATAGAAAAAGATTCAACGTGTTTGAATATTTTTAACAGTTTCTGAAACAATTTTGAACTCAATCGTATTTCTTTTGTGCATACCACTGCTTTAGCGATGAAACATATTTATTTTTTTTTCAAATTTAGATCTGCCCTTTTAAGAAATATTAAAGATAAATCGAGTGCAGTTTTTATACTTTTCTGATATTTTTTTAATTACAGTTTCTTCTCTCACTTTGGATAAACACAAGATTGTGATAGTTATTTTCTTAAAGTAAAATACAGAGGCTTTTTTTTTTTTAATTTTACACATGCTGCAATAGAGATTCAAAAGAAAACTTAAAAGAAAAGGTAGGAGTCAGAGTAAAACAAAAAATAATGCGTTATAGTAGACAGAAAAACTAGAAAACAGACATTTACAATGAGAAAAGGTGGCTATAACATAAGGTTTTTTCTTAAACGAAACAATGGCATTAACATTCAAATGTACTTAAAAGCAAAATGAAAAACGCTACTTTACATTTGAAACAAAACACTTTTATTTCGCTCTGTAAGGCCCTTAAAAAGGTTACACTTCAATGATTTGTTACACAAGATCTCAATTTTAATAAGTAAAGCGGTATTTGTGTGAATAAGAATATTTCGAAATAAATAGTTGTATACTATTGGGCAAATAACGAAAAACAAAATAAAACACATTTTCTTAATACAGACTGAAGCGTTTTTAGAAATACTTTTCAGAAGCGAAAATGAAAAATTTTAAGTTTTTAATGGAATATTATTTTTAAAATGAAAGCATAAAGATGACGGGTGATAAATGAGTACAAAATAAACTAAACGAATAGTGCAGTGATATACCTGACTCAAAAAATATTTTCGGTAGTTTTCAAGAATTTGGGAACAATTAAACTACTTAAAGTATCCTACTACCTGCGACAACTTTTTTTTAAAAAAATGGATATATGGATATTTTTTGTGATTTTTGGATTCATTTAGTACATTTTAAGAAAAAAAAAGCTAAAATTAACAAGAGAAAAATAAATTATTACAACTAAAATGGGTAAGAATTGAGAAAAAATTACAAAAACGTGGTCCTCTCCGTACAAATTTTCTGTTTTCAATTTGGATGTAATACTTTGCTATTCCTTTTTGAAATGACCTTAAGGGTAAGATACTTTAATTTTTACATAAACTAAGGCACTTTATCTTAGTCACTATATGAAATTGTTTAAAAAACGGTGATTATATTCACAAAGAACTGTAAGTTTTGTAATAAAACAGTGATTGAGATAAATCTGAAGTTTAAAACTTTTCTACTGTTATACAGAATATACACAAAAAATTTCAGCAAATTATTAAAAAATTTTTTTTGAGAAATCGCTGTCCCCGTTTCAGTTTTTCGAAAAACCTCACATTTCGAGTAAAAAGCATTTTAAATTATGACATCTAGCTTAAAGTATTGACATCTGTCTTTAGTAAAACACGTGCAGTTTTTGTGTTCTAGTGAACTGAAAATAAAAACACTAGGCATTTTTATTTTTATAAAACTTATAATATGACCTATAAAATAAATAACTGAAAAAAATTGTCAAACTTTCAAGAAAATCATGATTTTAGGATAGTCGGATAACGTAAGCAGTTATAAATATATCCAAATCGAGAAAAGCTGCGAGCCGACTTTACATATTTTTGATATATAGTAGCTTAATAATAAATTCAATACAGTAGTATCTCGAAAACTCGACATTTGATAACACAGTTATAATTTTGCTTGGCGAGCAATATAATATGCTCGATGCAGAAATTATTGTTGCAGACACAGTTAATGAAAAAATGCCGTAAAATGACGAATGCATTGACATTGAGGACATCGTACAAACTCCTAAGATATTAAATAGGACAGAATGAGGTTGAAACTACCCTTCGGAAATTTGAAAAACAAGGTGCGTTGGTAATGAATTTGTTGTTCTGGATGCCATGTCCTTCCCGAAGGAAAAGAATGAAAGTTGCCAGAGCCTGATTCAGGTTGAACTTCTACACGATAGATGGCGACACCACCTCCACAATTTAGGCATGGAACTGGAGGGGAGGGAAATATTCTCCATTTCCTGCACCTGTAGTTTATGCTGCGATCGCTCACAAGACTTTCGAACCCACTGATTTAACGAGCACGTACTCCGTGTAAACTGAAAGGGTATTTGGTGGCATCGAGCATAGGCCCTCCGGTCTGGAGTAAAATGCTTTAACCACTAGGCTGGTAATGGACTTTGTAAATGTTTCTTCGTCGTCTTCGTGATAAAGCAGCGGTATGTAGAGTGCATTCCATTACGTGACATTACGCATTTCTTAAAAAAAATATTCAGTTTTTAAGAAGCCGGCTGCTTAATTTTCATTATAGACAGTTTTATGCCTATATAAAGTATTTTTCTTAAGTGTGTCTAATCAGGTAAATAACTGTGTACTATGTATTCATTACTTTTCATTTCCATGTAGTAATTGTTTTATGTCTTCATAAAGTACATACTTTCCTTTTGTTATGCGTAATTGGGCAGTTTACTTTCTGTTGTATTCTCGAGTATACAAGGCAAAAAAGTACAGTTCAATATATTTTCGAAAAACATTCGTGCTTATTCTTTTTTAATCCTATTCTCGATAACTCGATACTTTCACAAACTCGACCACCCTTCGGTTCACATTAGGCCGTGTTTTTCAGAAGCTAAAACTATAATACTACTGAAGTCTCAGGAAATTTTTTAGCTTTGCTGGCCTCTATTAATGAAACTATTAAATGCAATTGACTTATTTTAAACTTTCATTCGCAATGCTTAGAAAATACGTGTAACGTGTTACAAATGTAAATTTTCTGCTTATTTAATTATACACATTTTTAAATTCGGGTGAAGTTTGAATTTGTGATAGCTTCCCACTAGGGGAAGCCATCTCTTCATCTACTCGACCTAGATTTGTAGGAGGTAAGGATTGATGACCCAAGGCAGCCATAATAAAACCGATTTATTATTATCACATATAATAATCAAAGAAAATCTTACTCTAGTGGGAAATTAAGAGTGATATCTCCGCTCTAAATCTTATGTGAATAAGCGCCTGAGATCCTAACCGCTTAACTTAAGTAAAGTTATCCTATGAATCCTAACTTCCTTAATTTATTTGAATAGCTGAAACCCGATCTATAATTACGCGTCTAAGTTTAGATCCTTACCATAGCCTCACTGTGTTCAACAACTCAGCTTCATTTTCTCCTTCCTCTTCACGATTACTAAATCTCCACTATATATCTATTAACTAATCTGCATATCAAGGTTTCTTTTTGAGAGTGTTGGCTGTGAAGTAACTCAATAGATGGACCCAAAGATTCTCCAAGAAGATTAGTAGGAAAAATTCCGTAAAACCCCATCACAAATTGCAAAAAAAAAAATGTCAAAAATTTTTTAGTTTTTTTTTTTTTTTTTTCCTTTTGATTCCTTAGAGTTTTTAGGGATATTAAGATGACACATTACCCCCAAAATGACGATTTTAACGAATTTTTTATTGCCTTATTTTAGTTGTGTGACATTTTTAAATATGTTTATAAAATTTGGTAGCAGTAGCTGCATTATTTTGCGAGTTATTTAAACTTTTTTGACAGTATGTTGAAGCGAAATCGAAACTAAAAGATATGCCGTCTGCTTCTTATGCAGACGCTATCATCCTAGCCTAAACAATTTCGATTGATTTACTTTTACACGCGATTCTAAAGCTTTATACTTTAATTAGAAGAGAAGTGAATTAATTCGTTTGTTTTTATGCAAGAGAGAAACGTTATTCCATTTTGCTTTGCATCCTTTTTTTCTTATTCTAAAACCATTAGTATCAAAACTAAAGGCTTTTTTCTCAAAGCCAATTATATAATCAATTTATTTCTTTATAATTTTAAATATCCGTTTGAATATTTTTTATTAATAAGTACACTTTAATTCATCATGCCTAGACAAAAGCGATCGAGTCTTGTTAGTAAACAAAAAGCTAACAAGAGATGGTGCAGTGAACACTACAGTCATGAAACTAATGTTTTCAGAAAAGATGAAACTTCTATTTCCTCAGCATTACCAGAAAGAAATATGAGATGTGCCAAACTTTAGAAGACAGCTGCTTGAATGATTTAAATTGTTGTGAAAATTCTGAAGGCCCTCATTATGTGATAATGGATGTACAGTTTTTAAAAGGACTTTTAAAAAATTTATTGTGTGATGTTTGCAAATCGTATTCACTAAAAATTGACATTGGTGGAAAGCTTGGGGGGGGAGGGATTTTCCAGAAAAATCTCTGTATTTTGCACTTCTTGTGATATAATTAAATCAAGTAACTTTACATCCAGATGAATTTCTGACAGTGAAGGTACTGAAAACTAATTGATTCGACATAAACATGCGCATGGTGCAATCATTTTTAAGTTTTGGGAAAGGCTATTTAGCTATGGAAAAATTTTGTATGTTAACCCTCTAACCGGATAGCACGGAAAATTCCGTAGGTGTAAAGATGCTTCGAAAATGGACTGCACTGATTTTTCTGCCTTCAAGTAACGTTTTCTAAAGCGGATTAGCCTCACTTTTCTGAAATTCTTTCCCCCTTTTAAAGGTTTAACATCTTGAAAGATAATTGGGGACGGTGGAAGCAACACAGCAGGACACTGAGGGGAAGTTTTATGGCTCCCAGGAAACCCCGTGTTTTGACCCTGGGGCAATCGTAAAAAAACGGGGGGAAATTTCTTTAGACCTCAGGAAGTGTTTACTTGTTACCTCGTATTTTAAAAGTTTTGAAAAGTCCCAACGCATAAGTAAAATATGTTACAATTCCCTTTTGGTTTCATATTAATTTGAAACTGTAACAAGTTGGGGCGTGTCAGTGCAATCTGCTATTTTATATAGTTAGACAAATTATATATCTTTTTTTAAGTATATTCTTTCGCTTCATTTTTCTTATTTGAATCAAAGCTTTCAGTTTTTGAAACATGATTATTTTATTAAAAGATACCGAAAAAATTAATAAACTACCAAACTCTTTAAAATTTGAAACCTTTTCAATTTTCCAACCACTAAAAATGAATAAATTTAAACTTCATCAAATCATTTGAAACATTTTCTTGCGCTTTGATAAAAATAATAATGAAAAAAAAAACTAATTAAGATTTATTAGTTTTTTTTTTTTTAGATTTCAAAGCCCAAGTGTTCAGGGAACACTGTCTAGTTACATATTGTTAAAATACACCGAATTATATTTGAATTTTAAGTGCTTGAACTTCAGTTTACATCAAAGACAACAGGAATGAAGATTTTAACACATTTTTTTTATAACTTGAATGTTTGAATAAATGGTAATCAAAAATATACGGAAACATTTACAGTAGACATTTATGCATATAAATAAACATAAAAATCAATTTTAAATTTAAGCTATTCAAAAACATTCGAATTATTGTTCAAAAATATCTATTTATACAAAATACCTCAACATTTATCTTTTTTAAAGGCTAACTGAATAAGTAATTAAAATCTGGATATTTTTTCAAATCTCGATCTTTTTTCAAAGCTAGAAATTTTATGTTAGAAATTACATTTGAAATTTCGAAAAAAAATGCATCGCGCAGTTGAAAATTATTTACCATAAGTTTTAGCAATTGTTTGAGTATAATAAAAATTTCAAATTTTTTATTATATAGCTTCTTTGGTATCTTTTAATATTTTTCGAAGATTTCATACAATTCAGTTGAAAACTGCAAGCTAAGAGCAAAAAAAATACTAAAAAAATTGATGAATATACAATTACAATAAATTCTTACATAGAAGCAAAACTGAGAAGTGTTAAAGCGTAGGAATGAAAAATTTTGAGTATATCTGAAGTAGTTTTCGAAATATTTATTTTAAAGTTCAGAAAATTTGTCTGCGTTATGTTATACTTAATATTAATTAAATGGTTAAAATAATATGTTAATATTAGTCATGTAATCGTTTGATGATACATTCATATACTAATAAAAATTATGGTCATTGATGCGAATGTCAAGAATTTTATGTAATTTTAAATTCAGACATTAAGATATTGATGTAGAAAATATAAAACGACCATCTACAATACATGAAAAATGTAGTCTGCTATAAAATGATCTTGACAAACAAAATCCGGCATTTTCACTTACTTAGTCAGGGAAGATCTGGAAAAACAGAGAGAGTACCGCGGTTTTGATGGATGCCGCTCTAGCTTTTAAAGTTCCCAGGAAAAATTATATATATATAAATTACAAATGCAAAAATAAATCTTGTAATTTTCCATACATTTTTATAACAACGAATTGTGGAATTGGCTTCCAATGCATTGTTGTGTTTGACAATATGTAAGGTAACCAAACCTACTTTAGATAGATTTGTACTACTTTTTCGTAACCGTATTCCTTTTAAAATTAATTCGTGCAGCTGAAATACACCTTTTGCACCCTTAAAAATTTATGTAAATTATAACGGTTAATTTTAATATATGCAACTTGTGAAATGTTCATAATTAACCATTTCCGTCTAAACAGTTTACATGAAAAAAAAAGTTTGGACTCCCTCATCCATTAGGGATTTATATAAGATTCTAACATTAAATTTTATTTTTCACTGAATAGGATCGAGTGGTAGTGTATAGTGCTTCCACACCAGAGGTCTGGGGTTCTATTAACGGGCTGCGCAAGGTCGAATCTGCCTTTCATCCCCGCTACATTGGGTCGATAAATGAGTACCAAGCTTGCTTCGGGTCTTAAACACTGAAGGTCTCTCTTCAGACAGACCACCAAATCGAGACATCTGTTCATGCACCTCAGCGTCCAATGGTCACGTGTATTATGATGGGCACAGTAGTTCCTGGCCCTCATGGATTGTTGTGCCACTGAGTTTAAGTCTTAAGTTTGAGGATTACCTCGCTTTGGGGATACCCCTTAGATAAACATGTACTTCCACTCATTTGCAATTAAACATTTTTCTTTCAATTACATTTATTTCAGAAGGAATTTTGATTTTTCAAATGTATTCGCTTAATAACATGTATATTTGTGTATTATATTAAAAATTTGATCAATCCAAAATTACATATTTTTAGCTCCTCTAAAAGCTTTTAGGATTTTAGAACTGATCTTACAATCCATATACGTTTTATAGTAGTATATTTAAAAATGATAAGGACATTTTTACGACTGTGTGAGCTGTTATATCTCGTTTATAAATATAAAAAATTGCATTCAGCTACAGTTTTTAAAATGTACAGAAATAAGTGGAGCAACAGGATACTTACATATTATGAATATTTTTGACTGCAGTAAGATATATTTATATTTCAGTTTCTTTACAATTTGAATAGAAGTTGTAAGCCACATTTTGCGAATAGTTTGATATTGAGTATAAACCCATAGGCTGTTTAATATTGTAAAGTGTTTTACTCTGATACCAGCACACATTAAAGTAAGGCTCATTTGCAGTTATATGATCAGCTTCAGTGATATTTAAATTTTTAAAAATAGTCTACACGTACGAAAACATTCTTTCACAACCGCACACCATATCTCATACTATATCTTCCCTACAGCAGGAAATATTTGTGTATACTGAAAAATTTAATACAGGATACATTTCCAAATGTTAAAATTGTTTTTAAAATTTGGTATGTATACATTGTGGAACTGTCGGTTAACTTCACTGAACAAAATTGTTTTAAGTGTACTGTTTTGAAAGACAAAATTAATTAGGGAGAACTTTTCTCACAATAGAATTTGAATGACTGAATTGTGTGAAAATGTAGTTATCGATGTGTGACATTTTTCCTTGTAATAAAAGAAACAGAAAGATAACAAATTTAACTTGAGTAGAAAATGGTTTAGAAGTACTGTCATGCGCATTTGAAGAAGTATATCCCCCATTAAAATTAAAAATTTCGACTGAATGTGTGTTATGTCCATCAAAAATGCCGATGTAGAAAAGGAATTTTTATTTAATACAAGAAGTTCGAAAAGGAGAACGCTAGGAAGGAAAATTTAAATTTTTACCGAAAAGTATTCAGTTGACATATATAAAAATATCTTTTATATGATTTTAATTAAAATAAATTAAAAGTATTGAAATCCTTTTTTATGCTATTTTAAATTAAAAATATAACTGAATAGAGAAAGATCGGTTTTATTTCATAAATATAATCATCGTATGTACCATTTATTGTGTTATTGTTTAAAAATGAGATAAGGCATTTGCTCTTTTTACCTCATTACTTTTTTAAAAAACAGGAAAGTGAGCGTGTTTTCTTACTCTCATATTCAAAAATAAATACAGGATGCTTTTTTCTGGTTTAAATCGCAATACCCCCGAAAAATTTTTTTTTTAATTTTTAAAAAATGACCGAAAAATAAAATTTGTTTGAAGAAAATATAATTATTTTTCAACTTCTAACATACTATTTATTTCATTTTTTCCTTTTTTACCCTGTATTTTGTTTTAATTTTACCGTGAAAGAACATATAGGAGAAAGAAACACCTAATTCCACTACAGTTTCATACAAGATTGCCCAAGGCAACTCTACAGCTAGCTGTAAACGATTGATCTCTTGGTTCTTACTTGACAAAGTAACCGAACTAGGTCATAAAATTGTCCCCGTTTGACCTCCCAAGTTCTAAAAGGGGGAAAGGAAAGAAGGCTGTTGCATTTTCAAAGCGATCTTCAAAATAAGTGTTAACGCTTAGGGAATAACTTTTCAGTAGGAAGGTATCCACTTAGAGGGTTAATGAATATGGATTTACCCTCAAGCAGAACATTCAATATATATAAAAAAGTTACGTAAATTTTTGGTTAGATCTATAGTAAGAAGCTTGAATGATGTTCGAAGTCAGGTGAAAAGTGCTTATCAAAGTAATAGTGCCATTACTGATATAGATGTTACTTTTGATGGTACTTGGTTGACTCGGGGACATTCATCTCAAATAGGTGTAGGTTGCGTGATTGACCTTCTTACTGGATTTGTCATGGATTTTGAAATTATGTCGAAACGCTGCATTGAATGTGAACACGCAAAATCTGGTTTAGGAGAAAATTCAGCAGAATTGTTCATGTGTGGTATGAGAAGGACATATATCTTCGTGTGCTATCAATCACGTAGGATCATCTTGTGCAATGGAACAAGAGGCTGCTCTTAAATTATGGCAAAGATCTGAAGATAGTGGTTTTCGATACACGACACAATTGTCAGATGTTAATGCAAAAACATATCAATATTTAAATACTAAGAAAGTTTATGGTCCTGAGATAAAAATAAAGAAAGAAGAGTGCATAAACCATGTTAGCAAGAGGCTAGGTACATCTTAACGAAAAGGTGTTAAAGAATGGCGGGCAAGAGGTGTTTCCTTGGGAGGGAAATCCCGTGGTAGTTTAAAGGAAGAGACAAATAAAAAATTGTTACGTTACTTTCAAAATGGATTCGCTCGAACAAAGGTGACGTAGAAGATATGAAAACTGCAATTTATGCAACATTGTTTCATAGTATATTAACGGACCAAAAACCTCAACATTTTAAATGTCCGACTGGAAAAGATTCTTGGTTCTTTTTCCAGGCTGCTCTCGCTCGTGGTGAAGTACCGGGTCCTCCCGTGAAGCATGTGAAGACACCCTTGAAGGAAACTCATTTAGCCAAAATTATGCCAATACACTGGTGTAGAAAAATTAAGGACGAATTCGAAAAATTAGCATATCAGCTGAACGAAGAGGCAGAGCGGACAGGAAGACCAATCAGGAGATTAAGTAAGGTGATGTACCGTAGCACATGCGCAGATATGCAGGTAGTCGTAATGGGGGAGTGTCTGAGTAGTATAAAGCATGATGTCGGTGTAAGATCAGTATTTCTGGCAAAGAGATTGCACGCCGTATAGCAGTTAAAATCACACGAAGTTGCTGCCTCAGAGAGAAATGGCGAATAATCAATCTGTTAGTCGACATCTGGATGCTTTTACCCGAGGCTGAATCATTGGGAAGTTGGAGGAAGGCCGCAGTGTGACAAGTATGGCTGCAGAGTTTGGAATTGCTCCCAGCATCGTTTCACGACTTTGGAGACAAATTCAAACTACAGGAACAGCTATCCGGGGGTTCAGTAGTGGTCGTCCACGAGGAACCACACCCGCAGATGACCTGTACATTGTCTTACAGGCCAGAAGATACAGGCGGCAGACAGTGGGAGAAATCGCTAGACACACGACACAGGCGACTGGACGACCGATATCGCTTTTTACCGTGGCCAGAAGACAGCACGGTGGTGGTCTGTTTGCACGACTCCCTGTACGGTGTGTAACTTTAACGCCTGCCCATCGGAGAAGGCGTTCTCTGTGGTGCCGGGAACACCGGAATTGGAGAGACAATGAATGGGGACGAGTACTCTTTACAGATGAGAGCAGATTCAGTTTGAGTAGCGATTCTCATCGCATACTCATCTGGAGAGAAAGGGGAAACCGCAATCATCCCTCGAACATCATTGAAAGGGACAGGTATGGAGGTCGCGGTGTTCTCGTTTGGGGAGGCATCATGCTTGGTAGTCGTACAGATCTTCACATCTTCCACGCAGGTTCAGTCAACGGGACCCGTTATTTTTAACGAGATTCTTCTTCCATATGTGCGTATTTTTAGATGCGCTATGGGTCTGCAGTTCCTTTTCATGGACGACAATGCACCATGTCATCGCACAGTAGCTGCCGAACAGCTCTTAGAGAGTGAGGATATTGAACGTATGGATTGGCCGGCACGATCTCCGGATCTTAATCCCATCGAGCATGTATGGGATTTTCTAGGCAGACGCTTGGCAGCTCGTACCTTACAACCAGTAATGATTCGGGAGCTTCGATTGGCGCTGCAAGACGAATGGGCAGCAATGCCTCAACAACTCATTGACACCCTCATTCTCAGCGTGGGCAGACGCTGTGAAACCTGCCTAGCAGTCAGGGGAGATCATATCTCCTACTAAAGACCGGATGTTTCTTGCTGGACACCCTTCACAGGGATGTTTCGGCCTTCAATCGCATTGCGTTCCATGCTACTTTTTCAATCAAGCTTCTTTTTATCCCTCTGATTTCTCTTTTATTAAGTGTTGCTTACATTACACATGTCCTTACGTATTGGAGATCTTACGATATTAAATAAGTTGATTTGGAAAGCTTTTGACAAAGTTATATTGAAAAAACCGTCTCGTCCTTAATTTTTGCACACCAGTGTATATCAAAGATTAGCTACGAATGAACTCCTTCAAAGATGCATAAGATGTGTGACACAAAATGCAAACGAGAGCCTTCACAGCATCATATGGGGTAAATGTTCAAAAGAAACGTCAGCGATACTGCGTCGAGTAACTATTGCTGTTTGTGATGCAGTTTGTGAATTCAATTTTGGTATAAAAAATCATTAGAAAATTTGCAAAAGGAAAATGGGCTTGCTTCAAATAAACAGTCAAAAATGTTGGCTGTCTGGCGAGACTACCGTAGAGTTTATAAGAGGAAAAGAAAAAGATTGGGAGTGTACGCAATTGCTCGGAAAAAAATTGCGTTAGCAAAAAAACTGCGAAATGCTTCAATCATTAAAAAAGAAGGAATCACATATGAAAGGGGTGGTTTTTAATAATTTGTATATTTTTAATAAAGGGAAAGCTGTCAGAGAAATTACTTAAAACAATAATTAATGAATCCTTAAAAATACCAGAGATGATGTCTTAATAATTTTAATCAAGAAAAAAATTGTAAAAATAAAGGGAAAAAAGCAATAATTAATGAATCCTTAATCACACGCTCGAAAATCTGTTACGTTGAAAGGAGTTCAATAAATTAATTAAAAAGGAGAATTGACTGAGGATTTGGTCCAAACCTAGTTAGGGCATCAATATTTATATAAAACGAATTTTAATGTAAATGACTCTTTCTGTTAATAAAATTTCAATTTATTTGATTGTTTAGAACAAGTTCTGTTACCATAGTAACGAAATGTAATGTTTGTAAACAACGTGTTTTTTTAGAAGCTTCAACTGAAAACTAGCTGACATTTTTCGTTGCGTTAATATTACAGCCAGTGATTAACTTACTATGAACATGCTAAAAACTTTTCTTATGTTTTAATACCAAAAAAGCCCTCTTGTATGAAGGTTAGGCAATTTTTTTTTGTGAAAGGCAGTTTGATCTGGTATTTGTAAAATAATTAATATCTCACTTGAAAATAAATTTATCTGATTCAGTGTTTAACAATATTACCAAAGTCTGAGTAACTTCAAGGATTTCATACTCGAGAGGTAGCAACTCGAGCTTTTCCTCACGTTAGGAATAGTCAACTAGACACAATATACTAGGAAATAATCACTAAGACAAATAAGTAATTTAATCGTTTAGTTAGATAACACTACATTAAAATAAAAATATGTGTACTACATTTATTCTAGGTGAAAAAAATATTTCAAGATGAAAAAAAATATTTTTCGTTTTTATTTTAACATATTGGTCAAAGTTTCAGAATACACTGACGGATCTGTGACAAATTGTGGAAATGAGATGATTCTCATTTGTCCCCAAATGTATAAAATTCTATTTCTGTTTTGAATAATTTTGTGATTATAGAGGTGAGTAAGGTTCCCGTACTCAGTTCTATTACCCTAAATTATAATACCCCATCACTTTTAAAACCTAAAAGGATGCAAAAAATAATGGGATGTTAATTTGCTATATTTGTATTAAGAGATAGTGTAATAAGAAGATGAGATTTTTGTGATCAGTTGTTATTTTTGCTTCATAAAAGTCTGGAAGGGATGTGATTCTTCTTCAAGTAAGTTAAGCTATTGATAGTTTAAAAATAGAAGCTTGTTGAATAAATATATACACGTCATTGTAGTTTCCTTTTTAGTCAATAAATACTTTTGATAGAAGTGTTTTGTGATATTAATCGAAATAATTTTGGGTAACTACATTGGCACTCGCCTGCTAATATTATGCATTTCATTTTCCTCTAATTTCTGAAATTAGAAATAAGATACGGAAAAATTACAAATAACTCTTAATCCATCGTCTCTGTCTTCGTCCTATCAGAAGAAAATTGAAATAAAGTATAAATAAATATTTGTGGGTCTTTTTGAGTCCAGTTGCTATTTGAAACGCGTCACGTTGAGTTTTTGATCGTAGATCCTTTTTATTTCGAAATAGAATATATTCCTTTAGCTCTAGTTCTTTACTATGTAGTTTATAACTCGATTTTGAATGACTACTCAAAAGCCTGTAGAGCCCACATAAATTTTCAATGAATGTGATCCTTAGATTAAAAAAATCATAAGAAAAATCATTATTTTATTTGAATGATTATTAAAATGTTTAAATTTGCTCATAATGTATGCATGCATGCATAGCGATTCCATTGGAATCAAACATTTTGCTGTGGCATCTTTATCTGGATCCAGTCAATTAATTGATGAGGCATTTATTGATTAACGCACATAAAGTTACAAAAAAGGCAGCATCCCAAATACACATAAATTTGCGACATTGGATAAAAGATATTCTTTTTTCCAGATTTCTCAGCTTCTCAGCTTTTATACCCTTTATTACCAGAAACTGCTACAAGATTCGATAATGATAAAATATTTGGTATTTAGAACACTTATTGGTCTGAATAGATTATTGCTGCTATATTGCATCATCTCACTTTGAAATGCTCTGACGTGTCAGTTTTTAAAAAGATACAGTTTACGTTAAAGTGGCATTTCCCATTCTAAAATAATTAGTTTTTATGCGATGTGTTGAATTGTGTGTGTGCTAGACAATCATAAATTTAAGTAAATCCCTCGCAAAGAAATTTAAATGTGGAATTATTACTTACTATAATATTTCGCTAGGAAGAGAATCTCTTAGTAATGTAAATTTTGATACCTCTCCGCTTCAGTGCGAGTGACATATTTAATTATTTTTTATTCTCCGTTCTTCTTACAACACATAACGGTAGCAGTCAATAAAAGAAATGCTAACTCCAACTGAGGGCTCCTTTTTTAACGCCAATCTTATTCTGGAAAATTTTGTAGCTCACCTAATTTAATCCCCATTTATTTCGTTCTCGTCCACTCTCTTTTTTCCAATCCTCTCGGGACTTAGCTACCTCTAGGGGTTCTTTATATATCCAGTTCTTTGGAACATTAATCCGTGCATTACTCCTGATTAGTGGGCAGATGTCCTACAACTATAATGACATTTTATGCGGACCTACAGGCAACTGATAAAAAGCAAAAAGCAAACTAATTAATAAACCCAAAAAGGACAATTGAAACTTTGAATTAACATTGATGATCAAGAAATGAAATAAATTAAATAAATTATAGTTTAAATAAACTAAAAAATACGCTTTTATAGTTAAACAAAACTAAACAGTATACAATAATTCTTAATATGAGAATAAAATGATTAATGAGAAAGACGAGAATAAAATGAAAGACGAGAAAATTAATGTCTTTATAGTAAACGCGTGGGGTGATTTGTACCAACTCTGCATTTCAGAATAGAACTAATAAGAAATTATAACAATTGATATCGAATACCCCACGCTGTTACTACAATGACATTAATTTTCTCGTTAAACGTTTTATTCTTTTATTAGAATTATTATTTTGCTTTTAGTTAGATTAGGTATAAAAGAGTGTTTTACTGTTTTTAAAACTAAAATTCATTTTTCATTTTTTAGTTTTATCCACAATAAAACGTGTGTTTTTTTTAGATTTTTAAGCTGTCATTTTATCATTAACGAATTAATATTTTTGTTTGTTGTATTTGTATTAACCATGAGCGTTTTCACTTCAGGGTTGTAACTTAATATTTTAGTCGCCACATCTGGAAATGGGAAACCGAAAATCCTGATCATGACAATGGGGTACAATTTTAAATTATTGTATAGTCATCGTGCCTTGAGAAGTGTGAAGAATGTCGAATTAATTTGACATTTTAAAATGGGTAAAAATCGAGTTTAAAAATACCGTTACTTACAGGTGAAACTAATAAAAGCGTGTTAAAGAAAAGAAAATGGCAAGTGTACTTCTGTGAGAATCTCAGAGAAATTCCATTTTAATTTTTTGAATATTCTCTGCCATTTTTAAGAGATATTTTCATGACATTTATGGCGAGAGGTATCTCATGTGACTTTTGACAAAGAAATATTACTTAACTTGACAGGGGCTTTTAAAATATATTAGAAATGTGTGTTTTAGGATATGAATAAACGTATCTTTAGAGCAAAATTTAGTAAAATAGGATGGTTTGTTTTAAAACAGCGCAAAGTAAAATTAGTATTAGAAGGAAGGAAACTTGTTTTAGATGTAGAGAGTTTTAAAAGAAATATTTTTAAACCAAAATGTGTATTCTTTAAATGTTCAGAAAAGGCATAAACTAGATCATAAATAAAAAACAGTGTCAAAAAAATTTAAAATGTGTTGAAATATTTTTGGCAGAAAATTTTAAGAGTAAAATCAATTTTCACCTAAATGTTCCCCTGCACAATTTAGATACATTAAATACTTTTAGCGTGATGTTTTGTTTTCGATGGCTTCATCATTTTATCTTTATTTATTATTCCACATTTACATTTTTGCATAACAAAGTATATTCTCATAACGATAATTCTATAAATGTTCGTATTAGCTTTATAAAGAACAATTAATTGTGCGATAAATAAAAAGCCTTCAGACACGAAATTTGTTTTTAAAATATCAAACTGAATTAGGGAGCTTGTCAGAAAAATTGTGTTTTTAATTAAAAGTACACGATTAGTTGAGATAGAAGTTTAGAAAAATCTCAACTATAATAATTATTTCTAAAAAAATTAGCTTTTAAAAAAATGTCTTTAAGGAAACAGAATTGTTAAAACTTCTTAACTTTTAAAGCAATATTTTTTTGCTTAGAGTGAGAGAGAACCTAAGTTTTTCATTATTTTATTTATATCCAAAATTTCTTGAGAATTTGTGGTATTTATAAAAAAAACTAAATCAGTGTTTCTTCACATGTCTCTGTAAATAAAAGAACATTTTTAACATTATTTGCTACAGATGGTATCATGATGTTTTTTAAATGAATTTGTTCTTGGCTACGAATACTTTAGAACTACATAATACTTGTAAATTACAATTTTACAATTATAGAAATGCATAATAACAGTTACAGAATTTTCGAAATAATTTTTGATCTGCCTTTAAAGAAACAGGGAGTATATCACCTCCCCTTTACCAGTGTATGTTAAGAGCTCACAGGACTCTTAAGTTCCAAATTTTTCAATTTTTTGAAAAAAGAATATGTTAAAGCCTTAATATGTCTCAGTAGTTTGGTACCAAAATTGTGTTAATACTGCAAAAACTTCTGAAATTATTGAGAAATAAGTAGAGTGAAATTTAAACAAAAATCGTATTCCTCTCTTATCTTAAACTTCATTTTTCGCAAAACAAAAAATTTTAGCTTCCGCGCCGGATTTCTCAGAAACTGTTAATGATATCAATTTGAAATTTTATACATGTTTAAAATAAGGCTCTTCTTAACTTATACATCAAATTAGAATTAATTTTTATTTGAATTGAATTTTATTTTTTGCTTAAAATTTTTAAAAAATTCGCTATAATTGCATTTAATAAATATTTTGTTTCATCTAAATTCCTTAAAAGTTAGTATAACTTCAAATGTGAACATTTTTATACCAAGTAAAATAAATTTTGTAAATTTTGATCAATTGTGTACTTCAGAATCCTGTGCGTTGTAAAATACTGATTTTTATATTTTTAAAAAATTGTACAATTTTTATTTCTTTATAACTTTTTAAACTTTTTCTCAAAACCTCTGAAAATTTGAGAAATGTTATAAATATATATAATTATTATGTGGTAAAAATTTCAAATTATTGTTTTGTTTTGTTGCAAAGTTACATAGGTTTGAAGAAGGATGTTTTTTCGAGTGCAGGAATATCTGTAAGAATCCTGTGAGCCCTTAAAAATTTTCTCTTTAATAATTTCTTATTCTGTAGAATTCTTAAAAAGAATTTGTAAAATTTATGTTCATTATTCGATATAATGCAAATAACAGAATTTTAATCGAATTATTAGTCGAAAAAAGGAACAATTTTAGTACACTAAGTTAAATTTTTTTTTCTGTATTCCTTTATCAAATATTGTTTCATTTCTGAAACAAAAAAATTCAAACTAAATGTTTCCAAAATAAATTGAAAGTAGTAGTTAAATAACTCAAAATCCTTAAGTATTTCTTTATTGTGCTAAAAACTATGTCTCTTAAAAATATCGCACCTAGAAATTACTGTTAGGATTTTTCGTAATGGTGTATCAGCTTGAAAAATTCCCTGTCTGACATCTTTTAGAATTCCAATACCATTTTTATATCAGTAGCTTGCTGACATTTTCAGACAGTGCACTTAGTCGTTTATTTACGATTAACTTCATTTTGTTTGTGTGTGTGAACTTAAACTAATGACATCGTTTCTTTAGATGTATTGCAAAAATTTTGCGGTTTCGAATGTTTTTCAAATTGATAACAGAAAGTTGTGCTACTTTTCTACTTTTTCATGCCTTGTATGCCATTGTTAATATTGGATTTTATGGTTCCATGATATTTTTAGTGCAAATAGAATCTTAATTTTTTTTTAAATCTTGAAAGTTAATTAAAATAAATTTAATCTTTCGAGGCGCCTTTTTCCGCGGGAAAATATGAATGATTTCTCTTCGACTAATTCAAAATTACGTACTGTGGAAATTTGACGTTGTGGATAAAAATCAGCTGATTTACATCTATTCGATTTCTAAAATGTGCTTACTTTATGAATTACATATTTTATGATTAATTTCATGTATTCTTTATTTTTGCTGCTTTTTGAATTAAATAGTTTGGATAATTTGGCACGGATTAGAGTTGAAATGAGAATGAATTATTCCATATTATTAGTAAAAAATATTGTTATAAAGTTTTTCTGAGACAAATTACTGAATGAACACATTTTTAATTCACTAAAAAAATATCCTCCTCCCCATTTCTTAGAAATTTACATTTTAGGATGGATTTTAATGTTGTATTATGTTAATAAATACTAAGAACAAAAACTTATATATTTATGAATTTTGTTTAAAATCTTTCAAGTAAAGTTAGCGGGAAAAAATTTATGACTACATTGGTATTGCTTGTGAAAAAACTTCTTATTTAACACATAATTCTTTTCTTCACAAAAATAAATTCCCCGGAGCACATCCCCACTTTTTTTATTTGCTTACAATATGCTTGGTTAAGATTATATCTAGGGAAAATAATGTTCTTTTGCGTAAGAGATTCAGTTTTAAATTTAGTTTCTTTGTTTCGTGAATTGTACGGTTTTCAATTGTGTTTTTACTTCATATTTACAGTATATTTGACAAGAGAAATGCACACAGTACAAACGTATTTGTAACTCCTTACACTTGTCTAGACAGCTTTGATTCTTTAGAAAGATTTATAAGCAGATCATACTTGAATGTAGACAGCTTTGTTTTAAAAGACAGACTTCAAATTTTACATTTGGTTTTAATTTAGTTTTTCCGTTGCTTAAATATTTTTATACGTAAAGGAACAGTAATATCGTATATTGTTCAAATAAACAAAAAGTTAGTATTTGAATTTATGGAAGCTTTAACATAGTTTCATTCGAAGAGAAAACACACCAATAAAAATCAAATGCCGATGATAAGCATCGTAGAGGTTAGGCGAAATTTAGAGACAAATTCAAAAAAATGTAAGATTGGGGACAGTAATAAAATAAAAACAGGAACTTTTGAAATTAGATACGTTTATTATGCTGAAAAGAACAATACCGTGGGAATTTTTAGTTATTTGAAACATTTAAATACAAATCAGTATCTTTTTTGACAATTTGTAAATCTTACTTTATGCTAGAGAAGAGTGTTGCCATCTCTCATTTACTAACTGGATATTAAATTTTCAACTACTTTTCCTATAATTGGGTGTTTTGTTTTGGATTTAATCAGAAGTATATGCGTTTTAAGAGAGAAAGAACTTGTGTATCTTAAGGTAACTATTATTCCTAAGACAAGAAAAAAATTATGTTCTGGAAATATTACGTTTTAAAATCCTAAAGTTAGGGGGAGATTTTATTTAGATCACATTTTAAAAAGTGATGAAAATTAACACAATTGCGAAATATTTAAAGATGAAAAACAACTCATCGTAGAAGAAACTAATAAAAAAATTTAAACTTTTTTTTAAAAAAGGAATATAAAAGAAATGTTTTTTAAGTCAATTCCTACTTATATCAACAAGGAAAAATGTTATTTTAGCTAATTTTTAAGTAAAGTAATGTATATACATATGAACATATTATTATATATTAATATAATAATGTATATACATATGAACATTAAGTGCTAATTAGTTTTTATTAACTATCATTAAAGTATCGTATTGTGATCCAAAACAATCGGGTCTATAAAATTTCAGTTCAACTGAATGCTTTAAAACGTGAGAAAAAAACATTTTCAAGTTTTGACACAAGTCGCCAAAAATGATGTCAACTTTGCTGTATTTGTAATTCTTTAAATAATTAGTTTTAATCAAAATTACTTTTTATTAATTACTAGCTGGTATACCCGTTCTTCACAAGGGTGAACTAAAAAATAAAACAACACAGATTGAAGGATAAAGAAGTTTTTAATGAGTTAATTTGAAGTGAATTGCAAATTAAAAAAAAAGTTTTTCGCATATCGCAGCTGAAGAAAAAAAAAGAAAGAAAAAAATACCTTCGATAAATTTTAAGTCTGTAGATCTAATAGCTGATAAAAAAGATTTTTTTTTATATTTATAACTCCCCGTAACACTCTTAAGGGTCGATTTTTGAAAATACCTTCCTAAGCTGATCTCTGCTCAACAAATATAACACATCGTTAAAAGTTTTGTGACGCTTAAAATATTGTAAATAATTTATATCTGAAAGTGTCATGCATTAATATTACTTCTGTTGAATTTATTTTATGTTAAAATTGTAATATTCGCAAGCAACGCCGTTTCTTAAATAACAATGGGGATTCAATGAAACGCATAGCGAAATTTTGACGATAGAGTCAAGTTGGCAAATGGCTAGCTACTTTTATAGCTCAAGCTTTAATAGAGGTATGTAAGACCCGCCGTGTAGGAGGGCGATGCACGTTAATACTTTATCTACCGCATTATGATTTACTGCAATTTTCTTTTCATGCAATATTTTTTAGGTCACTACATTGAAAATTAAGGGACATACATAAACAAAATACTCCACTTAGGAAAATTTAATCCGTTAGAGCTAATATATTAATTAAAGATGTTCCACTGTAAAATTAATTATATACACCGTTCACTTAAAATAAATAGTCAAATCGTTTTCTAAGGTCTCCATAAACATACAAAAACATGAGAGACTTAAATTTTTACATTGACTATTTTTTGGGACAGAAATGATAATCTTTGCAATCCGCTGAAAACGCCGTCAGCTGAAAACACAATATCTGCTACAAAGCTATTCGCCTTCCCTGCTAAAATACTCATCATAGAACCCATGCTGTCATATATCTTGGAAGAGTGGATTTCAAAGAATATTCCAGCTAAGTATTGGTAGAATATTCCTGCTAAATTGGTATGGCATGGTAATTAATAGAAGGGGGTACCAGCTCAGGTGTCGTCCACGTCACTTGACCATGGTTCAAGATTACGTGGTCCGTCGCCAAAAGCCTTTGAGTAGCTAAACATTGCGACGTTAATATTCACTCACTCCAAAAAGTACAGTACAGTAGTTATAATTATTTTTATACTTAAATATGCAATATCTGCCCATTCAATTAAAATTATAGCGTTATAATTAACTACTAACCATACAAACAAATTTTGAAAATTTGTCCAAATGATGTAGTGTGAAAGAGAAAGTTTATTCAGACAGACAACAAATGCGTCTTATATGTATATAGATATAGATTTGTTTGAATTCTCTCTTGTTTATTATTACTTTTGTAACCCTCATGACGTACTTTATGAGCATAGTAAGGGCAGGTCACGTTGACCCATACTCCCCAGCAACATTTACCTGGGTATATAGCTAGCAATAACATAAAATTAAATCTTAAAAATATATCAAAAATAAAAGAAGATTCAATATTTTGAATAAATTAAGAAAAAAATACCACTGATTAATTTTGCTAAAGACATCGCAATGTGTAGAAAAATATTTGCAGTAAATAATCGCCAAAAAAAATGTAAGTACTAACATATAAAAAAAATTATATATTGAATTAGTTAAGGATTACTGGAGGGAAAGATAAAACAGGTTAAGATAATACTCATAATATTAATTTCATATTGGTAGGCTACTCATTTTTGGCATGATTTTGAAATCATGCCAAATTGGTATGTTGCGGCCAGTCTAATGTTATAGTAATGTACAGAATTAAAGGTATCAATCTGTTATCGCAACCTATTGGTGACATTATACAAAATGAAGCACATGATTGCCAATTCAATGCATACAAAGTTGGGATTGCCAAAGTGGAGAGTTGTCTTGAACGTGTTGGCGATTGTGCAATAATACGTAAGTACTAAGCAAAAAAATTATCCAAAGTATATATATCCCGAGCATAAAAATAAATTGAAAAATGAAGTACAATACTAACATTAACTGACATAAAAAGAACTGAACTAACTTTATCAATGCAAAAGCATAATTTGAAAAAATAAGGTACTTACATATAACCGCAACCTATTGGCAACATTATATGAAACGAAGCACATGACTCACAATTCAGCATATATATGGCATGCGAAATCGGGGTTGCCTACTTGGCAAGTTATTTTGAACGTTGGCGATTGTTAGGATAGTACATAAGTGCCAAAAATATTTTATCTTACGACTACCTGCTTCCCCAACATACTCATTTTCGGCATGATTTTGAAATCACGCCAAATTTGGTATGTTGCGGTCAGTCTAATGTACAGAATTAGAAGGACTTATGTATTATTACAACCTATAGGTGACATTATATAAAATGAAGCACCTGATTGCCAATTCAACGAATACAAAGTTGGGATTGCCAAAGTGGCGAGTTGTCTTGTACTTTGGCGATTGTGCAATAATACGTAAGTACTAAATAAAAAATTATCCAAAGTATATATATATATCCCGTGCATAAAAATAAATTCAAAAATGAAGTACAATACTAACATTAACTGATATAAAAAGAACTGATCTAATATATTTTAAAATGTATTTTATTAATTTGATAATTCAGCCAAGATAAATAAATAAATATATAGAGTGTGTGAGCTAATAGTATGAATTGAACAAATATTACTTAGTTTAAGAAAAATAATTGTATTTTAGCTCTTGATGTTTAAATTAAAAAATTATTATTCTGTAAACACACTATAACTTTTGACAATAAAATAAGATATAGATAAAAATTACGTACATTACACATTTTCTGATAAATTGTGTTTTTTTATTATAGTCGCACTAAAACAACACCACCAGACTATTCGCGACTGACCTGATAAATTTGAATTTCGGTCAAGTGACGAGAACGGCACCTGAATTGCATGATCCCACTCTCCAATTTTTTAAACAACTGAAACTAAGTGTGAGCCTCGACAGGTTTTATGTGCACCAGCTCCTCTACACAGATGTCTTCTGTCATCTCAGGACTCGAACTCATTACTCGACCACTCCAGCCATGTGTTCGCGACAATGGTCCCTTGGCCTTAACGGCCTTAAAAATTTACTTGAATAAAAGTTAATATAGAATCAATATCAAAAAGACATTTATACATAATGATTTCCTAAAGCTTATTGCATAAAAGCTACCTGATTATTACTATGTTTATTTAATTTTTATTGATTAAATTATTTGTATGTAGTTTCATAGCAAAATTCAATACATAAAAATAAAAAAATGCTCATATATCACTTTTTAATTAAATTGTTATAAGCAGAGCAGTAAATTAACTCTGTATTTTTTGAATTTATTTAAATTATTGAGAGCTATTTCAATCGATTACAATATTTGAGAAAAATCTATTTATTCATCAAGTACATTAGTTGATTCGCAGTATATATATATATATATATATATATATATATATATATATATATATATATATATTTCTAAAAATATTCTATTAATTTATCATATATTTTAATTCAGATCGTTTTAATAATAAAAATAACCCCTTTTAAAATGAATATAATTTTTAGGTTATTTAATCAAACCTTATTCCTCTCTCTCTCTCTCTCTCTCTATATATATATATATATATATATATATATATATATATATATATATTTCCATAGTTAGATCTCTAATTCCCTTTCAGATTCCTTCAGTATTTATATAAGGATCTTATCTTCAATAATGGCGTCCTTATAAATGATATATAAAAACTAGAAATAGCTATTTAAGAATGAAAAAAACCCGCTAAAATCCAATTCCTTCGAAAATGTTTGTTTTAAGCAAAGTGATACGTAGGTTCAATAACAAAGAACAAGAGAAAAAAGGATAATAATAAAAAAAGAACGGAATTTCCTGTGCTGTCGGAAGAAAAGGAAGTTGGCCTTCCTTTTTTCCCTTCGAAACCTTCTATTTTTTATTCTTGCAATCGTGTTTTTTTTCTGTCTTTATTTATTTTACACTTTTCTCATCTACGAACGACTTCGGTACTTATCGTTTTCTCTCTCCTCAATGCCTCTGTTATTTTCTTCTTTGATCAGTATAGCGAAGTATTAACTCTTTATTATAAACCCCTTTTTTTCGCCATTTTATCCTTCGGTCTTCGAGCTAAAGTAATTGCTTTTGACAAGGTCGATATGCACTTTAAAAGTTACTTGCTTAGTTGCTATGACGACCACCGACAGAGAAAACTTTAAAGAACAGCTGCTAGACACATATAAACTGTTCGAATAAAAAATATCAAACTATCGAGTTCTACTTTGAAGCTTGAGATGTACCCATTAATATTCTACTAAGGCACCAATTCATATGACGGTGTTTAATGCCCCTCTGTTTGTCCCAGATATCTATTCTAAGTGATAGAAGAATATGGATATTACTTGCGTAGATACTTTATTCCTTTCGATACTATGTATTTTTAAAGCAATATAGACTTATGACACATACACATTCTTATTTTAAGTATGGGAAAAAATCATTTTTTCTATTAAATTTTTGTTAAATGATAACATTCTTTAAAATTTATACTTTCTGTAGACCTTGATAATTGAGTAAAAGTGTTTGCTCGTTATGTTAATGGAGTAAAAAGGACATAGCAAGTTTAAAGAGTGAATAAATTGATCAACATACATAAGACTTTATTAACTAAGTCAGAGTGAGAATTGTATTGCACTGTGTCTTCATTATTGTAAAAAGTTTTCCTGCGGAAAAGACACTGCCGACGAATCCAATAATTTGAATAACACATTTATTAATATACAAGGACAAACAGATGACTACGCGAAGAAAAATCAACGTATATATATATATATATATATATATATATATATATATATATATATATAATATATATATATATATATATATATATATATATATATATATATATATATATATATATATATATATATATATATATATACAAAGAAATATTTAATAAGATATTACTTACAGCACAGTGAAAAACGTAAAAACGAGATCTAAAGCGTGCCAGAAACGGTTATTTGAACAGTTTCACGAGGAGGATATCAGACTACCTCTTCTCGCTGTAAACGCATACGCAGTGCTTCTCAAACTTTCACTCCTGGCGACCCAATTTTCAATTATATTTTTATCGCGCCCCCATATATAATAATAATGTATTGAATTTATTAATAATGCACTTTGGCGCTAACGCTACAATATGATTTTAATTATAAACCGTACAAATTAACAAGCTAAGCATAACATTTTGTATATATTACTTTAAAGTAATATACATTTTAAACAAATTACTTTAAAATATTAGGATTATTATTATGTATTGTTTCCTTTCGCTAATTTTAAAATTGGAACAGATTGCAAAATGTATTTAAATGTATTTAATTAAAGATTTATTTCCTCCATTATCCATTTCTAAAAGTACAAATATCATTAGAACAATTAATATAGAAGAAAAAATTTAAGTCAATTTCTACTTAGGTCAACAATGGAAAAATTATTTAAGTTACTTTTTATGAAATAGTTACAAATGATATAAATATGTATATACATATATGGCAGAATCACAATATTAAGTGACAAAATAGTAAGCGATTTTCCTTGCATTTTTTTCATTTTCCTTTCTATTTATGGTATTTGACTACTTTTTGTTTATTTGTTACTATTTATTCAAAAATTAAATTTAATTATTCTAATAAAACAGTATGGTAAAAAAGAAACCACATTCTCAGGAATTAAGCCATCCCAGGTGGGATTCGAATCCATGACCTTTAGACCTTAGATGTCCATTGTGCTACAGGGACACAACGAACGATTTTCTTTTCTATATATGCTGTTGAACTATTATTTTTTTACTATTTATTCATTTCTTAAGTTAGTTAATGAATTAATATTTGAAAAAACTGTATTAACATCAAGTGTCATCTAATACAAGTTTAAAAAATGTATTTGAACTGAAATGTATGAATTGAAAGTATTTTATTAACGATTGAAAATTTGAAAAAATATTTATATATATATAAAAGGAGACAGTGAACTAAAATAGTAGGAAATGAAAAAAGTCCAGTCTATGTTGCTCTCGATCATATCCATCACATCTGGCATTCTCGTGTACGTCTGCGTGAGTCTGGCCAAACTACCGGACGTCTGAAGCAAAACATGTAAAAATAATGTACCTCTTGCAATTTTAATCAGCCTTGGATAAGATCGTAGGTTTGGAGACAATTTTGCTAAAGAGTTGCAGTTCATACCTCTATCAAATAATACTGTTGCCCGTCGAAATAAAGATATAGCTGAAGATGTAAAGCAACAGCCTTTCGGTAAGTTGCGTTATAAATTGTTTTCAATTCAGCTTGACGAGGCAACAAATATCAGTTAAGTTGCTCATTTCATTGCGTATGTTCTATTTTGCGATGGTATGTCAGCAGTTGAAGAACTATTTTTGTAAATCAATAAAACTCATAGCAACAGCATTATTTGATATTTTAAATAATTTTATAATCGAGGCAAACATAGAGTGGAAAAAATGTGTCGTAATATGTACCGATGGTGCTCGTACAATGTCTGGAAAATTTAAAGATGGAAAGATGTGGAAAGAATCAGGAAGATGTAAAATTCCAATGAAGAATATTTGTGTTATTTTTAATATTTAAAGCGAGAAAATTTCAAAATGTTTTAGCCCGGGAGCAGGCACGCAATTGATTCTAACGTTAATGGTAGCGCAGGGTGACTGAGTCACGCCAATCCTTTTACACACAAGCTTTTATTTAACTTGCACTGTAAAATGTTCGGATGGAATCTTGCAACTCAATTTTGAAGCAGATGTCTTCAACCGATTGAGCTGAAATTTTGTATACACGTTTAGTTTGGATGTTAATGCATGTTTTGTACATTTATATTCCGATACCACAGTTAGTTAAAATATATTAATTAAAATAATTTGTTCGGGTGGAATCTTGCAGCTCAATTTTGAAGCTGATGTCTTCAAACAAGTAAGCCAAAATTTTGTATACACGTTTAGTTTGGATGGCAATGCATGTTTTGTACATATATATATTCCAAGATCGCAAATAGTTAAAAAGATATTAATTAAAATACTCTTACCCATATTAGAAGCTTACTTTACTTCTTTCCACTAGCCCTCGTAGCCTAGAGGTTAGAGTAGCTGACTTCAAAGGATTTACCCAGGGTTCGACTCTCGGTATCTCGTAGTTTTTAAATCACTTTAATTTTCATTCGAAAATTATTTCTTTTGAACAAATTTAAATTTCCGCGATCTTTCTTATGTGTTTACAAGCTTTTTTTTCACTTTCAATGTAAAATGTTCGGGTGGAATCTTGCTACTCAATTTTGAAGCTGATGTCTTCAACCGATTGAGCTGAAATTTTTTGTATACACGTTTAGTTTAGATGACAATGCATGTTTTGACGATTTATATTCCGATATCGACCTAGTTACTGTAACGATCTTGTTTAGGTGTTAAGGCGCGAGCATGTTTACAATAACACAGGTGTCGACCACAAGCGTAACTCAGAAGATAGAGCACTTATGCTTAGCATGCTAGAGGTTCGGGGATCGATACCCCACGCATCCAATTGTTACTCTTTCGAATAAAATATTTTTGAAATTCGTTTAATTTGGTACAACGAGATATATTTTACAATACTTCCATTCCGCATACGTACAAATAATGTTATATTTTTACTGTTCTACAGGGAACTCTAAGAGAAAGACAGATCTATAAAACTATTTACTTTGAAACATTCTAAGATATCTATTTACTTGATTCTAGTTTCTCCCTTAACACTTATAATTGACCCAGTTACTATAACGATCTTGTTCAGGTGTTAAGGTGAGCATGTTTACATTATAACACAGGTGTCGACCAGGAGCGTAGCTCAGATGGTAGAGCGCTCGCTTAGCAGGGATAGATACCTTGCGCCTCCAATTAAAATTTTTTTCATTTCGTGTAAAATATTTGATTTGTACTACGAGATATTTTATATTTCTACTCTGTACTCGTACAAAGAATGTTATATTTTGCAAGCTTTTAATTAACTTGCAATGTAAATTCGATGTCTTCAACCGATTGAGCTGAAATTTTGTATACACGTTTAGTTTGGCTGACAATGCATGTTTTGACCATTTATATTCCGATATCGCATTTAGTTAAAAAGGCTAGCTGCATGGCCCGGCGTTGCACGGGCTTACTCTACTTTTATAATTTTTCCCTTTTCTTCTCACAAAATCAGCACTTCTCTCTAATAATATTTTTCAAAATGAATTCCAACCCCCTCCTCCTCCCCTTAGGCTGATATTGCTCGGGCTTCTACCTAGTGTATAACTTAAAATTTCCTGTTTCGAAATTTTTCCGCTTCTTTTCTTTGTCAGACAGGTTTCCCCCCCCCCGGCGTTGTACGAACATTTTTAAATGCATAACATATTGTCATGGAAATTCCCCTTCCCCTGTCACTATCAGAGCTCTCGAGAAAGTAAACACTCAACGATTCTTAAACAGCTGACAGGTGTAGCACTCTAGTGGCACAATGAATTATTGCACACAAAAAATTTGTAAAAAAAAGTTTACGACAATTTATTTTTTAAATCACTAACTGTTAAAAGCAAAGTATGAGATTTTTAAAAATCAATTTCATATAAACGCATCAATAGTGATTCATTTTAGAAAAAGTCATATGGAAAGTATCGTTGTTTTGAATAAAAAAGAAAAGAAAAACGTACTATACCTTGACGGAATAAATCTTCTTTCCAATTACAAAATTGCTGGTGAAGTTATTAAATGCGCGAATAAAATTTTGAGTATTTTTTAAAACAATCATAAAAACTAAGCGATGGTGTTGTTTATAACCAGGGGACAAAAGTTAATAATCCAGCGTTCTAAATGTTCATTCCACGAAATCTTCGGAAAAAAAGAAATAAAAGACCTGTAAAATAAAAGGAAGAGATATTTAATTTCGCATACCGTTATTTGTTAAAATTTAAATTTTGGGGGCTTCATTTTTAATTTAATGCCTTAGAACTTCACATATCGATTGCAAACAACGGTAATTTTTAAATAAAAAATGTAACTAAAATAATGCTTTAATTTTTGTTGCAAAAAGGGGATAAAAAACGAAAAACACAATTTTTTTAAACTGTAATTTTTAAGCAATATTTTCAAACTTTGTGCATATTACGGATAATAACGTTCTACACACGGGAAAAAAATGCCATGAGATTATTTTTATAAATAAATAAATTATTAAGTATTTAAATAAAATTCTGAGTATCTTTTAAAAATCGTAAAAAAAGTTGTCATTTTATTTTTTAAATGACTGATTCTGAACGAGAAAAGCATACATTTTCTTAGTGTAGAATATCATTTCATTAAATTGAACGAAAATTCAATTGGAGTGATTTAGAAATCATTTTCATAAAAACGTATCGATTTCGACTCATTTTAGAAACTATCGTAAAAAAAAAAAGAAAATATCCTTTTTTGTAAAATAATTTATAACGTATCGTGGCGAAGTAAATGATCTTTCCGATTCTGCATTTTTTGTTTGTTTGATTCTCATAAAAAATTTGATCGTTCCTTAAAAACGTTTGGGATAAAAAAAAAAGTACGGGAAATTGGAACTTCAGCACCTGGCGGGAAAAAGTGGCAATAATTATGCGTTTTAAGGTTTTTAATTAATATCTTTTTAACTAATTGGACTATTGAAATATAAGTGTTCAAAACGGATTCTTCGGATCGGTTCCGATCTTTTGGTACCTTTGGCGAGCGTCTGCATCGTACGGTTCGTGAGAAGATACACCTAGTCGTATAGTTGCATACGTTTGTTTACCTTCGAATTTTAATAGTGCAGACATTAATTAAAGTAATTTTTTCGGGCTGAATCTTGCAACTCAATTTAGAAGCTGTTGTCTTCAACCGATTGAGCTGAAATTTTGTATACATGTTTAGTTTAGATGACAATGCGTGTTTTGATGATTTATACTCTGATATCGCAATTAGTTAAAAATATATTAGATGAAAACCTTTTACTCTTGTGTTAGCTTTTTATTCTGCCCGGCAGCTTATCGGATAGAGCTTAAAGAAGTTCCGATTCCTCTCTCCCTCTTCGACCTTTCTTAAAAAACCATCTTATTCTTTCTCTGAAACTGAGACAAAAATAATAGCCTAGTGGGAAAGATAATTTATTTCGCTACGGTACGGTATAATTTGTTAAAAAAAATAATATTTATATTTTTTACAATTTTTTCTAAAATGAGTCAAAATCGATGCGTTTTCATGAAAATGATTTCTAAATCGTTCCGTATGATTTTTTGCGTGTTAATGAATCGATATTCTTCACTAAGAAAGTTCAGGCTTTTTTTTTAGAATCAGTCATTTAAAAAAAAAGGCCAAAAACTTTTTTTTTTTACGATTTTTCAAAAAATACTCAAATTTTGAATAAAACATTTAAAAACTTCATCATTTTTAAATATATAGTCGCAAGAAAATATTTTCTCGTTTGTAGAATAGTATTATCCAAATTTTGCACAGAAATTGAAAAAATTGGTTTAAAATTACGGATTTACGAAAAAAAAAGTGTGTTTTTCGTTTTTAATATAGTGTTATAGTAAAAGCAAAAAAAAAAGAGAATGAGTTTCAATATTTTAATTAATTTTTCTGCGTCCAATGTTGTTTTGATCTAACAGTGTTTATCCCCGCTTCCCATTGTTCTCTTGTTGCGGCCCGAGTGACATATCTATCATATGTATGTAGCTGGGCGGAAAAAAAAATTTTGAGTACCCCTTAGCTGAACTTGTTCAAAATTAACCGGCAAACGACCTTTAAACGATGATGCGTTGAATGAGATTAACAGACTGAGAAACCTCTGTCTAGCGATAACTAAAAAGTAAAAAATAAATTAAAAGTAAAAAAAAAAAAAAATTTAAAAAGCTTTTATTTAAATGCTCTAAAAGGAATAAAATAAATTTTTCTTTTAAAACTTTTTTTGCTATTAACTTATAAAGTCGTTATACATTTTATGATATAAAAGCTTGTCACGAGATTTACCTGTGTACATTAACAATCAAATGAAATAACTTGATCTGATTGATTTTAATTTTTAAAATTTTCAGACTAAGTAAATATGAGTACTTAAATCTCGCACCAACATTTTATATCATAAATTGTATAACGATTTTATAAGTTGATAGCAAAAAAAGTTTTAAAAGAAAAGTTTATTTTATTCCTTTTAGAGCATTTAAATAAAAGCTTGTTTTTAAAAAAGGTTTTTTCACTTTTAATTTATTTAGAATTACTTTTATTATACACGATAAAAATCACAATTCCAGTGAATAATTTAATTAAGATAAAATATACTTACCTATTTCCAAGAACTTTTTACTTTTTCTTTGGTATTTTAAGAAAAAATTCAATAAAACTGAACTAAAGAGTTCCAAGTGTACATGGCCTAAATAAAGGACATAAATCACAAACACTTTTCACTAATATTACAGAAATGTTATTTGCAAGCAAAACCTGTCATGTTTTGTTCATGTTATTGTAGTTTTGCAGTTGTTTGATGATCCACAAATATCCTGTTGAACTTTTTCTTGCTTGCGTTTTTTTGATAGGGTGAAGTGTGTCTTACGGTATACTTATGGCTTCATATTTTTTGATGGAGTTCTTTAAGTAGTATTTAAAAATTTTCCTTTCGATTCATGTTCATCGCTGTTCTCAAATTTAATTTCGGTATCATGATTAATATGCATTATTTCAGTAGGTTTTCACCTAGCATGATCAGTTTCAACTTCCTTCAATAAACATCAAATTTGTCCATTTCTTTTTTTATATTCTGCTCATTTATATTAATAAACCATAAAAAGACGAACAACACAGCAATCAAAACGGGGAAAATGTAGCGTGTTCGTAGAATATATTTATGAACAAAAGTGGTAGCGCCGGGAACTCGATCAAAGCAAGTACCTTGGGATTGTAAAAAAACGTTTGCCACACTCCCAAAAACGAGGGAGATATGTGACGAATTCATTGTAGTTCTCATTAAGAGTGCCACATAGGAGGACACTCTCTGTCAAGGGTTTTTGGTAACAAATAAACAATTTTCCCGGAATTAACAATTTCGTGAGCCCTGGGTGACTCAGAGCCAAGCGCGACCACTCCCGGGGAAAAATTATTTTCACTATAAAATTAGGAATGTTAGTTCTAAAAAAGGATTGTGTCAAATGTTTTCATTATACTTTATATGTTTCAGAATACTCATAAAAATAAATCTTGGCCAAATAATCCTTCAAAATGCTCAATATGCTTACCCATATATCTTAAAACACTTTCACATGGAAAAACGAGCAACACACACACACATATATATATAGAGATATATATATTTACAACTTCTCTAAAAGAAAAAAAGGGACGGAGCTAACCATACCAGTAAGTTTGAAGGTCAAACAGATGTTTAGCAAAAGTAGTATTTTAGGTTGAAAGAAACGTAATTAAAAAATTTTCTTCGTGGGATTACAGCAAAGCAAACAAAATGTTTTTTTATTGGTTATAGAATCAAAGATAGATAATAAGCGTTGAAGTGGAAGCTTTTTTGTTGATGATGTAGAATCGCAGATGATTCATATAAATTATATCAGTGTAAATGTGTATTTTTTTGTCAGAAAGTATTTTGTTTTACTTCGTTCCAGTAAATTAATTTTTTTTAAACTTTTATTTTCGATGTGCTAGCGACCCCCAAAGCGGGCGTGCCCCACAGTTTGAGAAACGCCGGTATACGTCAGAATTCTCTTCTGAAATAAACTGACGAGTGTGTGTTTCAAAGGTTCTTTATATAGCCCCTTGAAAATTTCTAGAAGGATCTGTCCTAGAGCCTTCTCAGTGATTCCATTAAAATCTCGTATTTTTCGCCAATTGTATCCCAAAGAGTGATAAAATTTCCTGTATAGTTACCTGGTCACATCTTCTATAGATGTGCCATAATCTTAAAATTCAAATTCATGCTGGAGCGTGAACTTTGCTTGCAAAACTCAACTTTTTTCGTAAGAGGATTGTTACTACACAGAAAATAACATACGTGGTGTGTTTCATTATTATATTTAAATGTTGCACATAATAGTTAACAAAATAATTCATTTTCATTTATTTGCTACTGTAACTTAAATGAAAGCACATATAGCAAATTGTATAGTTCAGTGTCTCTCAAACTGTGGGGCGCTTCCCCTGGGGGCGCGATTAAAAGATTTAAAAATTATTAATTAACTGGAATGAATTAAAACAAAATACTTTCATACATAATAAAAAATGCACTTTTACTCTGATATAATTTATAGGCACGCGATATTAAGTCATCAAAAATAAAAGCTTCTTCAATACCTAATTAGCTATCTTTGACCCTATAACCAAATAAAAATCGTGATCGAAAAGGGGGGCGCCAGTATTGAAAGTTTGAGAAGCACTGGTATAGCTTTTTAAAACGTCAACAAAAAATATTCATTTTAAAATTATGTGGGATATCTTTACATATCTAGAAGAGTATCCTTATGTCTAGAGAGTCGAATTGATACTTTTAGGCAATTATTTTATCTATAATTGTAGCTGATAATACATAAGATATGTGAAAACACAGCGACGAAATATATATAATGTAAACATTATTTATAAATAAACAAACCCGGTATAAAAAAATTTAAATTCCAATTTTTGTGGATTTTCTTTCAGTACTTTCAGCATAAAACATAATACGTAAACAAGAAGTATATCGAAGTAACTTTACTTCTCAACTTCAGGGGCTCGATTATTTACGTTTTTATCATTCATTTACATACTTCAATGTTTTATCGTGATATTTTTTTTAGGTAGTTACGGGATTCATTTCTAAATGTACAGGCAAAAGTAAAAGGTAACTTTGGAAAATGTTAAATGCTACTTAAAGCATGGTTGATAACTTCATCAAATAGCATTATGCTTAGCTCCTCAGATGCTTTCTTGATGTGTCTTAAAAGTTTATTTGTGTATTGACGCTTTCCTTTCCCCAAAAAATAATTTCATTTGAAAAAGAAAGAAAACCAAATCAAAAACATCTTTCAAAGAATTTTTATCTTCGTAATATTTTTTGTCGTCTAAGAGAATTTTCTTTACAATGATACTAATATGTTGAGTTCATTTGCTGAAGTTTCAGGCTCTGTAAATAGCAGTGTTCAATTTCGAGTTCTTTTTCTTAAAGAGTTGCACAGAATAACGGGGGGGGTATTTCCTTTTCATTCGAATTGGAACTTATATATAGGTTTCTCATAGTATAAAATAAATATTCCAAAGTCATTGTATATTGTATAAGTTAGAAAACTGAGATAACAGCTCAAGTACCGTGTTTTTCACTTTATCACGCTCAAAATATGTGGTTTGGCGTAAATAAACTTTGTGTGTAGCATTAAAACTCTTTAATATTATGTTCGTGTATGCACTTAATTTAGAATTATTTGAACTACAATAATTGTAACATCAAATCATAATCGTATATATATTTTACTAGCTGCAAGTATCCGGCTTTGCCCGGGTTTAAAATAAGGTTTTCTGTAGAAGCTTACAAAACTGTTTATTTGCATGCAATAAAAGGGTACACTTATCTTAAAGCAATGTGATAGACAACATTTTTGGCAGTTCCATTTGGAGTGTGTACAAAAAGATTTTCCTCTCTGCCCACTCTAGAGCAGGCCACATACAACTGCCCATGAGAAAAGCATGGTGTCTGCAAGTCTATACTCTCCCCCTTTTTCTCAGAGGCATGACTGTAGCAAAAAATGACAATGCATTCCTATGAATAAAGGAATGGAATGAAATGTAGTAAGTAATGTGATATTTGTTGCAGTATTTGCTTGCAGTAAAGTAAATATAACAAAGAAATATTGCAAATTACTTACCGCTTTTGTTTAGTAAAGTTTTCTGTGTAAAATGAACCCATGGCTCAGAACATGCACATGGAGCACTCTTTTTGGCTGGAGGAGGCCAGAATGAGGTTGGGATGGAACGAAACCTGTTTAAGAACCTTCCCCATGTAATTTTGTGAATGTGTACCAAATTTCACGTTATTTGGTTGTCTGGATCTTGAGTTATAAGGAAACAGACAGACAAACAAATGCGTCATATGTATATATAGATATAGATATAGATTTGTTAGAATTCTTGTGTATTACTTTTGTCAGCTTCATGGCATATTTTATGGTGTACCAGTCTTTTAAAGCTAACTGAGCAACAGCAACATTTAGCTAGGTATAGCTAGTTTTAACATAAAATTAAATCTTAAAAAGATATCAAAAATAAAAGAAGGCTCAATATTTTGATTAAATCAGTATAAACATTTTCGTACAAACATAATATATATATATACTGTAAAATATTTAGTTTGCTATTTGCCTTTCAGACAGACACCAAACAAAATTTTAAAAATTGTCAAAAACAGATAAAAAACATATTTAAGGAAAATACCACTGATTAATTTTGCCAAAGACATCGCAATGTGTAAAAAAATAATTGCAGTACATAATTGCCAAAAAAAAATGTAAGTACTAAAATATAAAAAAAATAAATTATACATTGAATTAATTAAGGATTAGTGGAGCGAAAAATAAAACAGGCTAAGATAATACTCATAATAATTTCATATTGGTGGCTACTCATTCTTGGTACGATTTTAAAATCACGCCAAATTGGTGTTGCGGCCAGTCTTATGTTATAGTAATGTACAGAATTAAAGGTACTTATGTATTATCGCAACCTATTGGTGACATTATACAAAATGAAGCACATATTTGCCAATTTAACGCAAACAAAGTTGGGATTGCCAAAGTGGCGAGTTATCTTGAACGTTGGCGACTGTGCAATACTACGTAAGTACTAAATAAAAAAATTATCCGAAATATATATATACCGATAGTAAAAATAAATTGAAAAATTAAGTACAATACTAACATTAACTGAGATAAAAAGAACTGAACTAACTCTATCAATTCAAAAGCATAATTTGAAAATATATGGCACTTACATATAACCGCAACCTATTGGCGGCATTATCTGAAACGAAGCACATCACTCCCAATTTAGCAAATATATGACATTGCAAACTTGGTAAGTTATTTTGAACGTTGGAGATTGTTAGGATAGTACATAAGTAACAAAAATAATTTATCTCACGACCACCTGCTTCCTCAACATACTCATTTTTGGCATGATTTTTAAATCAAGCCAAATTGGTATGTTGCGGCCAGTCTGTTATAGTAATGTACAGAATTAGAGGTACTTATATATTATCGCAACCTATTGGTGACATTATACAAAATGAAGCACATGATTGCCAATTCAACGCACACAAAGTTGGGATTGCCAAAGTGGCGAGTTGTCTTGAACGTTGGCGATTGTGCAATAATACGTAAGTACTAAATAAAAAAAATTATCCAAAGTATATATATCCCGATAATAAAAATAAATTGGAAAATGAAGTACAATACTAACATTAACTGACATAAAAAGAACTGAACTAACTTTATCAATGCAAAAGCATAATTTGAAAAAATAAGGTATTCACATATAACCGCAACCTATTGGCGACATTATATGAAACGAAGCACATGACTCACAATTCAGCATATCTATAAAATGCGAAATCGGGGTTCCAACTTCGCAAGTTATTTTGAACGTTGGCGATTGTTAGGATAGTACATAAGTACTAAAAATAATTTATCTTATTTCTACCTGCTTCCTCAACAGGTATTTAAAGCATTTGTCTGTTTTGCTGATTCTTTGATGCCTATTCCAGTTTGATATGTAATTACTACCAACCCTGCTTTCTCTTGGGCAATATAATTACCCAAGTTTGATTTTTTTCAAGGCAATTTTATACACTGAATCCAATAGTATATCCTTAAAGGTTAAAATAAAGACACATAAAATTGCAAAATATTATTAATTTCATAATATCTAAAACAGATAACGAAAACGGAAATACTATACTTATGTTAATCACAGTAATAAGAACTGAATTACCATTATCAATAAGAAGTTTTAGTTTGTCAAAATTATAACCTTCGCATTCTAAAGAAATAAATAAATTCTCCAAAAAAATACTGAAATTGTAAGTAGTAATTTTTAAGCAAAATCACACACATAAACACCCCGCGATAATACCTAAATGTTGCCAAAAGAACAAAACACAATTTTAGTTGAATCCTTAAAAAATGATTTACTCGAAAAATAACCCTAATTAAATATCAAAGATTAGAAAAATTCAAAAAATATTCCAACCGATTAACATAGCTACAGTAAAAATATGTAATAATCTTGAAAAACTGCATGTAAAGTATAAATTGTCCACTTAGTGAGAAACGTGACATGATATGACGTCATAACACTGGAAAATCACTTAAAAATTAAATTTTAAAAAATTTGGAAAGAATTATGAACGCGAAACCTATTTAAGAACCTTCCTCGTGTAATTTTGTGCACGTGTACCAAATTTCTCATTATTTGGTTGTCTGGATCTTGAGTTATGAGGGAACAGACAAACAGACAACAAATGCGTCTTATATATATATATATATATAGATATATAGGCAGTTGATATTTCAATCGAAAGGAACAGTGTCTTAAGTAACGGGCTTTGTTCAAAAATCAACCAAGGTTTTCATTTACCTCTTAACTGCTGTGTGGTATATCAAAACCTATAATAATCAATCTCTTGACTTACACAAACGTTAAGACTGGAAAGGGGTGAAAATCAAAATTCCTAATATACTTCTGTATTAATCATGATCCTTTACCAGTATATCTATTTCGTAAAAATTACTGGATACGACCCCCTAAAGAAACACGAATTTATCAGAGACACGGACCATTATGTGTTCTACAGCTCCCTTTTTAAATATTTTCTCCTAACTCCTTGTAATAGAAACACTTAATTGATGTTTAGATTGACTCCAATATGAAGAACCCTGTTGTCTTGAATAAAATTATGGAATGCGTTAAAGTAGCTGATAATTTTTTTTTATGGATTCAAGAGTATCCATGTGATATGTATGTTATTTTTTATTTTATTTCGTGGATTCCTGTGCTTAGTTTTTATTTTCTTGATAAATGCTGGCCTCTTTTTGCAATAAAGTTGTGTCTATTTCTGAGAAACGGCCTGCAGCTTTAAACATCTTAGGTAAGTTAATTCTCTGTAGAGGAAAAATAGTCACTTGTGTGTGTGTGTGTGACCAAAATCTCTAGTTTTCAAACAGAGAGAGAGAGAATTTTTTTTTATTTCTTCTCAGCTCCCTTAACTTCAAATATTTACAGCTTACCATCTGCTAAAGATTAATAAAGTCTTTAAACTTACTTATGTAACCACATTTTTGCATTATGTAAATCTCAAATAACGAAAAACATAATAAATTCTTTAAACTGAAAAAAAAAGTTTATTTCCCGTATGCATATTTTAAAGTTAATACTCTCTCTAAGGCAATCAAATTGGATTAATTCCAAAATCAGATAAAAGGAAAACGTTTCGAATAATTAGGGAAATCGAAAGAGAGAGAAAAAAAAAGTTTTTAAAAAATTAAAATCAGAAACATGATTTGTACGAACACAATAATTATTTTCAAAAATGTTGTGGAATCTTTATAAAGAAAGAAATATTTTCTTTAAGTATTAACCTCTTAGTGAGAATTCTGTAATCTTCTAACTTTTTGGACAAGAAGAATTCCGAAGAGCTAATGTTCATAAATAAAACAGTATTTTACATTACATAAAGGAAGTTAACCCTATTATTTAAAAAGTCTGACCCACAACGAGAGGGCATGGCATATGACAGCGTTTCTCAAACTGTGGGGCGCGCCCCTCTTGGGGGCGTGACAACTCAACGAGGGAGGCACGAACATGTTGAAAAGTCGAAAACAAAAGATTATTTTAAAAAAAAATATTAATTTACTGAAAGTAAACAAACAAAATACATTCTGACTTAATAAAAAATACACATTTGCATTGATATGGACATTTTGTAGAGCTATATCAGTGCTATATGTCAGTGCTACACAATGTATTTTATAACTAATTTAGCAATATTAAGAACAAGTTTATTAATTACCAGTGACATCATGGGTTAGTCATATATATAATAAAAAAAATTAACATTTTTCTTGAAAATCTGTACGGTTTATAATTAACCCATTAACTGCCGATTAAAACTGATGTAATTCGCTTACCAATGCCAATCATTTTCCACGTAGGCGCACCTATGTGATGCAGTGGTGGGGGGAGGAATAAAGAAGCAAATATTCTGATATAAGTAAATCTTTCGCAAACATTGCCAAGGTTCTTTTATGGCATTCCAAAGTCTTCGGAATAATTTTATGGTAACAATGCACAAAAAAGATCATACGGTGGAAAGACGTATATGTACATCCGGAAAAAAATAAACGCTTTTGCTTAGCAAGGCGTGTATATACGCTGGGGTGCTTAAGAGGTTAAAGTCATATCGTAGCTTTGGCGTCAAAGTATTTTTTAATTCAATATATTGTTATTCTATGAGGGGGCACGATGAAAATTATGATTGAACATAGGGTCACGAATGTTACAACTATGAGAAGCACTGGCATAGGAAATTAAATTGGGGATGAGGCTTTATGTAATAGCAAAACTCATTTAGAATGTTAAGGTATCTGACTACGTTCGGAACCGTAATATCGCAAAAGCGTATAAATGGATAATATTTATGATATTTTGTATCACTTAGGTAAGAAAATGTATATGAAATTGTTTTAAGAATATTATTACGATAAAAATTATTTAAGTGAAATATTTTGACAAAAAATGAACATAGAATGACCAATTTTTAAAATATTCTCCTTTTGTTAATAATGCTTCTATTATTATAATATTTTGCCTGTATATAGTTAAGACCTCTCTACAGAGACTCAACTAGATTTTTGAAATATATAACCTACAAGTAGGTTTATCCATATTTTACGACAACAGTGGGGAGCAATTTTAAGAAAAAAATGCCGATAATTATTTCAATTAGTGGTAACTCTGAAATTAATGTGAATTTTTCAAAAATCCTAGTTCAGACTCTTCGGAGAAGTGTTTAATTTATATAAGCGAAATATTATTATTTTAGAAGGATTTTTTTATAAAAGGAGAAAATTTTGAAATTTTTTACCAAAATATTGTATTTAAATAATTTTTTTTGTCAAAATGTCCTTAAAACAATTTTATACATGTATTCTAATCCAAGTGACACTAAATATCATGAAAATCATCCATTTATGCGATTTTTTAAAATCCTGGTTCTGAACGTAGTCGGATACCTTAAACCCTAAATGTAATAATGCCGACTGCAAAGTCATGTAGGAGAAATTAACCTTCCAAATTTTTTTGTACTTGCGGTCACTCAGAGTTCGCGTCACATGATCGACTAACTTTTTTTTTTTTTTTGATGTGTAACATCTTTCCTCTTGATTGCCGAATTTTGTAGGAGTGATTTCGCCAAAAGGGACGGAAGAGGGGAACATGAAATGACGTAAGCGCGCGCTATTTGATGATGAATGAACGCGCGTGATGGTCTCTCTTCACTACCCTCGCATCGGGTTCAACTCTGGCAGTTATATATATATACATATTGTTAAAGTTAGCATTTCAAACGATTCAAATTCTTATTCAAGATACAATCATTACGATCAACTGCCAAAATCTCAGGACTCGTTGTGTAAGAAATCCGAGGTTAATTTATATGTGTAAACTATTTTAATAATTGCATTTACTGTTAAGCGTCTGACAAAGTTCAACATTCTTAAGAAAATACAAGTAAGTAATATTGAATTATTCGAAAAATATTTTAGTGTGTATATTTTTAATAATTTGAGGTTAATTCCTGTCGCTGTAAATATATTATTTTTAAGAAGACTTGGTTTCTCCAAAACTACCGACCTATCGTTTTTTTTTATATATTTTTATTTAATCTTATTCTTTGCATTATTATCTTTCGATTGATATACCCCTTGTACATGTCGGAAAGTTAAAAGTTATGAATAAAACTTCATTTGAAAACAAATTCGGCAATTCGGCCACGCCCTCTTTTTAGAAAAAAATTTTTAAAAAGTGTTTTGATAAAAAAAAAATCTATTTTGTAAAAAGAGAAATAATAACTATATAGAAAAATAAAGTTTAATAAATAAAGCAGAATGTTACCGAAGCAATACAATAATGTCATTTTATTTCCTTTTGAAATGTGTGCACGTAACATTTTTGAATTAAGGCATTTTATATTAATAATTCCATAATTTCAGTTCTTATTACTGATATGTTTTTCATACAAATGTAATACTTCAATATTATAAGAAGAAAAAAACTAAAATGTATATCCTGACAGAAAAAAAATTAACATTTTTCTTGAATTTTCTTGTGCAATTAATACTGTCTAAAAATTGATCATTTACAAAAATGCATGGGTTGAAAAAAATCGAAAATGCAATTAATTTAAAGAAAAAATATATAACTAATATCTTAAAGTGGTATTCAAGTATATTTAAGCTTTTTTTAATTATTTTTTTAGAATTATAAACTTTAAAGGTGTTTTTCTCAGTTTGTGTTTTTCGAAACATTTGTGCATTCAAAATACGACTCCTTACAATCGTTTCCATTTTTTCCTGCGTGTTATATATAAAACATGTAACAAAATTAGTGACTCATTTTGCTGTAAACTGAATATTTTTTTTAAATGTTAATGTAAGTTATTGGCTTTTTCGTTTACTTCTAGCCCACATATCAACATTTCATTTTTTTCCTCCCAAACTAATTACGTTATTCTAAAATCGATCCCTAAAGTTGTTGAAAACATTCTTAAGAATATTACAAAAACATTTCAGGTCAAAAATTAATAGTTGCAGTAGGAATAGAAATTGAAATATTTCCAAATTTTCTTCAAAATATTAATTTTTTTTAAATTTTGAAAATAATATGTGAAAAATTTAATCTCGTATCATTTTTTTAATAGAAACATTATATAAAATGCTAAAACATAATTTTTAAATACATAAATAAAAAAAAATGTGCAAACGATACCAATTCCGCTTAATTGAGATTAAAAAAAGTTTTCTCGATTAAAAAAAAACTAATTAAATACGCGGATAATTTTGATTTTTTCCAATATTTCTAATTTTTAAACATTTAACAAGCGAATTAAATTTTTATGATTTTGTAATTTGCAGAGATGGTTAAATCTAGCGCTGAATATATGATAATTATAAGGAAAAAAAAACGTAAAGAAAATTAAAAACTGGAGGAATACAGCCGAAAAAATTGCACATTATTCATTATTTTTGATGAAAAATTGCATTACTCCTAAATAAAAATTATTTTTTGTTAAAAAACTGTGTTGTTCTTTGTGATATTACTTCCACTCAGGTATCTTTGGACAGCACATTTATTTATATGTAAATACCAAAAACGGTTACGGAAACTGCACACCGCATAATAGTCTGACCCAAAAGCACACAACGCCAGGTCAGCTAGTAAGCCCCGTAGAAGGAATGCATGGAAGTGAAATGGTAAATCCGCGCGTGCGCTGGTCACACAGTTATCCTTCCACCAGAAAAAATAGTTTGCTCGCTTCTCACCCCCAACAAATTGCATTACCCCGAAATAAACTTTTCGTTAAAGTTATAATTATTCGACAGAAAATTATTTCCAATCATATTCTATTCAAAACTCAATTTAATCTCACTCATTTCAATCACTCTTGATTCTATTACAATCAAAATCATGGGAAACGAGTGATAGTTTGTTTTTAAAACAGCAGAACCATCTCCGGTATATGGTAAAAGTACAAAATGCAGGAAATCCTTAAGTTTTTGAACCGTCTGATTCGGAGAAATGTATATGGCTACCGAAATTCCTGTTTGCACATTTTTAAGTCTACTGTATCCACTCTTCCCCAAATTGAACAGGAATAAATATTTTTGATAAAAATTACGTTACTCCTTGTGTTAAATATATAACATTTTCATTAAAGATATAATTAATCGATAGAATATTATTTCCAATCATACTCAATTCATTTTTTTCAGGATTTAAGTTACTATTGCGTATTTACCACGATAACATGTCAAATGGTACACATCATATTGGACTACTCGTTTCTTATTTTTCAATTCATTTAATTATTTTTGAAATTAAGTGAATGGATTTAACTGTAAAAAATACGCAGTTATGCGTTAGTCTCTAAGCGTTTGAGCAGCTTGAGCTTGAGAAAACTTACCATTTGTTCTATTACATTTAGGTCTAAATACACACCCTAGAAGAATACTACTATTACACTAAGTCTGGTCTCTTAAGTTGCAAGTTGTACGTTACCCTCCCCTTGTAATATTAAAAAAGTAAATGTAGTTTTTTTTTCCAAAAAGTGTATGACGTTTAAGGTATACGAATACGTTCGGAGCCCTTTTTTTAAAAAAACATCATTTAGAAAAAAATTATACCCTTTTTAACTTCAGTTTATATGTAAATAAACTATACTTATCTAATATTTGTAATAAATCCTTTAAGTTTCAGAAAATTGGTAAATTTGTTGGAAATTTTGAAGAAATTTTAAAGACATTTAAAAAATTCTACATGAAAATCCATTGACCCAATTTGTATAAATTTAGTATCAAAATAATTATTATGTGTATATCTAGGGCCTGGAGTAAAATCTTTTGATTGAATAAATAAATAAAAATTCCACAACTAGTCGAGAAGCCAAAACAAGAAATTTGCCATGTTTTACAACACCGTTACACAAATACCAAGCCATAATTTAAAAATTATTCTTATCATAATCATTCTTTTACTTCAGGCCCTAGAAAACGTTGTGAGAAAAAATGGTACCAAGTTTCAAAGTTATTTAACCGCAATATTTTGATTTATCATTTTTGAAATTTTCAAAATATACGAATAAAAAGTGATTTTGAGAAAAATGCATTTTTAGTACAATTTATCACATTTTTTTTATTTACATAATTACTTACTTAAAACTCACCAGTTTTATAGCTTACACCTTCTATCTCAGCTCATTTTTAAACATTTTTTTCTTCTTTTTAGCTAATCTATTTTTTTTTCTGTTAACTTTTGTCACAGTCAGAGAATGTCCTTTAGAATCTGTTTTTCGAGTTTCATCAAGTTCTGAAAGACCTTTCAATGTTAATACACCAACAGTCACTCCGAAATGTTTCAAGATATCTATCAATCCCTGAAATCCCTTATTGAACCGAACTACAGCCATGTATCCTCCTAATCGCAGTATTTTTAATGAAACAAAAACATATTTTGGAATAAAATTCCAAAGGATTCCATTGAAACATTCATTAGAGTTTTGTGTTTTTCCTGGTAAACATTTTGCTAATAAGATTTGATCACATAACTTCATATATGTTGGTTTGATTATGTTGATCAGATTTGGGGGAAGTCCTTTGGATTTATCGATGCAGATCTTTTCCTTTGATACGGCTTGTTGACATTTACATCAACTATCCGGTCCAACAGGGCATTGGCCATGCATTTGCTGTTTTGCATTAAAGCAACAAAGGAAAAATGCTGCAATGACTGCACGTTTTATGCCTTGTAAATTATTTACATTGTCACGGATAGCAATGCCATAGTGTAATTCTGTAACTTATCGATAAAGGCATCCGTCAGTTTCCCTCGACCATCTAGATCTTTTCGTTTGGATTTCAGTTTCCTCAGTTTTGTTCCGACACGCTTTTGTATGTGTCCAATACACTCGTATTTTGCTACAGTATTCTTACCATAAATATCTTTTACAGAGGCATACCCCTTAGAGTTTCCATCGATAAAAAAATTTACATGCTGTAATTTTCTCATTTCGACAGATCATTCAAAAATACGATAAACAGCCAGGGGTTTCATAGCACCAGATGACCCGATATGTTTTGCACAATTATGAATGGTATATATATATATATATATTTAACTCTTTGTTTTTGGAATTGCAAAGTCTACACACTTTTGACATGAATTCAACGTCTAACACAATTCCAGAATCTATCGAGATAACAGACACACATCCATTCAAGGAGGAATATCCTCTTTGTTGCCATGTGCCCTCCACCAATACACCACATTGAGAAATTTCAGTATCAGTTTTCTTACTTCTAATTTCCAATGCAGCTTCCTTCATTGTATTGCATGTTATGTTGCTAGCAGCAAATTCAAGCTTTTTTTCCAGGAAACCAAATGCTCTTTTAGATGGTACATCCATATTTATAGCAGAACAAAGTTATTTGGCCGCAGAATGTCCTTTACCAATGATTCTCATACCAAAAACAAATGCAAGATTGATACTATACAGTTCGTTTACTTTTTCAGAAAGTCAGAATGAGAAGGAATAGTCTCAGTTTTCACATTTCAAAGTCATATTTAAAGCTAACCCAAACACAGAGTCTTGCACAACACTAACTTTTCTTTCAAAACACACAGGACAGCATAATAATGAAATATATATTATATTGTACAAAACTCCTAAGTTAAAAATAACATTTTTTTTTTTTTCATTGTATTCTGGAGCATCTGCAGGTTTCAAAGAATTAATTAGCTTTGATTCACTTGCAGTTGGAACACTTGATTTGATACTTATCTTTTCGTTGTTGAAAACTGAAACTCTTTTGCAGAACTTATTTCCTTTGAACTGACGTTTACGGGAATATCTTTTATTTCTGTTATTTCCCATAATTATAAAATAGTAATGCGAGCTAATAATTCACTTGTGTTTTAACACAAACACAAATAATACTTGATAACTTTTATTTTGCAACTAAATACACAGAATTTTTATCAAATGAAGCTGAAAGTAAACAAAACAAATATTGTCAGATTTACTTTGTGAAATGCTTTCAAATTGTATAATTATTTTTAATATTATCCAAAGTTTTTTTTAAAAATTATACTTTAAAAAAATAAGTTTTTAAATTTTGTTTGTCCAGTTTAAGGGCATTTAAATGCTGACTTCCGGCTATTTAAATACCTACTTCCGGTTTTCCGCGCTTTACTAATTGTTAAATATCTTGAATTCTAAGTGGCCTAGGAACAAAATGAGAACAGATTAACAACAAAACAATAAGATTTAAATAAGAACAAAAACTCAAAATATGATTTTTTTTGCAAAAATTGACCCATTCAACGTATTCGTATACCTTAATCTTTACTAATTACATCAATATGTAAAACTTCCCTATTTTGATTAGGTTAGACCATTTTGTAATCTATAATTTACTTTGATTAGATTAAAATATAATATATGAATGTGTTACTTTATAGATGGAATGGATTTAAAGCATGTTAAGAATTATATCTTAATAGTTTTATACAACTGGTAATTACATTAGACTGAAGATGAATATTTATAACACAAAAATTTACTCTTTGTCACTGTGATTTAAAAATTTTCCTCTCTTTTATTATAAATTTTAGATTTAATCCTACGTTTTTCTTAAAGAAATTATTATAGATTCACTTATTTTACTTTGCATTTACTTGTTGTGTTCTGATTAATTCGTTCGAGTTTTTCCAAAACTATTTAAGTAATAGTAACAATATTTTTTTATTCTTTAAAAAATCAGTAAAACGATAATTTTGTTCTTATCTCAGTTTGTATGCAAGGTTAGTGACATTTTAACAAAGCGCCAACATCTCGCCCCTCCACTATAAATTGATTTTCTATTTTATTCGGATTTAATATAGGTAAGACATAGAAGTTTTTGCAAAGTAATGTCTTGGGAGTTCTCAGCAAATTTAAATTCCATAGTGGGGAGTGGAGTTTCTTGTTTTGGGTAATTTGAACCAAAAAACTTCACAACAAGCAAAATTTGTAACAATTTTGATTGTTTTACTTGGATTCTGAAGATCCTATTCTCATATCACTAGGGATTGACTCGATTAGAAGTCAGTCGGAAAATAGGAATAGTTTGTTTTTAAAGGGTCTGTATAATACTTTAGGTTTCAAGTTAGATATATATTCTTAATTAAATTAAGAAAATTATGTAAAATAATTCTAAAGCATATAAATTAAGATAATCTTCGAAAAATTCCCTTTCATTGAAGACATAAATAAAACAAATTCCATTTACTTGTGCTTCGTCGTATAGATGCTATTCAAAGGAGAGAAAAAAAAACCAGTATGGCATTTAATGAGTATCTAACCTGGTGCAAAACAGAACACTCAGAAATTACGATTTTTTTTAAATTGAGGGCCTACCTTTTCAATAATAGACCACAAAATCAGAGTATGATCTTGACTGCAAAGCTCTTACTCATTTAACATCCCCTAAGGAGCACGTTGGGCTGACGCTTTCTGATGAAAGAATGACGAACCAAAAACTTGTTTTGAATTATTGTTTGCATTTCATTGTATCTGCTCATTTTCCCTTCACCGATTTTCATCCATTTTGTGACCGAAGGATTATGCATGTTTATTATGATTAAAGGCTACAGGCATAAAATAACTATAAGTTAAGTTATATTTCATCGACGATCTCGGCACACACATGGTTATAATTCATAACTGATGTGCCAAGTTTTACTTTCAGTTCTTGGCCGATTATATAGTAATAGTATACCTTTTTTTAACCATCTTAGTACAATTTTATTCTCGATCTGTTTTCAGGAAGTAGTATACTTTCATATTGGTCTATTTTTTAAAAAATACACACTCAGGAATAAAACATATGGAAAATTCATTTAACCCTTTATCTACCGCATTATGAGATTTACTGTAGTTTTTTTCATGCAATATTTTTTTTTGAATCACTACATTGAAAATTAAGGAATATACACTAACAAAATACTCAACTTTGGAAAAATTAATTAGTTAGAGCAATGCTTCTCACAAACTTTCAAAACTTGCGACCAAATTTTCAACCCTAATTTTCTTCGCGCCCCCTCCCCCATCCAAACAATGATAATGTATTGAATTCAGAAATAATGTACATTGGTGTAAATATACAATACGAATTTAATTACAAACCGTACAAATTATCAAGATAAGAATTTAATTTTTTATGTAATTTTTTTATATATGACAAGCCCATGGGGTCACTGGTAATTGTTAAACTTGTTCTTAGCTTGGCATTTTAAAATTAATATCAAATACAGTGTGCAGTACTGATACACTTAAGAACATATTATAAGAACATATTTTTTGGGGTTTCCTTTCAGTAAATTAATAATTTTTTAAATAATGTTTTCTTTTCGAGTTTTTGATATGATCGCGTCCCTCTTGTTGGGTCATCATGCCCCCTAAGGGGCGCACCCCACAGTTTGAGAAACGCTGAGTTAGAGCTAATTAATTAATCAAAGATATTCAACTGTAAAATTAAATATACACACTGTTCACCTAAAATAAATAATCAAATCGTTTTCTAAGGTCTTCATTAACATACAAAAAAAATAAGACTTACCTTTTGACATTAACTTTTTTTTCCGGAACAAAAATGACAATCTCCGCTATCCACTGAAAACGCCTTTAGCTGAAAACGCAATTTATGCTATAAAACTATTCGCCTTCTCCGCTATAATCATAGAAACCGTAATGCCATATATCATGGATGAGTGGATTTAAAAGAATATTCCTGCTAAGTATCATCAGAGTATTCGTAAAAATGGTTATTCTATTTAATTTTAAATGAATTGTACCGTCGGTAGATAAAGGGTTAAGTGAAAACTGGTGCATAATGCTGTTTTCACCAGTCTACATTATGTGTTATTAGTTCTTTCTTTCCAAAGTGGTACATTTGTTCATGTCCAGCATTCTTGATTTTAAATCAGTTGTGTTTCAGCATGACTGAGGAACTCTACATAAGATTTTAAACAAAGATTTATATTTTATTGAAGGTTTGATAGTTATCTCGTGCTAAAATGTGTTGTATGTGGTGCAGCTAGTGGCGGAAAACAAAAGACAAAAATAACAGCGCTTAACGACGGCCCCAAATAGCGATACTTTTCGTCCCAGTCATCTAACGCATACATTTCGAACCCGTAAGTGGCTAGTTAAAATCATTTTGCTCGAAACAGCTGATGCCGAAGTTGTGACCCACAAATTAAACATTATATGTCAGAACACCCTAATCTTCTTGCTGATTAAGCATTCATTCTGTGGAGAGCATAAGACACATTTCCAATAAATCACGACTAGTGATTCAAACGGGATCGGCACACATGTCACCCTGACCCAGTGCTGGCTTATGCAATGGGAACTTGGGGCGAGCGCCCAGGACCCGGAAGTGCCCAGAAGGGTCCACATAAGCTGGACTAAAACAGATTTTCTGGATTTAAATTTCGATATTCCAGTGACAAGGGGGCCAGTATATCTTCTGTTCCCAGGGCCCAAAATGAGCTTAAATCGGTTTTGTGACCCACCATCTTAACAAGAAACTGCACATAGCGTCAAAGGAAAAATGTTCCGACGACACAGAAAAGTTATTTAAAATGTATATAAATTGTTGCAATCGACGGAAACACTCTTCTTTCAGTATTGCTTTGGAAGTTCGTCAATAGCAAAAACAATCTTCTTCTTCAGGAAGTGGATATGCAGTGACCCCAACTTCTACAAGTGAGAAACAACACAATGTATATGAATAAATATGCTTAACGACTGGTCCGAATAGGAATTCTTTTTCGTCCCAGTCGTCTAGCGCATGCACGGGCGTAGCTGTTGAAACGTTTATTGGAGGTTTAAATAAAAACTTTGCAAAGTCAGCAGCTTATCTCCGAAATGGTTTTGTATTTATAAAAATTAGACTGGTTTGAAAGCTTATTATTTTTTAAGTAAATGCAAAGTATAATATTTGTTATTGGCAGAATGGTAACTGAAACGGCTTTTCCTCCATGTGTCTAACCTTATCATAAATAGAATATATAGAAATATAATATAATATAATATAAAAAGAATTATTTCAAAGGGTGTTAATTAAAAAGTTCTAATGAACAATTAAACTTTTGTAGCAAATTTATTTAAAAGAAAGTTTTTTTTAAAAAAAAAATATCAGAAATATATATATGTAAAGGAATTTGATTTTAAATTAATTGGGTTAACGATGAAAGAAATATTTCTTTTAATTAAACTTGATCACTATTTTCAATATTTAATTATCTGTTAAACTTTCCTGAATGGTTTTGATGACTTAATTTTCCAAGTGACCGTGCAAACTGTACAAAAGGGATCAGGAATAGATATCGATTAAACATTAGGCAGAAGTTGTATTTTTCTTTTTTACTAAATGAATGTTAATCTCTCCTTCCTTTCAGTCGAGAACATTAACTAATCTTTAAAGACTTTTAAAAAAAGTACGGGAAAAAGCGTCGAAAAAATTAAATTTGAGTTGAAATATGCTGATAATGTTTATTTTTTTCCTACTAAATATCATCGATTACTAAACATTAATTCATTGACAAAAATAAAACATTCCAATGAAGACAAAAATTAACATTTTTTTTTTAAAAAAAAAATCTTATTGATTATTTCATGAGATTCAGAAATTTGCATGGTATAACACTTAAGAGAAATAAATTGCAATAGTTTAAAATTAATAAAGAATTTATTTGTGTAAATGTATAAAACTACATTATAGAAAAAAATCTTATTGATTTTTAAGGTGCAGAAATTGTCGTAGAATAACTCTTGGGAAAAAATTAACTTGATTAAAAATAATAAAGATTTATGTTTAACTAGAACTACATTTTACCATTTTTATGTATTTAATATTTTGAAAAAAAGTTAAAATAAATAAGAAGTCAAAATATTTATCATGATTTGACCAAGCAGTCTTAAGAATGGTTCAAACAAAATATGATAAATCATTATTATCATTTACTTGATACATCATTACATTATTACTATGAATTGGATGATTTATCGTCTTAAAGAATTAGATGATACATCATTATTAAGAATTGTATAATACATCATCATTATTATAATACATCATTATTAAGTTCTGACTAGGATATCAGGGACTTTAAAAATTGACACAGTACGTCTCAAAATTTTGATCATTTAAAATAATCTTTATTTTTCCCTAATTCATCAAAATCAGTAACGTAATAAAAAAATTTAGGCCTATCACAAGAAGTACTAACAGTTTTAATTGTACTTTCCATTTTATTTCTATTGATGTTAGTAAAATAGATTTATTATCAAATAACGGAATATACGCATTAATTACGCTTTATAAATGTTACTCCGAATTGTATATTGTGCAAAAAGCAAAGACAACAAAAACTGCGATAACGTTTTCAGAGCAAAATGTAATATATCTTAATTATTTTGTTATATACACTTTACCTAGCTTATATTTGTAAATGCTACGATTGCTCAGTTTTCTACATATAGGAAGCATCAAACTAAAGAAATAACAATAAATTTATTTTACATAAAATAACTCTAATAAATTTCTTTAAATAATGAGTACTTCAATCATATAAATTACATGAAAAAACCTAGAAATTTTATTGACAGCTATTGAAAAGAACTCCTTCATTTGAGAGAAAATTAACTACATTTTTTCCGCAAGCATTTCACAAACTTAATTAAAATCATTCTTTAATCAATAGAATTTGCTCAGATATATCAGATCTCATGTTCTATTTGTAGCATAATATATTCTATTTATAGCACAGAACAAATATTCTCTTCAAATATTCCCTAATGTTTACAATTATGTATCTAATTACTTGATGACATAAAAATTCGAATTGTTTTGTGTTTCATACGGTTATAAATAGAAGAATGAATGTTTTGAGTTTTCAAAGATATGGGGCTTTCATTTTCATTTCATTATTAACGGAATAACACATGAATAGCTAACAGAAGGATAAATTCCTTCTAAAATACAGTTTTCTATATTCTATCTCACGAAAAGAAAATTAATTAAGATTTAATTAACTTCGCTTTAGTCCAAACAGTGATTTTCCACTCAGAGAACATTTTTTTATTATAAATTTAACGTCCCATCATACATTTATATCCTAAATGTGTTATTTATTCATTGTTTTAATGTTGTTTTTAAGAGTGTGTTTGACTTAAGGTGGCAAACTAAATATTCAAAAAAGTTACAGTCATGTAAAGCACTTTCAGAAAGCTTTACACGACTTTTCTTTCTTTTTTTTCACATAAATCTTTTTTTTAATAAAAATCGTAAGAAATTTGTCTATCCTATTTCAGGAAAGTGAAAATATGCCACTAGCCGTCTGCTACGCGTTTATTTCCTGACATAGTATGACTACGTATTTTTTTCAATGTATTGATGTATAATTTCTTGCATTGAGCTGTCGAATACTTGATTAGCCTTCAAGTCTTCATTGAAAATTCTAAAGCAAAAGAAAAATTATCTTTCACCACCTAATACACCTCCCCCTCCCTGCATGGTCTATTTCCACAAGTCTCGTATTTAGTAGATCCCTATTCAATAAAATGAGCATGCTTGCCAAATTTAATGTAGGTCTAATCTTTTTTAAAACTGGAATTTTTATCTGTAAAACCACCGTAACCCCCTTTTGGAGTGGGTGTCGGCAAACCCGTTCTTAGTGGTTTTTTACTCAACAAAGAAAACGTGTTAATCAAATTTCTAGTCTATAGGTCTAATACATCAGAAACATTAAATTTCATCTATAAAGCCCCTTAACATATTTCAACACCCTTTTGAAATTGTCTCTGAGTGTTTATGAGTGTGATTTCCACCCAACCCGTTCATAAGGGATTTCTACTAAGAAGTCTCAGGGGTGTTAAATTTCTCTAGAGGTCTTAAAATATAAACGATTTTCAAACGCGTATAATTCTTTTAAATTTAAATTAAATGATTCGAATCTTTTACGTATTGTTTAAAATAGAATGGGGCTTCAGAAAAATATAAAATGTTAAAAATATAATAATAATTTTAAAAGTCATAAGCATATGAAAATTATATAATAAATATTAAGTATTTTTTGCTTTGCGCACACTATTTTCTAAAATATTAGCCTCTGATGTATAAAACTTTATAGAATTATACAATGCATCATAATCTTTAAACCCTACCTAATTTTAGTATTATATATCTTTTGTATTTCAAAATATTTGTAAAATATTGCAATTTTTTAAATATTTTTAAAAAAATTATAGTTTTTATATTTATTAAAATATGTAAGTTATTATTCTATTTATATAAAAGTAGCTAAAAAGTATTAGGAATACATTTGTCTTTATAAATCAACTTATAGCTAGTAATTAAACCTACCTTTTTAGAAAACAGCATGCGCGACGTAAAACTTAATAAATATTTCTTATAGAAAAGTTTCTTATTTTTATATGCTTATAATTTTTAAAATTATGATTATATTTTAAACATTTTATACTTTTCTAAAGCCCCATTCCTTTATAAGTACTCTGTAAAAGATTCGAATTATTTAACTAAAATTTAAAGAAATTATACCTGTTTAAAAATTGTTTATATTTTAAGACCTCCAGAGAAATCTAACACCCCTGTGACCCCTTCATTAGGGACAAGCTTACCAAATTTCAGGTTAGTAGGGGGTCTAATAACTTTATGTATGTCCTGATGAGTGCATCCCTTTTTTCTCCTGTATATATAGATAACTATAGAATTATATTTGCATAATTATTCTGATTTATAAAAATGTCTTTAATTTTTCCACCAGAAGACATTTAAACGTATAACACTAGAGAAAATACATATGCCTAGACATCATCTAGATATCTGTTTAATAATATAACTAAGATCAACCCAGTGCTGTGGGATTTCGTTGTAATCTGATTTATTTACCCTAAATCTCTGTTACCCATGCTTCAAAAATATAACATATTATTCTATAATGAAGTACCGAACACTACCTTTGTCTAATCTTGTCAAGATATACTATATTTCAGTATTAATATAAGATTAGGATCTGACATCTACAAGAGTATTACAAAAATCTACATAATAGCTATTTCAGGGCAACTGTTTGTCTATGGAGTGATATTTATTTTATAAATCAGAAATAAATACATACAGAAAGTTATGCTAAGCGTGGAAGAAGTGAGGATAAATGTAAGTAGGATGTTAGAAAATTCCCTCAAAGTGAGATGTAAATGGAGATTTAAAACTTTAATCAAAGCAACTGAGAAGCACTTCCTTTCAAATTAATTAGGATGTTTCTGATGTTCCTTTGTATTGTTGAGATTTCTGTGAAAAGAAATTACCACTATGAAATTAATTTTAAATGATAAAATATTTGCGGGAAATTTGAACTCTTAATTTAAAAACTCGTAAAATATAATACGAATGAATGTGTCTTAAAAATTAAGAAAGATAATTAATAACGTTTTTTTAATTATGTGCAAAAGTAACCATCTAGAAATGTGGGAATAAGAAAGTGGACTTTAAAACCTCACTGAAATGAATTAAAGCAGGCTTGCGTGAAACAAGATATTCCTTTTTTTTCTCTTATTTAAACATTAAACTAAATGTAAATTTTAAGGAGTGAGATATTTCGCATTACAAATTTGCTTCCTAAGTAGTTGAGTCTTGCTTATGATTATTATACAGATTATTGCCGAATTAGATCGACAAATTCAAAGGAATGATAGTAGGTAGCATGAAGATAACAAATCTCCATAGAACATGGAGTTGCAAGCCACAACTAGACTGAGTAATTTGAAAAAAAAACATTTATGAAGGGGGTAAAGTCGAGTGGAATGAAAAGGGGCAATAACAGTTGAGAAATGCATTTATTAGACTTAAAGCATGTTTACAATACCAACAATGCATCACAGCTTGACGTCATAAAATGCACTGGCAAATGAATTTCACAGGAATTGTTCCATGTTGCAGCCACTTAGGTCATAGCTCATCCGAGACCGATGGAGGAAGGATTGTCGGACGCTTTCAAACAAATACGGTGTGATGGGGAAATTATCTGAAACGACGGCAATCCACGCATTGAGATCCTCCAATATAGACACCTAGATGTCTCATGCACAAGCGATATCAGGTGTACCCAGGAGGAAAAATCAAAGGAATAGAGATCCGGAGAGCCTGAAGGCCACCTAGTAGATTTCCCAAGCCCAATCTACTTCGTGCAATATGTATCGTGGAGGTTGTTACGTACTACAATAAAAAATGTTCTCGTAAGTGATCCTGCTTAAAAGGCTAATATTATCGGGATTTCTACTAAACGCTGTTTGAGACTTCAGTTATATGCTGATTTGTTGTCTCCATGCTACGTACTATCACTTCTCTAAATTTGTCCGTTGAATTCGGCAATACCCTGTATAAGAGTCCCAAATCACTTTCCAGCGTTTCACAAAAAATACCATCACCAATAAGTTACGGTTAAAACTTACAGATGTAAAATGCCATATCGTTAATTTGGGTATCTGGCATCCTGAAGTATTAGCTATTTTGCAACACCCTCATATATTTTTTTTCGTTCGAAAATGTTGAATTTTGAGCCGAAGAAGAGTCAATTTCCAGGACTTTTGATTTATTTTTTAATTTGAAGAAATTTACAGCAGGGGTGCATTGATTTCTTGCAAAAGTATGAGGTAAAGGTGCTTTGAGTAACATAAGTTGTTGTGAGTGGTTTCAAAAGTTTGAAGTTGAAGATAAAGAATGTTGTGAAGGAGATAATTGGAGGAAGATTCATGCTAAAAGGAAGAACTTGTACTGTGATAAACGTACTGTTACGGTTATCGGCGTTTTGGGGTTAGAAGAAAGACTAGCCATAACCAGAACAATTGTAATTTATAATTTTTTTCACTTAATTTTACAAACCAGGGTAGGAAATACACAGTTCTATTAAGTATAGGAGCAATTAAATGGCAGAAAATGATGCTTAATATTTGTTTATAATACAATTAACTTACTCTTGAATTGCGTTAAATGTCTACGGTCTAAATTAATGTGATTCCGTTCTCTGTTGTGCGATCTGTGGTCGTTATTATTCATTTCTAACTTATTGACTAAGTCATCAATTAGTAATCTTTAATTATTCAGAAATTAAACGTAGATTAACTGTCGGCTATCTCTCAACTACTTCCATTTAACGACTAACTTCGCGTACCTAAAAGTTAATGCGTAAATATAAGTCTTAATTTACATAAACCGTGTCTTCTTCGGGAGAATGCTTCCAATAGAACAACATTTAAAAAACAGATTTACACCAAGATGATTAGTAGGAGGCTTGCGGATAGATCCGTTACAGTATTTACATTAGAAATGATTTAGTAAGCAATATTTCACATCGCTTGAATAAATTGGGAATTATTCAAGATTAAGAAATAAATTCCAGTTTGAACTGAAGCTAAAAAAACGTTAAATGCTGATTTTGCACATGTAAAATTTGCTTGGTAAACATGAATGAAAGAGTCTTTGGATTGTATAGCCAATATTGTTGGCGAATGGGTCCACTATAATAACCCATTTAAAGAGGAAATCAAGGGTATAACGTGGTCGTGCTTCAAAAGCCTAATATTGATGGAAATAAACACGCGTTATGAATTTGATGGGATCAGCGTGCTGTCGTACATTATGAGTTGCGCAAATCAAACGAAGCCATTACTGGGACTTGCTACCAAACACAATGACTAAAATTCAGCTGAGCACTCAAGTTGCTGCACCAGTCAATTGGGAAGTCTTACCACACCCATCGTATTCGCCGGACATTGTCCTTTTCGATTCTGTCTTGTTCTGATTGGCGGTACTTGGCTTGCCTGTTTTGCAGCATCTCATATCATATGCCGATACCAAAAATTGGTTTGATTCGGGGATAGCCTTAAAAGACGAAATATTCTACCGACAAGGTATCCATATACTTCTAAAAAAGGGAAAGTCGTGGCTAGCGATGAACAGCGAATGAAATACAGCGTACCATGTGCTTAATTTTTGACAAAAAATAAAACGGTGGAAACTTATTTATACCCCTTATATTAACATTTATAAAACTCTTCAAAGTTACTATCGTTATTTGTGTGATCTTTTTTATTTTTAAATTAAAATACTATTTAAACCAAAGAAATGCAGTTTTGCTCAATGAATAGCAGGATTCAACAGTGCGTTTTACATTTAAATAAGGAAGAACGTTAAAAAAATATTGGAAAAAACTGCATTTTTTACAACACTTATAGTTTTGTTAATTTTCGAATGTATTTTATAAATAAATTATGCACACACAAGTGAAAAATAATGCATTCCAATTTAACATTTGAATTACATGGACATTATAAATTAATACGCATATTTTTTTTCAAAATAGGGCACTGAACTTTTCAAAGTGGCATTCCATGTTCATATATGGATACTCAGCTTAATACATTGCTTCACCAAAATGCAGAAGAAAATTTTTGTCCAGTTTTGAATTACATTGAAAAATTAATGAAAAAGAAGAAATAATTCAGCGTCATTAATTATTTTTTTCAGAACCATATCCAAGTATATCTGTTACTTTGTTATACTTATTGAAAATATTTTGTATAATCACAAAACTTCCATAAAATATCACAAAGAGAAAAAAAAATATTTAATTGAAAACTGATGAAAAAACTAAGAAAAAGTCCATAAATGGGATACTTGTTGAAATACGTGGAAAAGATTTTGAATGGCTTTTCATAAAACCTCACACACGCACAAAAAGATGCTTAAAAAATTGGAAACAGAAAGTAACTTGAAGAAACAAGATCGAAAATTCCTTAGGAAATTTCAAACCCATTTTTAACATTTTTTTAAAAAAAAACACATCGTTGTAAACATTAAAATAAAAAAAGAAAACATTTGACGTCGATAGTTTTGGAATACTCGTATGAAAGAATATTTACAAATTATTTTTTTATCCAAAAAAGAAGATTTACGTTTTAAATAAATTGAAAAGTAAAGAAAAATTGTTTGCCTCATCAGAAAAAACAAACATCTTGTCCATGTTTTTCTGTCTATATGTAGCAAAAAATAAAAGTTTCAAAAATATAATATTTGTATGAATATTTTAAGTAACTACTTTGCACATCAGTCAAGGGCAGAGAAAAATTATCAATGAACCAGATGACTGAATATGCATTTTCGCATAATTCTGCTTTTACATGAACATTTTTTTTACACAGTTTTGAATTAAGGAGATGGTACGATTTGAACAAAAATATTTGATTAAATGACTTTTACAGATTCTTTTGTTTGTAACCAATTCATACTGACTACATACAGAATACGCTACAAAATACTAATCATTTAACTTTTTAATCAAAAACTTTAAATTTTATAAAGGGATTTCGAAATGCTAATCTTCCTACATTAATTGACGTACATACATGGCATGTGATTTTCAAATTACAAATACAGCGTGTTATGTATTACAAAAGTTGGTGTTAGTTTACTGCTAACTTGATTGATAAAGGTAATACATTTTTTTGTGTGAATGCTTATTGAAAATTCCTTGAAAAGAGTTAAAATCTAAACTCAATTATTTTTTAAAAAATAAGTATTTTTCTTATTCGAAAATGTATACTGACTTTTGTGTGTGTTACATGCACTATTGACAATAGAAAAAAAATGTCTAAGCATTAGGTGCAATTGAAAAAAGCCTTAGAATTTTAAATGGAAATAAGTGAGTTTTTCTTTTTTTTCTGAATCCGTTTAAAGCTTTTTTTGCCATTGGAATGTGAATAAAAACGAATATAAAAGTTATCATAACTCTGCATTTTTTTTAACTTAGAATTTTCAAATTTTGTGACATTATAGCAAATTATATAAAACATATTTTAGGCTAAAAATAGAATCTTGGATTTTTTCCCCACATTTTGTCAATTGATTCGTATTGTGTTCACTAAACAGCAATCCGAATAAAACAATTCTCTCTTTAAGCTACTTATTTTGATTTAACACAATCAACCAAAATTCTAAGAAAAGATTGTGTTCTATTTTTATGACTGCGACATTGACCAGGAATATATTCGGGTATCCATTTGTGAGAATTCCCTTAGCTTTATAACTTCAACAAGGAATCTAATAGGCTTTACTAATATTAAGATATGTTCACGATACCGAACATGACAATTGAGAATTCAATTCATTCACAATTACACTTAAACATTGACACCAAAGCTGGTGACCCAAATTTTGTTCGAAATATTATAAAAATAAATTCCCCAGTTTCCCACTTTCATTTCCTATGTTACGATAATTGATAGTTAATTTAATGCCTAATTTTACATTAATATCAAAATAATTCATTTCTAAATGTACATCGTGAATCATAAAGATGTGAACACTTTCGAAATGCCGTAAAACAGGAAAAAACAATGACAAGCCTAACCTCAGCGAACCGCAAGGTATCCGACTACGTTCGGAACCATGATTTTGCAAAAGCGTATAAATTGATAGTATTTATGATATTTAGTGACACTTAAATTAGAAAATGTATACAAAATTGGTTTAAGAATAGTATTACAATAAAAAAATTATTTAAGTACTATATTCTGACAAAAAATGAACATAGATTGACCCATTTTCAAAATATTCTCCTTTCGTGAAAAATGCTTCTATTATAATAATATTTTGCCTGTATATAGCTCAGACTTCTTTACAGACACTCAACAAGAATTTTTTAAATATATAACTTTGAAGTGGGTTTATCCATGTTTTACAACAACAGAGGGGATAAATTTTAAGAAAAAAAAACACCGATAATTATTTCAATTGGTCGTAACTGTGAAAATAATGTGAATTTTTCAAAAATCCTAATTGAGACTCTGTACAGAGGTCTGAGCTATATACAGGCAAAATATTATTAAAATAGAAGCATTTTTTACAAAAGAAAAAAGGTTAAGTAATTTTTTGCCGAAATATTGTACTTAAATAAATATTTTTGTCAAAATGTACTTAAATAAATTTTTGTCAAAATAACCTTAAAGCAATTTTATACATGTATTCTAATCTAAGTGACACTAAATATCATGAAAATCATCCATTTCTGCAATTTTTTGAAATCACGGTTCCAAACGAAGTCGGATACCTTAAAATTTGTGTCTCGACCCTGACGGAAGTGACTTAGGCAATAGCATGTGTGTCATCTGACTAGTTAATCAAAATAGCTCAGTTCGCAGTGAAAAAGATTTTGTGTTTTCGATTTTATCAAAATTTTATGGGAGTAACTTTTTGGGACATGTTAATTCTCTTTGGTTGATGTCATAGTTGCAGGACGACATTGACAACTTAATTCTTTAATTAGTTGAAGCACCACCACATGGGTCTGCCAACGAGCGAGATTATCTTGAACGTCTCCCTCAGCGATGGTTTGGGTGACTCGTGGGCTAAAACATGCCACTTACCCAATGGGCACCCAGAATTTCTGACGTAACACTTCGTGATTTCTTTCCGCTTAAAGGAAGTTATTCGTTCCTTCCCTTCCTGTTGATCTAGCGGAACTGAAACAGCGTATCACAACCGCTATCCGTGGACTTGATTCAGTTACCTTAAAACGCGTTTGGGCGGAAACGAATTATCGGCTTAATGCGTGTGGGGCAACTAAATGCTCACACAAAACATTTGTGACTGTCTCTAACAAAACTTTAAATAACCCCATACAATTATGTTACATGCAGCATATAATATATTGAATTTTTCTTGATATATAGTGCTTTGAAACTGTAAAATTCTTTATGAGGACCCTGCAGTTCATTTGTTTTTAAATTTAATACAAATACAGTATTTATATGCACACACATTTGCATTTCATTTATAAACAGATTTTGTTTTCGTCTGTTTTCGAAATTGTATAATATTAAAAATTTAATTTTAAAGTTTGATTTTTATTAAGCATTTTTAATCTTACTAGGACATTTATTCCTACGCTTATAGTTCCTTCAACCGAAACTGCTTTTTTAACTTGTTGTAAGGAAAATTATTAAAAAAATCAAGTATTTTTCATTTTCTTTTTCATCTAAAGATATTTATATTCAAACCTTTGTCTCCAGCTATCCGAGTAAAGCTAGAAGTAACTGAGATAAATGTTTTCTTTGATCCGATCTCTTTCAAAGAGATGTTGAATAAAACGTGGATCAAATAACTTGAATTTATCTCCTTTCATCTTTACTAAAGTGCTTATAAAACATAGGGTCATCAAAGTCGGGCCTCCTTTAAAGAAGATAATCCGTTTTGGGGGCAAGAAAAAACATAAGCTGATATTATTGCACGAATAATATTCAACGCTAAAAGCACAGAATGGAAAATCCGATAAATTCGATAATAAAAGTGTCTACAGAGTAAGAAAAATGAAAGACACTAATCTTTTCTCTTAACTTATTTCTGCATTATATTTAAAATTACAGCAAATGCGAATTTCTTTTTGAGAAAAGTGTAATGTTCGTTCATTGTTTTCTAACTTTATTAAGCAAGTGAAAAAAAAAGCATAGTGTGCTGCAATTTTAAATTTGAATTTCCATGCAAATCTTAGTTCATTGCATGGATGTGCTCACAAATGGTACCGCTTTAAATGAAAATGAGTAATAGAACAGTGGGGGAGGGAAAACAAGGATAATAATGACGAATTCTACATTAAATAGACAACAATATGTTGTTAGTCAGAAATAATCTAGTCATAAATATTTGGAGCTTTACATTTTGGATATCTACATGCACTGTAAAACAAAACAATAGTGAAAATATTTTACAAGGATGCCTTTTTAATAATGCGCAATCAGCGAGCCTTTCAATTGACAATTTTAACTAGAATAGCGCCTCAAAACAAGGGAACATTCCTACAGAATAATTTAAAAATGGTATGGATTAGAGTCAGCAAGGTAGATGATAGTGGATGATATTGCCACATATTAGAGCATATCTGTGGTTCATATAGCCACAGAGTCATATTAATAATTGAAATTCGGAATTTTAAGTTTGCAGTTGTACCTCACTCAGTTAAGTAAAAACAGTTTCCCTTGAGCTTGTCTTGTCTGCAAATAACATAGTTGTATTTATTTTTGAGTTAATCGAAGTAAATTAATATCTTTACTAGTTAAATATAATCATTTCGAGTAATGGTTCAACGGCTTCTCCTTTTCCCTTAGGCTACCTTCGGATCCTTCCGAGAATTCAAACAATGAAAGAGATATCTTTACCTCAGTGTTTCTCAAACTGTGGGGCGTGCCTCCTAGGGAGGCGTAATAACCCTACAATGGGGGCGCGAGCATATTAAAAATTCAAAAATAAAAGATTATTTAAAAAATTATCAATTTACTAAAAGGAGGCAAAACAAAATATATTCTGATATAAAAAATAAAATACATATTAACTCAGATATACTATACTTGTACAAATAAATGTATCAGTAGGGTGCAATATGTTTGATACTAAGTATCAATACTAAGCTAAGAACAAGTGTAATTATTCCTGGTGATTTTTTTCCATGGGCTTATCATGTAAAAAATTTAATATTTTATAACTTGTATGGTTTATAATTAAGGTCGTATTGTTGATTTAGCGTCAAAGTATTATGCATTATTACTACATTCAATATATTGTTATTGTAGGGGGTACGATGAAAATTGTAATTGAAAATTGGGTCGTGAATATCGAAAGTTTGAGAAGCACTGCTTCACATCGAACAACATGAAGAGAAGGTCCACCGAAACCCTACCCGAAAATCGAGAAACTAAATTTATATGAATACTGAAAAAATAAATTGTAAGATAAATCTTTCAGGATATACAGCATGTAGCGAGCCAATTAATAAGTAATTGGCATGCTCTTACTCGTAAGGCTATCTTCGGCTAATGTTAAAGATCGGAATATTTGGCTCCTATTCTTTCTTCTTCAGATATAAAAGTACTCAGACATTAATATTATATTCTGGCTACACTATCTTGTAGAGAATTACTTATTTTATCATACTACTCATCTTTATCCCAGTTGACATATTTTTTCGTTTATAAAATGTGTTTTGCATTTTTTTCTTATACCGTAATGTTAAATGAGCTATCCCTTCTCACGTTCAAAGGAAAAACTAATTATTTATGGAATATTTAGAAATTTTAAAAACCCTGTATTATGAACAAATGCACGGGTTACAATGTCAAAATTTTTTATAAAAATTAGGCATTTTTTTCTGTTCCAAAATGTGCTCCGCTTCAAGTTCACGCTCTCGTACGTATGGTTGATTGATTGATTGATTGAATATTAACGTCGCACTGTTCAGCTACACGAGGGCTTTTGGCGACGGACCACGTAATTTTGAACCATGGTCAAGTGACGTGGACGACACCTGAGCTGGCACCCCCTCTCCTAACTACCACACCACACCAACGGGAGGACGTTTCAGCTCTCGACAGATTTAACGTGCATCGCTCGTACGTATGGTAAAAACACCCTTAAGCAAAATATAACATTATTCGGTTTCACTTATTGGTGTTGTTGTCAAGCCTATGCAAAATATTCAACTCTTCTCATTCAGCTGAAATAATATTATTTCGGGTAGGGATATGGCAGTTTGTTTGGTATGGGTAGCGTCTGGCAACCCCGAAGACAATCCGACGAAATGATTCCATGCACAGCCATGACGTCAAACGTGTCTTAAAGAAGGACGAAATAGCGGATGGAAAGCGTAACCAACGCGCAGCCATTTTAAAAGCCAACAACACAATTAAACTAAACAGAGCCCCCCACGGACTATTAACGCCCATAACTTTCAACTGTCGAAGTTGTTAGTGACAGGTTAGGATCTCACACTGTCTTGGCCTGGATGTATCCGAGCAAATTATCTCTGGTCACAAGCGAGATCAACTGAAAATAAAATTCATTTTTGAAACTAACTCTTTTCCATTCAATGACACATGAGATAAAGAGTTCAGCATTAATGTATAGAAGCTTATGTATTTTATGAGTGGTTTATTTGGATCAAATGTTTCTTGAAATAAGCTCGAATTTTTAATATGCTTAAATAAAAAAATTATACACATATCCATACCTTTAAAGGGTAATTTGAATCTATTGATTCATTCTTTCAGTTAAATTTCTGTGTAGATTTTGCTGTTATTCTTTACTTCAAAATATTTTTATTGTAAATGTTTAGATGTAAACGTTATTGAAGAAGAAACTGCATTTTATCAATATATATTTACTGAAGAGATGAAAAGTTTTTATAAATTAAATAAAAATGAGATTTATATTAAATAATACATAATGTTTTACAGAGATACATTTTATTTTAGTCGAAGTAACTCAAAAAATAAAGTTACCATTTCTTCGCAACTTTAACGGAAGAAAATACTCGAGATGCTGTATTGGCAAAAAAAAAAAAAACGATTACTTTTTGTTAGCTAAAAGTTCGTTTCCCTGAAAACTTACTTCTTTTCTTTTTCTTATGTCTGTATGTGATTATCGATTAGATATAAAATAGACTTGGAATTTTAAAACCACCTGCATCTTTCTGAAAGTTTCAAAGGGGGAATTTTATGGTAAAAGATCATTTATTGTCTAAAAATCAATTTTTATATCATGCCACATATGCGGCATTTTAGGCGATTTTTGTACAGATAAACATAGGTTTACAAAATGAAAATTACAAAATATTTTTAAATATAAGTAGCGTCTGAAAAAAAAAGTAAATTCCTAACAGGTCATAAACAAAAAAAAATGTATAATCGCTTGGAAACATTACTTGGAGAAGATAAAATAATCTTTCTGTTTCCTTTCAATGTATGGCTCATCGGAATTGTAACATTTACAACGTACTTGTACTCCTGTGTGTATAGATCAGTGTTTCTCAAACTGTGAGACCTACCCCCTAGGGGGCCGTGATAAACCTACAAAGGGAGGCGAGCATATCGAAAATAAAAGATTAAAATAATCAGACACTTTTCGCTAACAATACAGGAACGTTATTTTCCAGCAAAACTGTCATATTTTGTTCACGTTATTGTAATTTTGCTGTCATTTAATGATCTACAAATATCATTTCGTGATTTTCTTCCTTGTGTCTTTTCGACAAAGTGAAGTGCTACAGTTATGGCTTCATAGTTTTCTTCATAGAGTTCTTTGGGCAGCATTTGAAAATTTCAATTGAACTCAAAAGTTTCCTGTCTATCACTTTTCTCAAATTTACTTTCGCTATATTGTTTAAGGTTCTTCAATTGCTTGCAATGGGCTCACATATGCCCATTTTCTTATATTCTGCTCATTTACATTTATAAAAAAACCATAATAAGTCGTACAAAACAATCAAAACCACAAGTTGTTCATAGGGAAAAGTGTAGCATATTCATAGAAAATATTTTTGAACAAAAGTGGTCGCACAGGGAACTCGATCAAAACAAGTACCTTGATTGTAAAAAAAAAAACGTTTGGAACTCTCAATAAAGAGGCATATTTGTGACAAATTCATTTTAGTTCCCATTAAGACTGTCTAATATGAAGATAATGTCAAGTTCCCTGTTAACGAATAAACAGTTTTCCCAGAATTAATGATTTTGTGAGCATGGGTTGACTCAGCACCTCATGCGACCGCTCCCATGTGAAAAGTGTATTCAATTAAAAATATCGATGACAGTTCTAAAAAATAATTGTGTAAAACGTTTTTCATTATGCATTATGTGTTTCAGAATACTCATAAAATACATCTTGGCCCAATAGTCCTTCAAAGTGCTTTTTTTTTAATATGCTTATCCATTTATCATAAAATTCATTCACATGAGAAAAAAAAGTAACAGAAAAATATTATTTACAACTTCCCTAAAACAAAAAGAGACGGAGTGAAATATACCAGTAAGTTTGAAGGTCAAACATATTACAATCAAAAGTAATATTTTAGGGGTTACAAGAAACGTAATAAAAAATCTCTCATCGTGGGATTACAGCAAAGCAAACAAAATGTCTTTTTTTATTTGGTCATAGGATCAAAGAAAGCTTATGAGTGTTTGAAGTAGAATCTTTTAATTTTGATGATCACCAGATGATATATTTAAATTATATCAAAGTAAATGTGTATTTTTACTATGTCAGAAAGCATTTTGTTTTACTTCATTCCAAAAACTTATTTTTTTAAATCTTTAATTTTCAATATGTTCGCGCCCCCTTCGCAGGTTTATCGCCCACCCCAGGGGGACGTGCCCCACATTTTGAAAAACACTGCGTTAAGCCCACTTTTTTTAATTGCTCTTTTTTGTAAGAATCACTTTCAAGATGAGATAAATTGGCATCCTTAAAAAATATATTTGCACCAGCATTTAAATATTTTGTTGTTGCTAGAGTCACAAAATGCAGTGGGGCCGCGGTAGCCGAGTGGTTTAGGTATCGGACCGTGGCTTGCCTTGTCACGAGTTCGAGCCCAGTACCACCAAAGACCCACCGTGTAGGGCAGCGATGCACGTTAAATCTGTCGAGAGCTGAAATGTCCTCCCTTGGTGTGATGTGGTTGTTAGGAGAGGGGATGCCAGCTCAGGTGTCGTCCACGTCACTTGGCCATAGTTCAAAATTACGTGGTCCGTCGCCAAAAGCCCTTGTGTAGCTGAACAGTGCGACGTTAATATTAAATCAAATCAAATCACAAAATGCAGTGGTTACAAAGCATCGTACAAAATTTGTTAAATATTAGATATTGGTAAACATATGAAATTGTTAAGGATGACATCTGGTTTGATACAGAAATTGTTAGAGTATTTCTTAAAAGTTTCCGATATATTCTTTGTTAAGGTATCCGAACACGTTCAGAGTACTTTTTGACAAAATAACGTATTTAAACATAAAGGCTTTCTTAGGATTCATTACCAAGAAATACTAATGTTTAATCAACAATATTTAAATTAAATTGCCGGAATTTCATAAAAATCACAATTATATGTGAAATTTTAGCAATATTTTAGTAAAACTTCAAAGCAATTAGAGAAAAAAGTAATAAACTTATTTTAGTAAAAGAATTACCAAAACAATCTAGAGGCAATTATCTAGAGAATGTACTAAAATTTTAATGTTTTATTAAAATTTGAAAATTTTAGAGATGATTGAGTAAACATTGTAAGAAAAATAACGCCTTTATTAGACCATTATTTAAATAACATGCCCTAACTCAAACAATATTCATACTATAAGAAATATTTTAGTACATTCTCTAGTAAATAGCATAAATATCAGGTGCAAAAAGTTTTATAGAAACACATTTGTAATATTTTGTGTGATCAGACTCGCCATGATAGATTTCGAACAACTTAAATGCCCACTTCTGGTAGATCAAAGACCCACTTCCGATTTTTCTAGCTTAATAAAATTGATTGTAACTTGGCCTTTAAAAAGCATATAATCAAAACAAAGTATGTTTTGTAAAGCCAAAATATAGATGTATTAAATAAAATAGAAAACAAAAATATCGGTTTGGTCCGAATTTGGTCACTTTCAACGTGTTCGGATATCTTAAATGCTGTAATTTGTTCTATTTTTTTTAGTAAAATAAAAAAAAAAGTATTCAAATAAATTTGAAATAAAAATTCACAATTGATTGTGCATTTTATTTTGTGTAATAATTATTTAAAACAAGTTCAAACTTGAGTTTGAACTCGTTATTAACAAGTAATACTGATTTCTCAGTGTGGAATTCAGCAAAAATTCTTTCCTACCATCCTGTATTTGATAAACTAAATCTAAAATAAAAATAAGGGAAATTGGGTCAAAAGGAAAAAAATCAAAGTGCATGGCAGCTTTCTTTTTATACAAGAAGAATGTGAACAAAGGGATTTGCATCACTGATGGAAGGAAATCAAAGTTACCTCATAACTTGTTAAAAAATGCATAAAAAATATTTCTTTATAAGTTTGTGTGATAGAGATTAATATAGTTTTAAATCTAAAATTATGAGTTTTGATATTTTGATCAATTTTCAGCATTTTAAATGTTTTTGATCCTATAGCATCTCTCCCCCCCCTCCTTTATATTCCTCAATTCTTATGTTGCGAACCGCGTGAAATAGCTGTTATATGTAAATGTCCCATTTAAAAAAAGTTTGAGTACCCCTGGTTTACACGAAGGCAGCATACAATTCAATTGTTTTTTTTCCAGTAACTATATCATCTTAGGTGCTTTATTCTCTGATTGGAAGGAAGTGTTACAAAACAATCTATTTGGTAAGCCTTAAAGCCTAACAATTATATATTATTCTTTTCGATATTTTCATTTTCATAAGTATCTATTTCTGCATAACATTTCAATAATAAAAATCATGAATATTTAAGTCTTTCGTTCGATTTTTCTATGCTTTAAAACTAATCGTTAAATGTTTTGAAAATAATTTATTTAGACTAAATAAATTCTCGTTCTATATTTTCAATCGTAAGAAATAATAACAACATTTGTTGGATTAATTCAGATAATTTTCTTTGATTTATAATACTGTTTTAAGAGTCGGAAATATTTGAAATAAACAAGAGATTCGTATAAAAATGTCGTACTATAAATAGTTTCCGATAGCGGTATGGTTAATTAACGCAGGATCTATCTCTACATTTGTTTATTATTCAAAATTTAACTCACACAGGAGTTTGAATCAATAAACTACTGATACCCCCAAAAAACCGCTTTAGCAGAGCGTATGAAATATTTTAACCTTAATTTTATATCATTTTGAACACACGAGATTTAATACCCTTGGTTACACACACATATAAGGGGCTGCGGTAGCCCAGTGGTTAGGGTATCGGACCATGGCAGGTATGTCATGAGTTCGAGCCCAGTACCACTAAAGACCCGTCGTGTAGGGCAGAGACGCACGTTAAATCTGTCGAGAGCTGAAACGTCCTCCCATTGGTGTGGTGTGGTAGTTAGGAGAGGGGGTGCCAGCTCAGGCGTCGTCCACGTCACTTGGCCATGGTTCAAAATTACGTGGTCCGTCGCCCAAAGCCCTCTTGTAGCTGAACAGTGCGACGTTATTATTCAATCAATCAATACACATACATATAGGTAGGGAAAATTTATTTTGTTACACAGACGGGGGGGCAGTAATTAATTTTCTAGTAAGTATGTCATCTCTCATATTTTTCAATAAAAAAATTAAATAAATTATATGATCAAAAAATAATGAAAGAAAAAATATATTTTCTTGAATTAGATATATTTTGACTTGCCGACTGGGAGACGTGGTTGTTTTGTCGCTGGTCTTCTGCATCCTAGGTTGCGGGTTCGAACCCGGCACAAGTCGGTATATTTTCATGGGTTGAAAGTCTACAGCGGCCATGTCGTATGATTATACGGCATGTAAAACATCCCTAGTGTGTCTATTCTGGCTTGGGTGCTCTCGGGATAATTAGATTTCTAGTACAGATTCGCATCGTCAAGAGCTCAGGTGCCTCTCATTGTGGCGAAAACTGGGTGCCAAAATTACTAGCCATGATTGGTATCTACCTATATGGTGCCGCAATAAAAATATACTTGTTTCTGAAGAATGTACTTGGTCTGCAATGGTAAAACACCAATTGGCAGCCCCTTAGAAATATATATATATATACTCACTTCCAAAAGTTAAGCACGGAGAGGAAAATGCTAATAGGTAACAGCCAATCGTGCTTTTATGTCAAGAAATATGCAAAAAGGGTAGTCTTATAAGAAGCCAGCTTGATGAAGGGTTACAGAAGTTGATTGTAGTGCTGATAGAAGGTGTTTAAAACTTTCGTACAATTTCTTTTCAAGACATACGTGTTTCTATGACTTCCAGAAAACGAATGGAAGATTCTGAGCACTGGCATACTGTGGGGTTCATGGAAGCAGGACAGTCGATCACAGATGTTGCTCTTTTCTTCGGCGTTCATCATTTTGTAATTTCACGTTTATGGAAACAATTCCGAACCACACAGACAGTTGTCCGAAGGCCCGTAGGTGCTCGGCCACGGGTTACAACCCCCGCGGAAGATCCATATATTGCTATTGTAGCCAAGCGGAATCGCAGAGCGACCTCCACACGTGTGACATCTATAGTTACAGCGTCCATTGGTAAGGCTACATCTGCAGCTACTGTACACAGATTACATGTGAATAGACTGTATGTCCGGGTACCTCGAGTTTGTGTTCCTCTATCCATCCAATCAAGAGAAGAACGCATTAAGTGGTGCCGGGAACATGGCAATTGGACTGTGTCTGGCTGGGCCAATGTCATATTCACTGATGAGTCAATATTTGCTCTGGAGCCAGATGACAAGCGTATAAGAATATGGCGTAAACAAGGAACACGCAATCAGCCCCAAAACATCGCCGAACATCACGCATTCCGAGGTGGAAGCATTATGGTGTGGGCAGGGATTTCATTAGGATAACGCACCAACCTGCACAACTTTAAACGGCGTTCAGTGACGGCCGTCCGTTATTTAGATGAAGTCCTAGAACCCATTGTGAGATTTTATGCTTTAGCAGTTGGCCCTACTTTTGTTTTAATGGACGATAACGCACGTGCCCATAGAGCTGACATCGTCGATGACTACCTGGAGAGTGAAGGGATTGCGCGTATGGCGTAACCAGCATATTCGACCGACCTTAATCCCATTGAAAATCTTTGGGAGGCTCTCGGCCGTGCTGTATCTTCGCGTTTCCCCCCTCCAGACACTCTTATTGAGCTGGAAACCGCTCTACAAGATGAATGGCGACTGCTTAATTCTGCGGTGGTTGATCACCTAATTGAAAGCATGGTCAGAAGGATTAAACTTTGCATACAGATAATGGGATATCACATACCCTATTAAGGTCCTTTTTTTCATTTTATTTTTTTTATTTTCACTTTATACATAATTCAGGTAAAGTCTTCAGTATGACATTATTTGATAACTTACAAAAAAATTAATATTGTTTTCATTTCTGTACATAATTATTGATTTTGTTTTATGTAAACATTAAAATGCTACTTTACTGCCAAATTTTGTGTCAATCAAAACAGTATTTGTTGATTTTTTTTGTATTTTACATCTTCGTGCTTAACTTTTGGAAGTGAGTGTATATAGCAAAAGCTGATAAAAATGAAACCCTAATTCTTTATTCAGGCAAATAATGTTCGTTATTTTTCCTAGTATTAGTAATGCACACACAAGTATAAACGATCTCATTCGTATTCTGTATTGGCTGTGCGGGCAATTTAAGTCCATAATGTTGTTTTTAGAATGACCGCAAGGGTTTCATGCATCTTTGTTTTCTTCTGTAGCCTTTTAAATGAATAGAGCAGAGGTCCTCAAACTTTTTTATCTCATAGACCCCTTGCCATGTTTTTCAGTTTGGGTTTGACCCCTGTTTATGTAATATTGGAATTTTGTAATTTTACGAATTTAAATGTCTTTTTGACAGCTGGTATAGATCTACTTATTTTAAGCGATTTAAATTTCTAACTTAAGTGTGAATTATGATGTTTAAAACTCAACAGAAACATGCTAAATAAATTAAAATTTAATTAATAAATAAAATAACTAAGCAGTCAAAACAAATGCTTTTAAAGGGTGGAATAAGTCTGGTGTGCTTCAATAAAAATTTTTCAACAATTAGAATCAATCGTGTCAGGTTTAACGGTAAATCTCGTCGGTTAGTAGTGTGTCCAGACCTTATTCACGCCCCCCCTTCTTTTTTTGTTTTTGTTTTGGAGATTGTGAACCACGCTGAAACTTCTTTTCACTAGGAAAAGTAATTAAAATTTTTCTCACGATATTCCATAATTCGTGATAAATAACAGATATGTCGTTTCAAAGCCAAAATTGTGGACATGGCCCTTGTTTTAATAAATTTATGCTGTCACCTTGTAACTGGAAATTAACCTTATTAAAATTAGTAAATAAATCTATTAAATGCAGTAGAACGTTGTTTAACGGAACGTCAATTATACGGAGTGTCAAATATCCGAACCAGTTTTTCTTTTTTTTTCAACTACATGTACTGTGAAAAGAAATCAATAGTATCAACATCTCATTTCAAAATCTAGTTTTATTCTGAAATAAAAAATGGTGATTACACTGATCAAAGCATTTTGCTTCAACTGTATATAAATACGTTTTCGGACAGTGCAATGCTCAACAGTTATTTTGCATGAGTCCATCAGTGAAGGGAAACCTCAAGGTCAGGGATATTTGGGAATTTCAGTTGTTTACAGTAGAAGGTCGTTTATCCTAGCGTTTATAATTCAGAGCGTTAAATATTCGGACTAGTTTTTTTTGTCAATTTAGAAGGCGAAAAAGACGTCAATAACGACCACAGGGAGGGGGTTATCGGCATTGGCGCAATCAATCCCATTATTTTAAGAACGCGATGAAGATGTAGAAACCTAAAGGCATGCCATGCAAAGGACTGTGGATTTCAAATGCTAAATGATGACAAGATTGTGACTTCCGTGCAAGAAGCATCCGACCCTGTCGACGATGAAACGGATGAAGAAGCGGACAAAAACTACAACGAAAGTAGCAAGGGTTCATCAAATGCTGACGCGTTTTCTGCGTTAGAGACGCAGCGTTAGAGTGGTACGAAGCGTTAGAGTGGTACGAACAACAATAAAAGTGTTGTCCTACTCAACTACTGCTGATCAAGAGAATCAGAGACATTGCAGCGAAAAAACAAAGAAGTACAATGGTACAGCGAAAAATAAGTGATTTTCCACAATAAAAGTAAAATTGTGACATTTTGCATCTATTTTGCTTTTTGATGTGTAACATCTTTCCTCTCGGTCACCGAATTTTGTTGGAGTGATTTCGTCAAAAGGAATGGATATGGGTAACAGGAAATGAAGTAAGAGCAAGCTATTTGATTTGACCAAAGAGCGCGCGTGATGGTGTCTTTTCACTACTTTCACAGTGGGTCCAACTCTAGTAGGTAGTTTTTTTTACATTGTTAGAACCCATATTATTCAAACTGAAGCTTCTCAAAGCATCATCCTTCGTTCAATCTTCAATGCTCGATGGTTCATGAGGAACACTGACCTCAGAACCGCAAGTAAAATGCTGTCAATTAGACATTTTATCAAAAAGATCGCAACAAACTTCTTCCATAATATTGTTAATTCTAGTAATCTCTCGATCGTGGATATTGAAAAATATATCCCTGATCCTAATTTCGACAGGCCTAGAAATATTATATCTCAGACCCACTTCTGCATGCAATAATTTTTCTACTTTCAAATTTCGCTTCTTCCATCTTAAATGCTTATTTCACATCTCTAGTGGTATAGTGGTCAGAGACTCTTGCTCCCAATGTTTTGCATCGGGTTCGATTCCCAAATTCTCTCCCTTTTTTCAATTTCACTATTTACTCTTTAGTTTTCCTCGGAAAATTATTCCGTCAGATCTCTTTTTTTTTATTTTAATATTCCTCTGCTATTTTTATTCATGATAGTATTTTTAATAGTTTTAAAAAAGCTGTTTTCTGTTTTTCTTTTCAACCCTTTTTCGTGATCTTAGCTGCATTCCCATTGGTTGGTTTCGCCCCGCCCACCTAAGATCGATTCTAACTTCGTTTTCGGTGCTTTGTGACGACTTTGAAGCCTCTTTTTACAATTTTAATGTATTTGAATATTTTAAATTTTTATTTTCCCAAAATTTCCAGTATATATCTGTTGTTGTTGTTGTTTTCTAATGCCACCTGTCTGACGTAGTCAGATCGAGGCCCACGAAATTCATCGTGGCATGGGCAAGAGGTACGCCTGTCATTGGCCTTGAGCACCATACAGGTGACAGTACGATTTAGCTCGGCGAAATTCCCCGAAGGGACGATAGATGGCGACACGACCTCTATCTCCACCTACACAATTTCTGCATGTAGACTGAAGGGGAGGGAAATATTCTCCAGTCCCTGCGCTCGTGATTAAGCCCACAAGTATATATCTTATATATTTAAAGCACTTAATCTCAACAAAGGGCAAAAGTCAATCATTTACAATAATTCAAATACCTTCTGATATGAGGTTGTAGCTCAAAAGAGCTGGGTACCCAAGTCATCCACCCAACGATATATTGTTAAAGTTAGCATTTCAAAATATTTGAATCATTATTTAGGATAAACTTACGATCCTTACGCTCAATTGTCAAAGTCTCAAGACTCGTTGTGTAGGAAATCTGAAGTTAATTTATATGTGTAAACTATATTAATAGTTATATTTACTGTTCAGTGTCTGAAAAAGTTCAACATTCTTAAGAATATATGAGTAAATAATATGGAATTATTTGAATAAATATTTTAGAGTGCGTATCTTTCTCATAATTTGAGGTTAATTCCTGTCGCTATCAATAGCAAGCAGAACAACTCACATGTTGTGACTCCTCACATGGACATTTTTAATCGTCAAACAAGTGGAGTGGTTATGGATAGTCAAGATATTGGGGACATATGTCAGGCAGAATGCATATTTGAAAATGGACTAACAGTTACTTCGGTGGCCGTATACATTTCTCCGAATCAAACGGTTCAAAAAATTAAAAGTTTCCTGCATTTTGTACTTTTATCATATACAGAATATGGCTCTGCTCTTTTAAAAACAAACTATCACTCGCTTCCCATAATTTTGAGTGATGATTTCAACGTTAACTTCAGTGTGCCAGAAGTTGAGCCCATCATAGCTATTTGACTGATGAGCTAAAGATCGAAATGAAAGCAAATCGAAATGTTTTGACAGCTAACAGTGGTACTGTTATTGATGCTGTTTTTCAACGGTTCTTAAATACTTTGGAATCACAAGTATAAGTGTCATATTTTACTTATCATAGATCTATTGTGCCCACTCTTCCCCAAATTGAACTAGAATAAATATTTTTGATAAAAAATTGCTTGATTCTTTTTTTCTTCAAGCACATTTCCCGTATGTGATGATTTTCAATATTCGTAAAGTGTCCGGTTTCATACACTGCAGGGATCGCATTTGGTTTTCGGTTATCCGAATAATAGCGTATCTGATTGATTCGGCTAAACGACGTTCTACTGTAGATAAAATCTGGTTTCCACTTGACTAAATTTTCTTTTAATATTAAAATCATGTTTTGGTTTAAGGAGAGCCACCATCATAGACTCGCATTTACACCACATGTACCCCCAAATTATTTTTTTCTGACGTGGACCCCTTGCAGATCGTCATAGACCTCTGGGAGTCCATATAGACCACTTTGGGAATCACTGGAATGGAGCAATAACTGACTAGATGTTATATTGAAAGCTGGTTATGGTCATGTGATTTCTATGGAATTTTTAAAGGGTTTTTCTAAGGACTGGAATATTCTGCGTGTCACCTTTATATGTAAGGGGTACTAAATTTTAAGCATAATTTAGATCCAGATTCACATTATTTTAATCATGCATACTGCCTTCATATTTTATGTTATGAAAGCAATAAACTACACTTAAAAATGTGACAAAAATATCTCGGAGATGTATCAACGGCGAAAATATTATACTGCATTAAAACGCAGAATATGACATTTCATGCTACAAAGCGTGTGTCAAACTATTTATGCGTTCTTTTCAGTAAGAATTGCGAAGAAAGTAGGCCTCCTGCTTGGATATCCATCCTTTTCTACGAAAAGAATAAATGAAAAAAAGTCGTTTCATTTCACCGAGTTTGGTTATGAGGCAGAGGCATTGTGTGTTTTTTACTGATATTAACCCACCTTCGTTTTATGTCATATTCCTCTTCCATTTGGGAAGAAGCGTTGATTGTATTTTACGGCATTGAAAAACCGGAGTATCAATGGATCTATTTGCATAAAATTCATTTGTTGCTCTTGCGCGATCCCTGAGAGTAATAAATCTTGAAGCAGTCTCATGGTACCCACGAAGATAAAGGGGAAAGAAATTGCCTTCAGTTCAGAAATTTCAATTACGCACAATACGAGAAGGTAGAGGCGTGTGTATAGTGGTATAGAGATAATAAAACAGAGCTTCTAGAAGATTATATTTGAAGAAAGAAGATAACACACCAGGAAGAAAAAAAATATAACACACTGGGGTGAGGGGGGGTTGAAAATGAAACACCTGGGAACGAAATGATACATGAGTTTTTGGGGTTTAAAGTATACATATAAAGCAGTAAGTAAGCGTTTTATACAGAAGTGAAAGAGAACGTGTGGTAAAAACGCGTCACTAAATAGGGTTAGATCACTACAGGTAATTTTTGAATAAACTTGGCGATAAAATTAATGTAAAACAGAATTATGCTTGCGACTAAATAGATAATTTTTATTTATATAAAAAGAAATTAATATTTTTTTGACTATATAAATATATTTTCCTTAAGTAATTTTTTTGAGAAAATTTAATTGAGTTTTATTATGTTTTACCTATTAGAAATTTCCCTATTTTCTCATAGCTATGATAGGTGGCATTGTTGTCAAAAGTATAATCGTGTGGGTACATGTTGTTATTTACATATTTTAATATGCATTACATATGTAAGCTTCTGGATCTGGTCGACTAAATGATAACAATAGAGATTAACTTAGACATAAATAAAACACTCCTTGAAACACAACAAATCAACACGACCTTTGGGCTGACGCTTTAACAAGTGAGTGAGTAAGTTAAAACTATTTACAAAAAATCGAATTATTTATACATGGAGATCAGCATATATCTCCATTGTACTTCACCAGTAGCGAGGGACATCACATCGCCGCCACAACACGTATGAGATGTATAAAAGGATGCTTGAAGATTAAAAATTCATTTTAAATGATACTTTAAATAAAAACAGAATTTATGTATGAATACTTTCTTTCAATTACCTTAATAATTTAACGATGCAATTAGTTTACTAGGATTTAGCTCTTATTGAATGCTAGCCATTAAGATATTTATATGTTAAGATTTTGGATTGGATTAAGGCTGCTAAATTTTATAATGAGCTTGAATGACCAATTATTCCCAAACACTAATACGAATTTCAGTTCGTTTTAACTTAAAAACTACACTCAAGTAGTATATAAAGATAATGGAAAGAAATTGGTTCATTTTGCTTAAAATGCTTTGTTTTTGATCAGTTCTGATGCAAGAAACCTCTAACCCAGTGGTGTCCAACCCGCAGCCCGGGGGCCGCATGTGGCCCGCCATGAATAATTTTGCGGCCAGTGAGATTATTCCTTACAACTTTAGAAAATTCGACTATTCTGTACAATATTTTTTTGTTTAATTTTTTTTTTGTAAAAAATAAATTCTCTAACTGTATTATTGTTTTATCACGTTGCTTCTGATATTTTTAATCTCTTTTTTTCTAAATTGAATTTTATCAAACATAAGTCGTGCTCAAACTTAACGCACGAAAATCTGCAACATCAATTACGTTACGAAAATACGCACGCTGTCGTGTATCAAGATATCAGTCCTTGTTTTCAGGTTTTTTTAAAAGCATTTATTATGCCGACACACATGACACACAAACAATTAAATATAAATTGAAAATTACTTGTTTGTGGGTAGGCACACCCACCGATTTCGGAGGTTCCGTAATCAGCCAAAGTTGGGTACAGTCTGACTGAATCCCCTTCGGTTAGGGAAGGTTCACTCATATTTCCCTTTAGGGATTACTCAGAAGCAAAACGCCACATCCTCTCGCCCCGATGAATAAATTCTATATACTATATACAAATTATAAATTCTATAAAAAAACATAAACAAAATTTAAATTCAAGGTTAAGAATACAATGAATTCCAAAGAATATTTAAAATAATTAATTACCAAATTATACAATACAATTCACAAGAAAATAATAATAAGGAAATATAAATCAAAGAAGAAATATATTCATTATTCACTATTTGAAGATTATATAGTAATTGTACAGGACGTTTCATAATACCTGTTGGTGTTCTAATGGTGGCAGACCTTACTTTACCGTCTCGTCTCTTGTGTGGATCCCAATGATCTTTCCAAATCTCCACAATGGCCGAGGAACCTTCTCTTCACCTAATAATACTATATCATTTACATTAAATTGAGTTTTTACATTTACATTTTTGTTTAAATTAGTACTTTTTAACTGTGGAGGCGATACTCTTTTTTTCCATCTTTTCCAAAAAATATTAAGTAACCTTTCACGAAAAAGATATATTTTAATTAATCCTTTTTACCTTTAAATAATTCAATATTTCTCTTGCCTGACCGATTAGGTAAGGCAGTTACTCTTCTTCCAGTTAAAAAGTTGGAAGGAGTGAGAGGGAATGGTTCATTAGGTCCATTATTAACATAAGTCAATGGACACGAATTTATTATTGCTTCTATTTTAGCCAAAATCGTTTGTAGTTCTTCAAATGAAATTAATGCCCTTCCCAAAATTTCCCTTAGTGCAATTTTTGTTATTTGAACCATTTGCCCTCAGTAAGCTCCCCACCATGCAGCACGCTCAATAATATATATTGCCATTTTATACCTTTTTCACCAAATTAATTTTGTACATCTGGTTCACAAATGTTCATGTAGAGTTCAATGTCCACACTTTTGAAAGTCCTTGCATTGTCCGAGTTTACTGTATGACAAATTCCTCTTCAAGAGATGAACCTGCGGAAATTTAATAAAACAATTTTCGGGGCTCAGAGAGGACACAACTTCAAGATGAATGTCACGAGTGACTGCACAAGTAAATAAGGATACGTTTTTAAATATGTAAACTTTTCAACTTTAGTTAACGAATCATTGTTATGAATCGCAACTTCAAAAGAATTCCAAAAGCCTAGAAATTGACTACAATCACCTTGAAAGGTGTGTATGTTTAGCTTAGGTAATTTAACAGTTTTAGATTCGTTTCTAAAAGAAATATTATTATCCTTATTAGCTGTGTGTGCTCTGAGCGCAAGTCCTAATTTCCTGCCTATCAGAAAATATTTCTATTTGTCTATGCAGTTTAGTTTTTAAATCTATACCTCTACCTTTATATTCTTCAAGCGATCATATGTCAGCTGCCATTTCACTTATTTCATTTGTAATTGCATATTCTCATGAGCTTTAATCAACTCATTTAATTTTTCTGTGAACTGAGACTTCAAGGGGTCACTTCACGCAGCATTTTCACTATCTCCGTAATGTTAAAAATGACCAAGTTTAAGGAACATTTTTTAAAAATTGGCTGGTTGTACAGTCATGAATTTTTTTTTTGTGTATTCATTGTATTGTTTTTATTATTTTAATGGGAGCATTTTTCAAAATTTTGATTAGTTTTTTTTAAAAAAATTCATATGTGGAGTAACACGTCAAAATTTTTAAAACGATAAAAATTCCTGCACATTTTAATCCATAAATATTTTTTGAATAATTTTTTTGACAAAATCTCTCATTAAAATATTTATTTGTATAGTGTTAACATATGTGCAAAGTTTCAAGGCTGTAAAATAAGTAGTTTTTTCAAAAATGTTCCCTTTTGTGTTGAAATTTACACTTTTGAGAAGTAGTGATTTAAAGTACAAACTTACTATTAACTAATGCATACCAGAAATATAACTTGGATTGCTGGTGTCCTCTGCAAGATCATCTTCTTGCCTACATTTTAATTGTTTGTTTTTAATTCTAGCTTCTTTGGTTCTAGGCTGAAAAGTAGCATGTGTCTTTTGTTTTGATTTGAGAGCGCGTGGCTATCAGTGGTTTTGGGGTTTTACAGATGTAAACAACTTTTTTTAAAAAGATATTAAAAATACTTCTAATTAAGTTAAAACAAAAATTTAAGCAGCATTAGAAAGAAAAAGAATGGTATTTTATGTTTCAATTAAAATTGAAAAATCGATTTTTTCATGGATTTTCGTGAAGTGACCCTCTCACGCTCAAAAGCTCCTCAAATTGTGCCTCTTTATTGAATTCCGCAGAAATTTCCTTACTTAAAGTAGTTTCTATTTTCGTTAAATGTTTAGTGAAAGACATCCGTAAAATTTTCCTTTTCTCCGTTAACCTTTCAAAATCCATTTTTAAATTGAAACAATTCAATAAATCAATAAATTTGAGTAAAGAAAATTGTGCTTACCTCTAATCTCAGCTCCTCACTATGAGTCGTAATTCATCCAAGAAAAATGGTTATCCAATCAATTCCAAAAAATAGTTCACTTTCAATTTATATTCCTCTTAAAGTTCCATAAAATATCACGTCCGGGTTTCCAGAAATTGTGTCTCGTATTCAAGATATCAGTCCTTGTTTTCAGGTTTTTTAAAACATTTATTATGACGACACACACGACACACAAACAATTAAATATAAATTTAAAATTACTATTTTGTGGGTAGGTACTCCCACCGATTTTGGGGGTTCCGTTATCGGCCAAAGTTGGTTACAGACTGACTGAATCCCCCATCGGTTAGGGACGGTTCAATCATATTTCCCTTTAGGGATTACTCAAAAGCAAACCACCACACATGCATTGAGATCGGCTTGTAAAAACTAAGTAAAAGAGTTAAGAAACAGATATCTCCCTAATTCAAGTGGTTCTCAAAAGTGGTTCATACTAATGTATTGAATGTAATAATAATGCACTTTGGGGGGTGCTAAATCTACAATACGATCATAATTATAAACGGTACAAATTAACAAGAGAAGTATTAAATTTTGTATGTTACTTTTAAGGTATACGACTACGTTCTTAACCGTGATTTTCAAAAGCGCATAAATCGATAAATTTCATGATATTTAGTGTCACTTAGAATAGAATATATGCATAACATTGTTTTAAGGACAGTTTGACAAAAAAAAATTATTTAAATACAATACTTTGGCAAAAAATTAACTTAGAATAATATTTTTTCCAAATGTTCTCCTTTTGTGAAAAATGCTTCTAATAGAATAATATTTTGCCTGTATATAGTTCAGACCTCTCTGTACAGAGGCTCAACTAGATTTTTTGAAATATATAACTTAGAAGTGGGTTTATCCATGTTTTACGACAACAGAGGGGAGCAATTTTAAGAAAAAAACTCCGATAATTATTTCAATTGATAGTAACTCTGAAAATAAAGTGAATTTTTCAAAACTTCTAGTTGAGCCTCTGAACAGAGGTCTGAGATATATACAGGCAAAATATTATTCTAATAGGAGCATTTTTACACAAAAGGGGATCATTTGGAAAAAAAGATTATTCTAAGTTAATTTTTTGCCAAAGTATTATATTTAAATAAAATTTTTTTGTCAAAATGTCCTTAAAACAATTTTATGCATGTATTCTAATCTGAGTGACACTAAATATCATGAAAATTTTCCATTTATGCGCTTTTTTAAAATCACGGTTCCGAATGTAGTCGGATATATTAAGTAATATATATATATATATATATATATTTACGTTTTAGTTTGATTCTCTATAAAAGCGGGGTTTTTTTTATTTGTTTTTAAACTATCATTTGTTTTATAATTATTTTTACTATACACGATAAAAATCCCAAAATTCCAGTGAATAATTTAATTAAGAGAAAATATACTTACCTACTTTCAAGGACTTTTCAATTTTTCTTTGATTTCTTGAGAAAAAATCCTAGATAACTAATGAAAATGCTCCAAATCTGCGTGCCCTTAATAAAGGACATAAAACATATATTTATAGAAAATATTTTTGAACAAAAGTGGTCGCGCAGGGAACTCGATCAAAACTAGTAACTTGATTGTAAAAAAACGTTTGTAACTCCCCCAAAAAAGGGGTGAAATGTGATAAATTCATTTTAGTTCCCATTAAGACTGTCTTATTGGAGAATAACTCTGTCACAAGGTCATTGGTAACAAATAAACAGTTTTCCCAGAATTAACGATTCCTAGAACATCAGATGACTCCGCGCATCGCGCGACCGATCCCGTGTAAAAATTTTCTTCGATAAAACATATGGATATTAGTTATATGGATAAAGTTTTCCGTTATGTATGTTGGCCAAATAATCCTTCAAAGTACTCAATATGCTTATCCATGTATCATATAACTCATTTACATGGAAAAAAAGCAATAGAAAAATATTATTTACAACTTTCCTAAAAGAAAAACAGATGGAGTGAAACATACCAGTAAGTTTGAAGGTCAAATATATGATAGTCAAAAGTAGTATTTTAGGAGGTTAAAAAAAAAAAGTATCATTGTGTGATTACAGTAAAGCAAACAAAATGTCTTTTTTTATTTGATTATAGAATCAAAGATAGCTAATGAACGTTTGGTGGAATGTTTTATGGAATGTTTTATTTTTGATGATCACCAGATGATATATATAAATTATATCAGTGTAAATGTGCATTTTTTATTAAGTCAGAAATCATTTTGTTTTTCTTCATTCCAAAAAATTTTTTTTTAAACCTTTTATTTTCAATATGCTCGCGTCCCCCTCCCAGGAATACCGCCCCCAGGGGGCGCGCCCCACAGTTCAAGAAACACTGCACTAATTAAATAAATTAAACATTATTTGATCATTGCATTATTATTATTATATTATCTATGTTTGTATAGATGAAAAAAATGAAAACAATAATAATATATCAGTCTGTTTTAAATTTTCAAATGCTTGTAATGGATCCAAATGTAATGTAAAGGTATATATTTTTATTTGCGCACGCGGGATTGCAAAGTTCTTTCGAAGCGGCCGGCGAGGTCATTTTGGTTGGCCACCCCGGCTCTAACCTATCGTATTTTCGAAACATTTTTGACAAAATATAGATACATCTTTAAGTTGTCCTAATTTAGAGCAGAAAGGAGTATTACTTTCCAGTTGGTTCAATGGTTGAAAAATGAGAGGACCCTCTGTTAGTCAGAAAAGAACTTGGGAAAATTGCTGGTCGAAAAAAAAAGATGCGATCCTTGTGTACTGTCAGATGCTATTCTCTTGCTAAATGGCATTGAATGAACCCTGAAGGAAATGCGCACTTTCTATATGGCATTGGACCCCCACAGTATAGTCAATGCCGTCGCGTATTGTACGGCTGGCTTTCGTATGCAACTTCACTTCAAACCGTGATGTCATATTGTTACTTGAATGTGATGAAACATTTGTGGGCCGAATCAACCTATTGATATGGGAGAGAAAATAACGTTTTGTACAGGTTACAACATTTTAGCCCATTTGAACTGGACGCCTTCAATGTTTGTCGACGTCCACCTGTCTGTCCAGTACATGCACTGATACTGCTTAAACGGGGCACATTTTCTTACAATTATTTTTGTATTACAATTAGCGCGCATGTGTTTGTTTGCTGAGGTATGATGCATGGTTTAATTTTCCTTTCTGAATCCTCTAATTTCACCTTTCGTGAGTTCGTATGCCTGCTGGAATTAACCACCATTGGTGTCCATCTTCCTTCTTTGCTACACCAACGTGCCGTGCCTATAAGCATCGATAAATACTTCTCTAAACATTTTAATCTCGTCAGCATAGAGATGGCGTTGTGTTGCAGAGTATATAGGTTGCTTCTCATACGTGGTACTCACTGAATACGAGAATTCTACTCATTCTGAACATTTACTTATAAGGAGAGGGCACGCGCGCGTGACTAAAGAAATTCATTTGGTGTCGAGACATGGTGTAATAATAGTACTTCTTTAGGGTGTTCAACCCTTAATGTAATTCCGCCGAATGGCAATTCGGCGGAATTCAATCAATTCGGAGAAAATCCCTTCGAAATTCATGCTTAGCTTTTATACATTTAAATTTAAATTTCCTCCAACGATTTCGTAGCTTGGTTGATATATTTTCTGCATACTATGCGCGAGGTCTGGGTTCGATTCATAGGTCATTTTTTTTCATTTCATTTAATTATTTTTAAAACTAAATAAACTTATTTATGAAAGGTTTATTAAATATTAAATGATATTTTATGTAATTATTTTGTATTTTATAAAATAAAAAATTAAATAAATTTATTGTTTAAATTACTTAAAATTGTTATTAATAAAAACATTTAAAATAATTACTAAATAAACTATTTAACATTATTATTATTTAAAATAAGTTTTAATTAAAATAATTATAATAATTAATAAGAATTATTTTTAAAATTATTAATTTATTTTGAATTTATTAATTTATTATTAAAATTCTTAATTTTTTTTTTAAATTTATTAATTTATTTTTTAAATTATTAATTTTTTTACAAATTATCATTTTTTTAAAATTATTAATTTTTAAAAAAAAATATTAATTTATTTTTGAAGTATTAATTATTTTTGGAAGTATTAATTTATTATTGAAACTATTAATTCATTTTTAAAATTATTAATTTATTATGAAAATTATTATTAATTTATTATTAATTTCTTGTTAAAATATTATTCATTGATTATTAAAATTATTATTAATTTATTGTTAAAATATTATTCATTGATTATTAAAATTATTATTAATTTATTATTATTATAATTATTTATTTATTATTAAAATTATTATTAATTTATTATTATAATAATTATTTATTTATTATTAAAATTATTATTAATTTTTTAAATTATTTAAAAATGACATATTAAATGTTTTATAAAATTATAAAATAATTAAACTAATAATATATAAAAACGTATTTTTTACTATATCATTAATTAAATAATAATATAGTTTTTAAATTATTTTATAGTATATATAATATTTTATTTATAGTTTATTTTATTTTACCTGATAAAACCATTTGCAACTAATTGTTATGTATAATAAAATTTTAAAATTTATTTTATATTTATTTTTTAGTATAAATATTATTTATTAATATATATATATAAATATATTTATATATACAATTTAATATAAATATTTATATAGCTACAATATTTTTTTACTTTATAAAATACAAAATAATTACATAAAATATTATTTAAATTTTATGAACTTTTCATAAACAAGTTTATTTAATTTAAAAAATAATTAAATGAAATGAAAAAAAAAATTGATCGGTGAATCGATCCCGTACCTCGCGCATAGTATGCAGACGATGTAACAACCAAGCTACGAAATCGTCGGAGGAAATTGAAATTTAATTGTATAAAAGCCAAGCATGAATTTCGAAGACTTTTTTTATCCGAATAGACTGGCCATTCGGTGGAATTACATTGAGGGTTGAAAGCCCTAAAGGAGTACTACTATTACACCAAGTCTCATTCCAAAATGAATTCCATTAGTCGTGTTTTCTCCTTGTTAGATCAGTGAGCTAAGCTTATCTTGAGTCATATATGTTCTCCAGTTTCTGTTTTTAGATGGTGCCTTTCTCAGTCACCCGTAAAATTTTGTGTAATGTTTCACATGTTCTTGATTCAATTTATTATATTTCCCACTGTAATAAAAATTGCATATGAATATTTCTCCTTTTGCATTGGATAATTAATATAATAATTTTCGAGATTTATTTTTATCAAATTTTTTCTCGATTACAAAAAAAAAGTATTTTTTTAGGAGGAAAAATTATTATTCACTCACATTAGTATTTCAATAATTCTTTGAAGAGCTATTAGTTTCAATTTATTGATATAAACTCTTTCAGCCTTGGTTACCAACAAAAATAAATAAGACCGAATTCTTATTTAATGAAATGAAGAAAATGCATTTTATCCAGTACTTCTGTTACATAATATGGAACTTAATTTATAATAATTATGCCGAGTGGGATTTATGTTACATGGGATGTAGTACAGTAAGAAAAATGTAAAAATATATTTCATCGCTCGAACTTCTTAATGATCGGGCTTTCAGCAAATCCGATGTGCATTCGAAGATACAAGATTTAATTGGACGGTTATTTCCATTGAAATAAAATATCAAAATTGTATTGATAGTTTTATTCCTCTTTAATAAAGAGAGTCTGGAAAAAGACGTCTGTTAAACTTCACTAATGACGAAAGTAATTTTAATGTACTTCAATTATAAATGGATGTTTTATTTCGATATACAAAAGACGTGGCTTATGTCGGGCATTCCGACTCATAATAATTTTTTTGCAGCTTTCTGCTCTTTTGACTTGTATAAGTATTAGAAGAAGTTTAATAAATGTCCTGGATTTATGTAAATGGACTTACTTTTGGAGATTTCCTATTCATTAATATTTTTTTTAATGTTTTTCCCCTTAGTATTTTGACAGAGGCAATGTTTTAATAAAACAAAAAATCGGTAAAAGTGCGTGTTCTTTCAAGTCTAATTGCTTTATTCGAATATTATTGTTTAGGTTTTGTCTACCATTTGAAAGGCTTTCAATCTTATAGCAAATATATATGCGTATATCGGTTGATTAGTTGAGTGATTGATTTTATGGCACAAGAGCCAAATTAGGTCAAATTCGCACGAAGCAACGATTTAAAAAAATACTAAAGTTTTGAAAACTGATTCTAAATTAAAGGTAATGTGATAAAGTCAGACTATGTTTAAAATATGTACTTTAAAATAAAATTACCTGGTGATAGAATAAAATCCATAAAAAAATTATATTTGATGTAAAATATCAATTGATCGCAAAAATGCAAATGTATTTGTATGTGTATGGGCCTTTTCCTCAACCAAATTAGTCCAAATTAAAAGATTTCTTAAAAAAGGGTTCTTTTTTGGATGAAAAATGAGGATATAAAATTAAAATGTGTAAAACGGAGGAGTTATACTGGCAAAAGTCCCATACTGGAAGACCCTATCTTAGCAATAAATATTTATGTGGTTTAGATGTGTGTGCCCGACACACAGTCGAGTTAAGTGAACAAAAAGGTCTTCGAAAAGGTACAGCTACCAAATGAGCAATGTAAATATGAACACGATGTAGCTTGTTGATGCAGTGTTTCTCACAGTGTGGGGCGCACCTCCCTAGAGGGTGCGATAACCCTGCGAGGGGTCGCGAGCATATTGAAAATTAAAGGTTTAAAATTTTTTTTTTGGAATGGAGTAAAAGAAAATGCTTTCTTACATAATAAAAAATTCACATTTACACTGATATAATATATATATATATATATATATATATATATATATATATATATATATATATATATATATATAATCTGGGGATCATCAAAAATAAAAGATTCCACTTTAAACGCTCGTTAACTTTCTTTGATCCTATAACCAAATACAAAATGACATTTTGTTTGCTTTGCTTATTCTCACGATGAGAGATTTTTTTATTGTGTTTCTTTTAACCTCTAAAATACTACTTTTGATTAATATGTATTTGACCTTCAAACTTACTTATGTTTCACTCTGTCACTTTTGATTTTAGGAAAGTTGTAAAAAAATACTTTTCTGTTGCTTTTTTCCCATGTGAATGAGTTTTATGATATATGGATAAGCATATTGAGCACTTTGAAGGATTATTTGGTCAATATGTTCTTTTAAGAGTATTCTGAAACATATAATGCATAATGAAAAGCGTTTTACACAATTTATTTTTAGAACTGACACCGATATGTTTAATTGAATACACTTTTAACATGGGCGCGGTCGCATGAGGCTCTGGGTTAACCCAAGCTCACAAAATCGTTAATTCTGGGAAAACTATTTATTCGTTAACAGTGACCTTGACAGTATCCTCCTATTAGAGAGTCTTAATAGGAACTAAAATGAATTTGACACAAATATGGCTCTTTTTTGAGAGTTGCAAACGTTTTTTTACAATCAAGTTACTTGTTTTGATCGAAATCCCTGTGCGACTGGTTTTGTTCAAAAATATTTTCTATGAACATGCTACACGTTCCCCTATGAACAACTTGTAGTTTTGATCACTGTGTTGTACGATTTATTATGGTTTATAAATGTAAATGAGCAGAATATAAAAAATGGGCATCTGTGATGTTTATTGAAGGAAGTTGGAATTTATCAAACAATTGAAGAACCTGCTGAAATAATGCATATTAATCAAGACAGCGAAAGTAAATATGAGGAAAGCGATAAATATGAAACGTTTGAGTACAATTGAAATTTTCAAATGCTGCCTAAATAACTCTATGAATAAAACTATGAATCCATAAATGTAGCACTTTGCCTTGTCAAAAAGGCACAAGGAAGAAAAAGTTCGAAAGGATATTTATGGAACATCAAGCGACTGCGAAACTACAATAACGTGAACAAAACATGGCAGTTTGGCTGGGAAATAACATTCCTGTATTGTTAGTGAAAAGTGTGTGTGATGTATGTCCTTTATTAAGGTCACGAACATTTGGAGCATTTTCTTTAGTTCTATTAGATTTTTTCTCAAATTATCAAACACAAATTGAAAAGTCCTTGAAAGTAGGAGATTGTATTTTCTCTTAGTTAAATTATTCACTGGAATTGTGATTTTTATCATGTATAATAAAAATAATTATAAAATAAATTTTAGTTAAAAAAAACTAAAAAAAATGCGCTTTTATAGTGAATCGAACTAAAAAGTGAAAAAATAAAAATATATATTACTCAAAAGTAACATATACAAAATTTAATACTCATCTTGGTAATTTGTATGGTTTATAATTATGATCGTAATATAGCTTTAGCGCCCCTCAAAGTTCATTATTAATGCATTCAATGCATATTTGTTTTAGGGGGGGTGATAAAATTATGTTTGAAAAATTTGGTCGCCATTAGAGAAAGTTTGAAAACCACTTTGTTAATGACTTGCTGTTATCAAATCTCTCTTGCCATAAACGGTTGGTAAAGTACAGTACAGAAGCTTTCAAATCCTGGAAACTGACAGTCTACTGCATGTGATCAGACATGGATCTTGTAGCGTTATCAGCCTTTTATTTACCAGGTATACCCCACGTGTCCAAGTACCTAATAAAAAATAACAAAACCCTTTCTTCTTCATTTGTGTAATACGTGTGTCGGACATTTGCTTAGTATGTTTTCATATATATATATATATTCTATTATGTGTGTGGAACTCTTATTACCTTTTCTTAAAATCATGCATTAAGTATAAAGGAATCAATAAAAGTTTTTAAACAAATTATTAAGAGAGCATTTTATCGAATTTTTCAAATACAGTTACACATTATAGGAGCTTTCTTATTTTTACATAAACTTAAACTTAAATTAAATTGGTGTTACATTTTCAGTCGTTGAAAAGCTTCGCTGTATTTACTGATGCAGAGAGAAATAGCTATGGTTGTGCTAAATATACATAACAAATGTAAAGATTTTCTTTTGCCAAATGATTGACTACTTTTATAAATTTCTACATACTTTTGTGAACGAACTACAATTTTTGCTATAATATTATATATCGATGTGATTGAAGTATATCTATCGATGATGTATCGATGTATCTGCTATGCATGTATGTGTGTGTGTGTGATAATTTAAAGTGGTGTTGTTCTTTTCGTCACTCTCTTTTCAAATCTTACTTTGTATGATTTGTGCTTACATGGGGTATTTATTTTATGTTTTTAGCAATTACTTTTTCTAGTTTTAAATTAATATTGTTCTTGCCTTATGATAAAATATTTAATGTACACTTGTCATACAAGTATTTATGAAGATAGAATATATGAATTGGAGGTGTTATTAAAAGAGGAAATCTAAAATTAAATTCTAGGAGGCATCTTTGCGGGGTATCCGTACCTTTCCCTTTAAACAACAGATAAAGGGTCGATTATCAGACACAACTTGACGTGTCTTTGAAGACTGGATATGATCTAAGAAGTAATAGCATAAACATACTAAAATATAATGACCAAAATCCAAAATATCATTCCATGAAATTTAATTTAACGTATAGAAATTAAAATGCTTCCAATTCTCAGAGAAACTGAGTTTAAAATTTCAAAACTATTGCTTTTCTCTGGTTGTAATATTAGAACTATAAAATTATGTTTCTTGCATCCCATAAAAATGTTTTTAGAGCAAAACGGCACACAGCAAATCGTTTAATTTTCCCTTAACATTGCGTACAAACATCGGATACCTCCAGATTAAATTAAGGCAATATTCACATTCCAGCAGCTTCCACATTCTGCGTGTTAAATATTAATTTAGCTATCTCTGCATTGACCTTATCCTAAATTATATTTCCATCTCTTAGCACTTCTTCGACCCCAGGTTTGGCCGAGTGGGAAGATTTATTTCTAGCTACCATTACCTGGGGCAAAGATCGCCCATCGACAAACAGTTAAGGCCTCTTCAGACAACACATTAATTGGCAAATTTCTGTTTCTCGAAATGCCTATGTACCAAGATAACCTTAAATCAGAAAAGAATAATGATTCGCATTGAAAAGATTCAGAAGGAATGTTGTTTAGTATTTCGCAGGTGATAGATTTTTATCTGCCCCGATCACATTAATTATGAAAAGTGCTTAAAAGATATCAGATGTTATTAGGTTAGATTATATTTAGTAAAGGTAATTGTTATTTCCCATGCTTCCGTCACTTGGGACATTTAAACATTGGGACATTTATTTCCGTTCGCTTTGTAGTTTTTTTTTAATTTCTTAGAGAAAATGAACACAATTGTTCTTATATTTCCATTTTTTAAATAAAAAGGTAGTAAGATGTGGTATATAGGACCCATTTGACATTTTGGTTCACTCCTAGGAGAACCCACACCCTTGGCGTGAATTACTTTGGTTGGCGATAATTGTGCCATCTTGGTAACCCTACTTTTAAACACTACGTATGGCAACCCTAACTATTTCTAGCATTTTCATATTTTGTGGGCGCGCATTTCGAATTTCATTTTGTTGTCGGCTCCAGGCTGGCTGCGTGTGTGAGGGAATATACTTCAGAATTTTTTTTTTTGTTGAATGTGAAAGGTAAAAAATAATTGATTGAATGGTGCATGAAGGAAGGATTGATTGCTTCGAGTTATGAATGTCCTAAATGTAATGATCGGCATGATGTAACATGGTCGGCAATAAAATGCTTTATTCGAAATCGTACCAGCCACGCTGATTTTATGGTCGACCATTACCTCATAGAATAAATATGGCGGCGCTCACACGATCATTCGCTTATTGGTGAGACCTTTAAGGCTTTTTTAAAATCTGCTGTTAAGCTGTGCCCTTCACTCGGAAAAGATCAGCAGTAAGAAAGTAAGTGCTGTTTTTATATTTTTTATCTTAAATGTTTAATTTCTGTATTGTTTTCATATATTTTCATTACGAATCCATCTTATCCCACTATATTCCTTTGCCACCATTGTCGGTTTCGCTTGGCGCCATCTTGTTCTGGCTTCGCGCTTTTTTCGGTTTGTCGCCAAGGGTGTGGGCTCTCCTAGGATTTTACCAATGTGATGATTATATATCTGTTAGAATTCTCTTGAATATTGCGTAGCATGATGCTTTAATTCGAAAGTAAATTTTACTAATATATTTCATGTGAGATGTAGATTAATGTAGATTTGATGTCTGATATGAATTCAGATACGGGTATAATTATTTTTGAACTAAATGCCTATTAATTAGTCTCACTGAGTAAATCATGATAATTGATATTTAAATATGTCTAATTGTTTTGAAATTGAAAATAAATTCAGGCATTTGGAGTCCTTAAAATGTTTAAAATATATTTAGGTGATTATATGTTTTCGATTACATTTGCTTTTAAGTGGCGTAAAACGATGAGTGAATTGTAATCCGTAGTTTGTTATGAACATAATTAACGAGTACTATCCAGGAAGGAAAGGTAATACCAGCTTGTGCTCCTGTCACTTGTGTAGACCGGAAGTGCAATACCGAAGACCTTTCTTCAGAGAATCTAGTCAAGGATTTACAACAAAACACGGACCTGGACAAGAAAAAAAGATGTGCTGTACGAGGGTTGATTAAAGAATTCCAGAGGCCCTATTTTCAAGAACATCTGAGGACTTTGGAAGAACAAGACTAACGAAACACCGAATTGATACGGAAGAGCGTCCTCCTATTAAGCAGCACCCCCGACAACTACCATTCGCTAAACAGGAGAAAGTCCAAAAACTCATTAAGGACATGAAAAATAATGACGTTATTTAGCCATCGTCAAGTACTTGGGCATCTCCCATCGTCTTGGTCAGAAAGAAAGATGGCTCAACCAGATTCTGTGTGGACAATCGTTGGTTGAATGAGCCAAGGACAGCTATCCTCTGCCAGGGATAGATGACACGTTGGACACACTTGCCGGCAATACCTGGTTTTCTACCCTAGATTTTAAGAGCGGGTATTGACAGGTAGAACTCCACCCTGACGATAAAGAGAAAACTGCGCCTTCACCACGGGACAAGGGCTGTGGCAATTTAAGGTTATGCTTTTCGGCTTGTGCAATGCACCTGCAACATTCGAGCGCCTTATGGAAACAGTCCTTGGAGGACTTTCGTACGAGGCCTGCCTAGTTTATCTCGATGACATTATCATCGTGGAGCGCTCCTTCGAAGAACATCTGAAAAATATCAGGCGTGTGCTACAAAACCTGAAAGAGGCTAACGTGAAATTAAGTCCATCCAAGTGCCACCTGTTTCGGCGTAAAGTTACCTATCTCGGACACATCATTTCGGCAGAAGGTGTACGAACAGACCCGGATAAGATCTTGGCTGTGAAAGACCGGAACTGTCCGACGGATGTTCACCAGCTCCGGAGTTTCTTGGGCTTATGCAAGTATTACCGGAAATTCGTGAAAAATTTCTCAACGATTGCCAGACCACTCCATAAGCTGACCGAGGCAAAACAGAAATTCATTTGGACGGTTGATTGTAACAACGCCTTTAACAAGCTTAAGGACGCACTAACATCTGCTCCAATCCTGGCATATCCTGAAATTGGGAAAAATTTATTCTGGATAAGGATGCAAGTCATGAGCGTATTGGGGCTGTATTGTCTCAAGATATAGATGGTCAGGAGTTTTTAATCACCTATTTTAGCAATTGTGTGTCCAAACCAGAAATAAATTTATGCGTAACCAGGAAGGAACTGCTAGCTATCGTAAAAGTTGTGGAGCACTTTCATCTTTACCTCTACGGTCGAAGGTTACTGCTGCGAACAGATCATACCTCATTGACCTGGCTGCTGAATTTTAAAAATTCTGAAAGTCAAATAGCTAGGTGGATACAGAGACTACAGGAGTATGACGTAGAAATTTGCCACAGAAAAAGATCAGCACATTGAAATGCAGACAACCTTTCGAGTAGACCGTGTCCTGAGAGCTGCAAATACTGCTCGAGAATCGAAAAGAAATTTGGCGTAATAGGACCAATAGTCCGCCAAGTTACAACGCCATCAACATCGGGATTTGAACCCGTGGAGTGATGAGAGCGTCCAATAAGATCAACTGGCTGATCTTGAAATAAAACCAATCATAGAATTCAAAGAGTTGTCTGACGAAAAGTCCAGCTGTCAAGACATCGCCCCTTTCCATCCTACAACGAAGCGTTACTGGGCTCTTTGGGACTCTCTCCATCTGAGAAATGGTGATTTATATCAAAAATGGGAGTCGGACGACGGAAAAACATTAAGGTGGCAATTAATACTCCCAAAGACAAGAGTTTCAACTGCCCTTAATGAACTCCATGGCAGTCCAACTGGAGGTCATTTTGGTGTTATGAAGACCTTACAAAAAGTTCGTGAGCGCTTCTACTGGAACAATGTGCGAAGTGGCGTGGAAAATTGTCGTCGCATATGTGATCCCTGTGCTGCACGCAATGTCCCAGGAGACGCACTAGAGCAAGATTGCAGCTGTATAATGTGGGAGCGCCTTTCGAACGAATAGCTTTTGACATCCTAGGCCCACTTCTGAGATCATCATACGGCAACAACAGCATCCTGGTTGTCATGGACTACTTCACTAAGTGGCCTGAAGCCTATCCTATTCCCGACCAAGACGCCTCAACTGTTGCAGAGGTTCTAGTTAAATACTGGATCTTACGATTCAGGGTCCCTCTACAACTGCACTCCAATCAAGGGAGATACTTCGATTCTGCAGTTTGCAAGGGACTGTGTGAAATACTCGCCATCGACAAAACCAGGCAACAGCTTTGCATCCTCAGTCTGACGGCATGGTAGAGGGGTTCAATCGAACCATCCTGAACAGCCTCTCTCTCCTGGTATCCAGTAATCAACAGGACTGGGGCAAGAAATTGCCATTTTACCTGCTTGACTAGAGTTGAGCCGTTCATGAGACCACTGGTTATTCCCCATACCAGATGCTCTTCGGACGAAATCTTCGTATGCCTGCAGATCTTCTGTTCAGCCGGCCACCAGATGCACCCTTGGCGCCTGAGGAGTATATTGAGAAACTCCAGGCACGGATGGAGGAAATGCATCCTCTGGCTAGGGAAAGAATCGGCATGGCTTTCGAGAAGATGAAGACCCGATACGACGCAAGAGCAACCGGACACGACTTTCACGAAGGTGACAAAGTGTGGTTATGAAATCCGAAACGTCGCAAAGGACTCTCTCTGAAGCTGCAGACCAACTGGGAAGGTCCTTACACAGTCTTAAAAAGACTGAATGACGTTGTGGTGCGGATACACAAATCACCACACTCAAAACCAAAATAATACATTACAATAGGCTAGCCCCTTATCTTGGCCAAGATGAAAAATATCCTTAAGTTCAGACCATGGTCATTAATTATTTTGTAAATAATTTCTTTCTTTTCTAATTCCTTAGTCATATTTTAATATTGGAATTTATGTTTACATCTCTTCATGTGCTTTTAATTTATTTGTATTGTATATGCTGTGGAATACATTTCTCACTTTATATGTGATTATTATGTGAGTTGTTTGCCTTAAAATAGATGCCTCTTACTCAAGGATTGTACTGCCCGGGACGTGCACTCTTTAAAGAGGGGGCAGTGTTACGAATTTTGTGTAAATAGTGTAAATAATTTATATTTGAGGGTTGAATGCATTTATATTACTCTATGTTATATTTATTTCATGTTAAAAGTGTACTATTCACAAGCAATGCCGCCCCTTACGTTATAATGGCGATTCAATGAGAACTTGGCGAAATCTTGGCGGTAGGGCCAAGTTGGCATCATTTTTGGCGACCAAGTTGGTGGCCAATTTGACGACTTTGATGACTATTTTGGCGTCATTGGCGACCATGTTGGCGAGTTCGGAACCCTCTGGAATCTTCTGGAAAGTAGTGGATCTCTCCACTAGTATCACGTTCAATGACACGAGCGGCTATATTTCTGGAAGTTTCTATCGCGCCAATAAAAACGATGCTCGCCGATACGGCGAGAGTCTTGATTAAGCCAGCGAGTAGTGAGGATTGTTTTGACTAGCTTGGCTGTGCTTGTGAATAATCTTTACGTACGTGTATTTTTAAACACTGTTTTTGTGTTTGATTGCTGTCGAAGGTGTGAAGACCTTCGGATAATTACCCTGTGAATATTGCTGCTGAATCCTGTATTTAAAGGATTGGATTTTCGCTAATAAATTCCCATCGCTCTTAAAGAACTGGTTATTTTTTCTTTATGATAGTTTTTGCATAAAATCCTCGAACCATCGGATCTACGTAACAATATCAATAACATAAACTAATTAAACGACAAAAAGGAATTCTTGACTTGAGAGGCTAACGAAATAATTCAGGACACGAAAATACACATTCACTTCAATTCAAAGATGTAAGTTCTGAGGTCCCACAATAGAGGAACATTGATCTTATTTTGTGTGTCAAAATTTTCTTTTTCTTTTTGTATTGGTAATTCCTTATGAACGCCATCACTCTCTCCATACATCCTATAAAAAAGAATTTTCTCTGTTATTTGAGTGCCAAAAAATTAATACAATATATTTTTTTAAATACAAAACCACCTGCTCCTTTTCTTCACTTGTAGCAGCTGTGAGAAAGTAAATCCCAAACTACTTGTCAATAAAATCCAAACGATTTGAAGCAGATATTTCTTTTGAATTTGTTAACGAAATTTGAAAAGTTTGAGAACGTTATTGGTTTGTTTATTTAAATCAATAAAAATAAGCTTATTCATACAACGAGTTTCAATATTTAAATAAAGAAACAAAAATTGATTTTTTATCAATGTCAGATGTAATAATATTTTTTGCTGTTGAAGTTGTTTTAGTATTATTTATTGTGTAGCATGCTTATGAAAGATATTTCATTTGAGATAGGTTTATATATTTATATTAAAAGTAATGATTATTCTCCTTAAGGGTTCGGAAAGAACCTAATGTTACTTACCTTAAGAAAGAAAAAAAAATATTTTACGTCCCGAATTGGTTTTAAAAGATGAAGTAGATAATGTTTTCTTTGTTTTTATAATAATGTAAAGGTTAAGATGACAACTCAGGTAATATCTTCGATTTCTAAACTTTTGCAAGTTGGTATAGTCTTAAATATGCGGGTCTGTTGCGTCTCCACACACTTAGCTTAACTATCCTAACATTGAGAAAAACACTTTTGAATTTTTTTTTTGAAATAGTGCTCATCTTTTTCGTCGAGTCATTTTCTCTTTTACGTAACGAGATCTGTTCAATGGTGTCTTCAGTTCTAGAAGAAAATAGAATTCTCAATGATCCATATTTTGAGAGAAGGTGGTTGGGAAACGAATGAAATTTTACTTTGTCTAGATACCATCAATGAATTGGCTACAAATTTCATAGCCACTCTTCATATTTAAACCATCACACAAAACTGCATCTGCAAAACCTTTACCGATTCCAACTTCTTTAGAAATTACATCTACGGTCAAATGATTACCTTCTTTTTCCATAGTTTTCTTCCCATTTGCTAAAGGTGCATTCTGTGTGACCTCCTAGGACTGTGGTCATTCAATCATTATCGGCCATTGCGCATTCAGTTGTACTTCTTTATTATTTGAATTTCCACCGTAACATTGTCTCAGTATACCTGCTGAATCTTACGGATTGTTTTGATTTGCAAATCAACACGTTTTTGACGAAGTTTATTGTGTTTTTGCTCAACTCGTTCGTTAATCTTGAGATGAATTTTAAAAAAATGCACCAAGTACTCATAACAGAACCTTACCCTGTTAGCCAACAAATAGCGATTATCTCACGTGTAATACTTCAAACTGCATTACATTAAACACAAACATGTGCTACATTAAACTGTGTTCTTTCACTTTGCAAAGTGGCACCACATTATCATTAAAATTTTGTGGATAAATTCTTGATCAGATATTGTTCAGCATATATATGATTCATTTCATAATTAAAGCTACAATAAAGCAGAAAAAATAATATATTGAGTTCAATTCTATATTACAATAAATAACATTACATATTAACAAAACATGTTTGAATGCATTCAAATAAAATAATCGTATATTAAAGAATATTGGCAGAAAACAATTTTAGCATATTGTATCCTTTCTCTCTCTCTCTCATTTTTTAACTGTACCTGGTTCTTTCGGAGAGATTTTTCTATTTTTTTTAATTGTTCTGGATCGTCTCTTAAGTAAAGATTTAAGACCAGGAGAAATATTAGAAAGTTGATTAGGCGTTGTAGGCAATTTAATGGGAATTAACTAAATCTATTAGATCTAAAAGCTACCTTACACGCGATCGTAATTCATAGCTGAGTTATGTTTATTACTTAATGCCTTCGTAAGACGATTGGATTATACTGTATTTTATTAGCAAGGGACTATTGTTTGGCTTACCATAAAATTGCAGCTAATTACTTTTCAAATTCCTGCTTTTCCCTGCAATAAGCTGACTGTAAAACGATATATTATATCATTGATACGTTTCTCTTATGTTTCGTATTGAGTTAAAATAAAACTTTTCAATCTATTGATGTAAACAAGTAATACATACCTTTTTATTTAGAAATGGAAGAAAAAGTGGATATGTGTATAATGACAGAAATAATTGTTTTAATATTTTCAGGCAGCCCTGTTTATCTCAAGAAATGCTTCACCGTAATTTGGATTTCTTGGCACATTTTGGGTCAAATGATTTGTCCATTTTAAATTTGTGCGTAAGAGAGTGGATTTAAAGAAAATTATTTGTTAAATCGTGAGTTTAGTAAGAATACAATGCAATCTAACCTAAGTGGGTTGCCATTACAAATTAGAGAAAGAAAATATGTTCGATCGCTAACAAATGGAATACATTCTTTTACATTTAATTAAAATTTGAGTTTCCTTTTGAAAGTCTTACTGTAAAATTTCAAATCATCAAACTTTTATTGAGCATTATTTAAATTTTCGATTTTATTTTTGTGCTCAATCGACTAAAATTTATTTTTCATGGTTATTTTCTAAACCTGTTACCTGTTCTACGTCTAGAAAATGGCAATACAAAGCCGTAGTCAAAGTATTTCAAAATACCTCTGTCTAATTCCGACACTTTAATGATGCCTTTATATATGTGACACTTTCATTTTTGAAGATTCATTTTGAAGTGGCAACGGTAGCCATGTGGCCATAGTCCCGAGTTCGTGACCGGCGTTGCCTTTGTCAAAACCCTTTGCTACCGAAGAACCATCATGCAGATGGTTTGATGTATGAAAAATATATCAGAGCTAAAATTTCTGACGTTGACACCTTATGAAGAAAAGAGTTTCTCGGCTCAGACTCCCGTCACTTTATTGTGTTACGAGGTCTGTTTCAAATACCATCATAGAGATTCGTAGGGAGATGTTAGTAAGCAAATACCAATAAATTTCTCCCTAAATTTGTCGCCAATATTGGCTCAGTTATCGCTCATGACGATGTCAGGTAATTTTATTTGGTATACGAGTTTTATATTCTTGTCTATGTTTAGCATAAACTTGTAACAGGAAACTATTGTATATATATTTTTAGGTAATTCGCTTGATGCTTTTGTAGGTGGTCTTATAATGTCTTATTCTTGGTATGAGGCGTTTTATTATATGTAATAGGAACTTTTTAAACTTTAACATGTTTCTGTATAAGCTTAATTATTCAACTCTGCATTTTCAAAAGCTATTTATTCACCCAAATTACAGCAAATTATCTGGATCTAATTTCACATTTCTTTTTCTAAGCATTATATAGCAATATGTTACAAGAGCTTTCTGATTTCTTAACTATATTTGAAATTGTATAATTTGTTTGCTGCTGATCTGAATTTTTTATCGGAAATAGAAGCTTCGCTTCAAAGAAAATATGTGATTGTTTTGTGCTATTAACTTAAGAGCTCCCTTGAAAGTTTTCACATGCAATTTTGTATCATTCCCATATTTTTAGTAGATTTTTCAACATTGTCAATGATAGATCGCAGTTATTTAAAACACAGCAGGAGATGTGTTTCCAACGGTTTCGCTTTCCGTAGAGATGGCTTAGTTTTACGTAAATGAGAGTTTCTATTTAAGTACTAGTCGTGAAGTAGGCAAGATGGTGGTATAAAATTGAGAAAGGAAGAAAGCACGGTATTAGTGACAGGTGTTCGTATTTAGTATAGTTAGTTCAAGAGGAAGGACTTAGCAAGTGTTGAAGCAAAAACACTCAGGATATTAGATAAGTGTTCTTTTTTCTGTTATAATTAGATTGATATGTTTGATTGTTCTACGGGTTTAGTTATTAAAGTGCATTTTAAGTTAAGTTTATAAAGTCTAATGTGAAAAAAACAAAAAAAAATGATTAAATTGGGAGATGGCTGATCTTTACACAAACCCTCTCAGTCCCGCGATTGAAGGATCGTGACAAACTTAAGGTATTTGGTTTTCAATAGAGTTAATGTGTATCAAACCTGTACACGGGGCATCTTTAATTGCAACAAACACGCAGGTCATAAGTTCGTGAATCATAAGCCTTCAGCTACCTTTGACCTACTACCGATCCCGAGTTTCTATTTCTTTTAAATGAAACATAATGTTATCTCTCTCTGCATGAACTAATTTGAATATGACATTTTGATATACATATATTATATATAAAAGTTGAGCAACTTAAGTTAAAGTTTTGCAGTCTATCTTTTCTATGGTATTTTGTGCATTTATAAAAGCAGCATTCATTACTTTTGTAGTTCTAAATCGTAACCATTGTAGTCGTATTAAATTGAACTAGAGTATATGGTAAAAATGTCTTCTGATTTCTTATAGTGTCACTGCTTTAATTTTTTTTCAGTGGGCGTATAAGTGCAAAGGATCTTAAGCGATGTAGGTCTCACTGTCCCATCACCAAAACATATTACACATTGCAAGAACGCCTCATCAATCCATCGCATTATATTTTCCATTAATTTAATAATAAAATATTAAAATCTTATTCAAAATGATAGATAAGATTAATATGTTAGAAATATGCATTAAACTACAATATTGATTTCATTCAACAGAGTTAATGTAATGCTCATCCATCTTTTTATCTTGAATGCATCTGAGGTACATAAACTCTTCCCTGTTTGATACCCATACGCTTTTATGTAACAATATCCGAAGAACTCTTCTCTGCTCACTAAACTCAGTTATGGCACGGTACATATTTTATTGAAGTTAACCCTCCGTCTCTTCTTATCTTGTTCTTTCGCACAGAAAGGGGTTGATTGTATTTTATCGCGTTGAAAAAGCGTATCATCAAAGGTTGAATTTGCATAAAATTCATTCGATGTTCCCATGTGATCCCTGAGAGCAATAAATATTCGACCAATCCTAAGATATATGCGAGCGAAAATAGAATCTAAATTGGCTTCCCTTCAAGAAATTCAAATTATAAGGACAAAATGATGGTGCAAATATAGCTCCCCCGCGAGAGTAAAAACCGTTGTATGGAAAAGTATAAGAGTAAAAAAATGATTTAATTCCTGTGAGGATGAATCAGCAGGGGATGAAGTAATAAGAGTTGGAAAGTATTAAACATATCATTGATTCAATGGATAAGAGTATTTAAAGAGAAGTGAAAAATACATTATTATTTCTCTATACGTTTAGTACTTTTTTTTCTCTAACAAGTCGTACGGAGTCAACCTGCTCTGAAGAAAAATGTGGTAAAGCATTTGTTCCATTTTCTACTTATAAGCAATTTGTTATTCTATCTGTTATCTCAAACTGCATGCTTCGATTATTACTTTTGGGAAACGATTATCTTTTCTTGTATAAATGGATTGCATATTCATATTCTGACTAGTAACATCACAAAAGTTTTGTGTGTAGGTCTCTCTATGGATTGTGTCAAAAATTTATAATAGAAGCATTGGATCATAGTATATCTAATTTATAGTATAAAATATGAAAATCATATAGAAAAAGAAGAGTAAGTTTATCACATATCAGGGCTATTTTTCATGACTGTCGTTTGTTTTTCAAAGTTTCGGATGTAGTGTAAATACCGTGCTTTGATTTCACTGTCATTTGAAAAATTTAAAATGCACTTTTTATACCAGAAAAATTCAAAAAGTAGAAATAAAACACACCCAATTATCATTAGTTAATTATGTTTTAATGGATAATATGCGTTAGAGGGGATCGTGATGACATTGAGAAAAACGTATTATTAATTAGAATCTACCAATGGGACACACAAAGCTGTTATATCTTATGAAGATTAGAGAAAAATAATAATGAATTATTAATTTCTTTTAACATTTCGATAAAAAAGGTGTTAGATAGTTGAAAGAATGGAAAAAAATACTTTATAAATTGCTTAGTTAGATGATTTCAGACTAAAAAAAGTTTTAAATTATGAAAAGTAATGCTTAGTAAGTAGTACAATGTACATTACATCATTGTATATCCCAACTCTCTCTTCCTGAATCGTTGATGACCACAATCCAATTCAAGCTGTTTTCATGCGCTGAAATTTCAACATAGACATTAGATAACAGTAGATTTGTGATAGCCTCCCACCTGAGGAAGCCATCTTTTCATCTACTCAACCTAATTCTGTAGGGGTTAAAGATTGATGAATCAAGTTAGCCATATGAAATCCAATTTATTATTATCCAATATAATAATCCAAGACAATCTTACAATAGAGAGAAAATCAAGAGTGGCATATCGTAGCTCAAAATGTTATATGAATAAAGGTCTGAAATCCTAACCACTTAACTTAAGTAAAGTTATCCTATGAATCATAACTTCTCCTTAATTTATTTAAATAGTTAAAGTCGGTTCTATAATTACGCGTCAAAGTTCAGTTCCTTACCGTAACCACACTGCGTTCAGCAACTCAATTTTCTTTCCTCCTTCTTCATTCTCGATTACTAAACCTTCACTGTATATCTACTAACTAATCTGCATATCAATGCTTCTTCTTGAGAGGGATGGCTGTTAATTAACACAATTGATGGCCTTTAAAGATTCCCCAAGAGGTTTAGTAGCAAAACTCCGTAAAGCCCCGTCACAGATTTTTAAAAATTCAATACTAAAGCTGTTAAATGCACCTGATGAAATCTCGTCCTGTAGCTCTAAGGGTCACCCAAATGAAAGTGGCTCTACTGTGTCGGTTTGATTAATGATTTAATGATATGAATATAAATTAATATACAAAGACAATAAGTAATACAGACATAACAAGTCACCTTGTAGACTGGAACAATTGTCTCAGCGGTCCAGCGACATGGTGGTTACACTAGGTGGAGAAGTTCCAGGGTTGGTTATGGAACCAATTTTCAACAGCACCCTTGATCTCATTATCGTTGTACTTTCAGGGCTTGCTTGAATGAATCGAATATGTGATATTCACACTTCATGAGGTTCGGGCTTCTAGGGGATGTTCGAGACCCCTTCCACTCAGTGGAATTGCAGTAACAATGCATAGCACGCCACATACGCATGATGATGAGCATTATCATTCAAGTTAATATGCCCACGAGACAGCAATCTACGTCAGCGATTCTTGATATTCTTCCTCAATCCATGCAATGAGGCGCAGTGCGAAACAGCATTGACAGTCGTACCGTTTAGAGGTATGGATGATGCGAACGATGCCTTTTAACGTGCTTACACTTTACCACACACGTACCTGATGGTATCTGACAATTCTCATGCATTCCCGGCACTCAGCGCTCTCTATATAGGCAGAGGAAGTCATCTTTTGCTTCAAATCGCGGAGTTATTACGGCAATAGAGGCGTTTCATTTCGGCTACCCTTATATATTTTCATCATAGTAGAATGTAATGAATAATGTATTAAACAATTTCCAATTTCTTTGAATAAGTAAAATTTTTTACTTAAGCTCTTCTCAAATTGAAAATGTTCAGTAAAATTGATAAATTCCTGAATAGGTGTTGTCTTATTAATTTCTTATTGTTTTCAATCAAAGTTATTGTTAAAAAAACAAATGTTTGTTACACTATAACATTATAAACATTTTCTTACATTAAACTTTAAAATAAAGGAAATAAAAGCAGGGGAAAATTTTCATCGAGGATAAAGAAAAACACTATAAAAAAGAGGTATCTAATTTTAAATTACATGCTTAAAAAAGAACTTAATGTTTTTATATTGTCTTCCATAAATGCTTAATACTGTGTTGTTTCACTTATGCACACACACACAACGAACATAAAATTAAGAATTCCTTTTTAAATTTATTCTTTCATTGTACATCTAACATTTTATCAACTTATTTATCGAATAACTATAGTTAATCCGGGTTATGCATCCTTTGTACTATCTACTTTATATGCGTTTTTCAGAGTGGATTACTTTTTTTGAAAGAAGTTTGAATTCGATCTCGCAGTTCGCGAGAGCAGAAAGACGAGGAAGTAAAATTATTTCATTAATTCTTTATTTGCATCCCTTTGACTGTATCAAAGACAACATTATCTAAACTATTTTTATTTCACTTTCCAGTTCTGCTTCAAACTACTCCGAAATTTTATATATATAAGCAGAGCTTTGAACTTAATTGTATTTATAGCTGTCTTGATGCATGAAAAAGCAGAGTTAACGTGTACGTCCTATTTTTTAAAAAACTATATCTTTATTCATCAGTATCAAATAAGGCAATGCTTTAGAGTAAGAGTCGAAAAATATCCATGTACGATGCACAAATATATTGCTAATTTTACTTTTGCAATAAGGCAATGATAGTTGTGTTGATCTTGGTCCCAAAATATGGATATAACCAAAAAAAAATTATAATGAGACTGTTAACCACACTTTGTATTACTTCATCCAGACTGTGTCGATTAAGTGTGATCATGTATTATTTGATAATGCACGTAAAAAATAAATATTTTTATATGTGATTATTTTAGACCGCTCTACGTAATTAAGATTAATTAAATAAAATGATTTGCCAAAATACTTTTGCACTATATTAAAAAATATATATTATTTAATTAATCTGTTCCGATCTGTCATACAGTCCAAATGAATTTCCTTTTGCTGATGTAGTTGAATATCTCTACATTGAATCCTTCTTTGAGATAACAAAATCATCATTATTTTGATGTGCATCCTGAATCAACCATTATAATATTTCAGATATAACGCGTAACTGCTTCTTTTATGTAAATTTATTGATGAAACTTCTTTGTTGTTTTAGTTATGAATTCTAAATTGTGGGGGAATCAACATTCTGTGGTTTTCAGTACTTATTAAAGATTATTTTTTTTAAAATGGGCTAGTTAGTTTTCCTTTTATCATACAATATTGTATAAGGTATTCTTAAATTTTCTCAAAATATGATTATCTAAAATTAAGACATGCAGTTAAACTTCACTTGTCTTTTTTGGGAAAGCAATATGCATATATTCAGATGATTTGGCACAATATATAATAGAATTATCATTCATAAAGTATCCATCGTCATCTGGGTAAAATTGCAATATTGCACGATGCACTTGATCCGCCAGTATATCGAGTTTCTCATGGCCATTTGCTGACACTCTAGGGACACCAGGACACCACTTCCATGCTCTCAGATCATGCCTCATATCATGATATTCCAACCAGACCTTTGTGAAGAGTGAGTAAGACAAGATGGATTGTTTGCGAGCTGGAAAGTTCGATGTTTTCCATCAGTGCAAAAGAAGATGCAACGTGATTTCTTCAACCACATTAAACATTTCCAATCCTGAGATGTCTTGTGTATTCTTTCCTGATACCATTGCAAATGAACTTCTGAATTTCGGCGGAAATGATTGAATTTTCTTACAGGTCCCCCACAATATGCATTCCTATCCTCTGCGATGCTCCGCGCAGGATTCGAGATAAAATATGAAGGGAGGAGCCTTGGTTAGGATGATTTGTGTCAGTTGGAGCACAGTAGAGTCCCTGATCTGCCGTACACTTCATCGGAGACGATGTGAGATTGCTATATTCTAAATCCAGATGTCATAAGAAAAATGCATACTTCATCTACAGAAAACATTCAAATGCAAATCTGAAATATTTTTAATTAATTGGCCATTGTGTGAGTATACATATTCACACGCATACAATATTCCGGTAAACATTTCTTTGAAATGAAAGGTGTTGATTAAATTAGAACTCTAATCCAAAACTTTTCTTCAATATCATTAATCACAAACGTTACGGCGTAATATACCTAATTGGGCTAATATCCTGATTCATAAGTTTAAGATTATCTGCTGGGACTCAAACGCAGTAGACGATTTTAAACTTCGTCGTAGAATATTGTCGGCAATATATAGAAAACAAACTGTAGTCTTTCACTAATGTAATGTATTTCATTGTTAACAAAGACTTCGGAATCGGGATGGACATCAACTTGATCACGATCGACGCGGGAACCACCGAGACATTTTTGAGTGGCCGCCTTTACTAAAACCTAAGGCACGCTTATAGTAAAATAATCATATTTATAGAACACTGCACAATTCAGTACCGAACTAAAATTGCGGAGCTCATCTTTTATGACTGAATTTGGGCCTTACAATGGGTACCAAGTCATGCTGGGTTCCCCGGGAATGAAAGAGGCGATTAAAAAGCCTAACTACCGGACATGGCTTTTTGGGAGTATACCTCCACTGGCTTGGTATGGCTGCTAACGCGGTCTGCCCATTCTACGGCCATGCCAGAATGAAAGGGGACCCCATGCTCCAATGCACTGGACTCGACGAATAATCGGCTGATAAGACTATCAGTCAGTACAGGGAGGATTGGCGTCAAATGGTCAAGAAGGCATTGGAACACCGCAGTAGTTAGACTGGAAAATCGGCTTTTCATATAACTGAAGAAAACTTTTACTTAAGAAAATGATTCGATAAATAAGTAGGTGAAATATGAAACTTCATTGGAAGTTGATTATGACGCTTAACACGTTCACTGCCGCTATAAGGGGGAAAAAATCATTGCGGTGACCACCGAAAAAGTGAATTTCCCCCCACATGCTGACTAAAGAGGAGAATAAATGTTGATGATCAGCTTCCCGCTATAGAACAGGATTAGCTATTGAGACATCATTTCATACCCAGCGCTTTCAGGACATTGGGTCTTCGCGTTGATGTCAGGTACCGTGATGTTGCAGGAATGCACAGTGAATAATTGAAAAAGTAGGGTACATAGGTCTTAGATTAATCAGTTGATGTATGTTTTCTGCTCGCTGCTATTTTTAAAATGTCCCCTGAATGTTTTCGAATATCTTAAACTTTCGTTTTCGGTTAGTCAACCTTCCTCTGAAATGCGCTTAGTTACCAGAAATTATCTAATTTCACAATGTACAAATTTCATTATACTTAACTGTTAAATCCATTTTTAAAAGTGAAAATCTAGCACCGTGCAAAGCAACGTCATATAAGACGAAAATCAGCAAACAAAGAGAAAGAGAGAGAGAGAGATCAATAAATTTTATTTATTTTGACACAACATAATAAGCGAAAATACTAGATGATCAGTTGATTGTAAATCTACTGCTGATTATGGAATAAAAAGCGACATTATTTTTGTGGATCAGAATAAATGAGCGAGGAAACATAACATTTTGCTATTCCGTTATACGTTCAAATCCAATTCAAAATCTTTGGAAACAGAAACGTTGCTCCTTTTACATCGATGGTGGTTTTTAATGGATTTTATAAGAGCCTGATCAGCGGATATTAGTTCTGATCGTTCCAGAAACGTCCAGAATTTTCTGTAAATAATGCAACTGGTCGATAAAAGTGAACTTCTGGGTCTCCAATGATCTTCAGTAGTTCCGTTTGGCCATTGAGATGGTGTTCTTTTAACAACACTGACAACAGATTCACTTCTTCCACTCTCTTTTTCCACACTTGGTGGTCTTGGGTGAATACTTTTTAAAATAAACCGGTGGAAAATATGTCTTGAAATGAGGATGGCAACATGGCCGTCTTGTATAGTAGCTGGGGTCAAATCTTGATAAAAAAATCTATAAAGACTACTAGAGACGAAAGAGAATAATATTACCTTGTTCTATAGAGTCAAAATTATACGGAAGAGTTGATGCAGAGAACTATGATAACAAATATTGTTTTGAAGAAATAGTTGCTTTAACTAATTGAACGTAATTTGTCTTTGTCATATATTGTAGTCAAATGAGTTTCAATTTTGTTAGAGTACACTGAGAATCCCCATTAGTACTCGATAGAAAATGTGTTTTTGTGTGTGTTTTGATTTGTACTTCATAATTCAAGCCACTATATCTTGGTCTTCTTGGAGAAATATAGAGAATATTGTCGCGAAAGAGTAAGTTGAGCAGAATATGTTGTTTTATCACCTATTGCTGCCAGTATTGAACAGGAGTGAAACAATTTGTTTTGGAATTTCAGGAAAAGTTCAAATCAAGCTAATTTATTAACTTGATTGAAGAAAAGATATTTTTTTTTAAATTACATCATCTTTAAAAGAGAATCTTAATGTAGAAGTTAAAGATACACAGGGCTTTGTCCTGTATCGATCTATTGAAAGTAGTATAAACATTTTTTTTTAAATATAGGAGTTATTGTTTTTATTTTTATATTTTCTTCATGGACTTGAATTTCCGTTTTATGTATCGAAAAGGTTTTGGTTTTTCCCTGTATTAATATTATACTAAAATACCATTTTTAAAATTTGTGTTAAGTAGCGACCCATTATTGTAATCTAAATTAATTTAAAACAAACTAATTCGCCATAAATAAAATTCCAAAAATCAAAAAAGCCAGCAAAAAATTATTACTGGGAAGTTAGAAAGTATTCACTGAAGAAGGAAATTCTGTTCACTATACGCTAAGGGTTATTTTATTGAATTTATACCTTTAAAAAATAGAAATTCAGCGTGAATATGGATTTGCAGGTATCCACATGTTCTTACCCGTACCCTGTTAGGGCATTGATACTTTCTTCATTCTATCTTTTATTTGCATATATTTTAAATTACTTTCATGAGATTATCAGTGCTCTTGTTTTTGAGAGATTCAGTTTGCCCATGGTACCTAAAAAACATCTCATCCAGGATTTTCTTTATGACAGGCATTGCGATTCATTAAAATATTCGATGAAGAACATAGATTCGAAAAGCAAGGCGTAATGTGTTGTTTAAAAAGAAATGAAAATGGAAAGATAATCCAAAAACACCAATATTATCTACATTCACTTTACAATGTAAGAGTTAATATTACACCATACTTCAAATTGTGTGTGCATAACCGTTAAAAAGAAAGGTGCAAACATGATTTTTTTGTAAATACGAGAATAATTATTTTGAATTATGTGAAACGCTTTTTTCGTTCATCAATTCAAAAATAGCCTCTTAAAATGTCACATTTCTTATAATATATATATTTTGTCCGGTGTATACAGTTGAACCTGCTTTTGCGCGGTTGATAGAAACTGCATAAAAATAACTGCAAAAAATACTCTAAATTTTCACTATTTCTTACAAATAACAAGCAAATTCGTCGCAATACTGCAGAATTTTTTATGCGGTTGCACATAAATAAAATTGCATAAAAAAGGTACGCACAAAACAGGTTCTACTGTATTTTTTATACTTCAATAACACGTTAAGGTTTCAATTCATCCACATTATTATTCTATATAATATATTTTAGTAATACTTAACTATAGATATAAGTTTATTACTTCCTTTCTTTAAAGGCCTTAAATAAATTCTAAAAAAATTCTTAACTTCCATTTACAGTAATTTATTTTAAAAATTCCTGTTTTTTAAATTTATAGTCCTGTTTTAGAGTGCAAATTTTTTTCAAATGTACTTTGGACGTGCTGGAATATCTAAAATATTTGATTCGGATTAAATTTATTCTAAATGCTTTATTTATTTATCAAAAATAATGGAAAGCCACAACAGAGAGTAAAATTTTCATTACACTTAACTCTTAAGTACAATTTTAAAAGCAAAAATATAGCACCGTGCAGAGTTTGCATAGAACAATAAGAAAATAAGCAAACAGAGACAGATAAAGTAGATTAACAAAAGCTATTTATTTCTCAACACAATACATTAAATGACAATACTAGGTGATCAGTTGATTGTCGATACAATGCTGGTTAAGTGGAAAGAAGCTAAATTTTGTGGATTAGAGTCAATAATTGAAGAATTTGGTTTGATGGGATAGAAAAAAAAGGAGAGGGAATTCGCTCTCATTCATTTTCTGTTATTTGTTTTTCACGCTCGGAGTAAATGAGTGAATATTAACGCAGAATTGTTCAGCTACACAAGAACTTTTGGCCACGGACCTCGTAATGTTGAACCATAGTCAAGTGACTAGGGTAACACCTGAGCTAGCACCCCCTCTCCTAATACATCGCACCAACGGGGGGACGTTTCAACTCTCGACAGATTTAACGTGCATTGCTCACCTACACGGCGGGTCTTTAGTGGTACTGGGCTCGAACTCATGACATGCCTGCCATGATCCGATACCTTGACCACTGGGCTACCACGGCGCTCTCTTCAAGTTCAGAGGAAGCAGCGATTAAGTAGGAGGACAATCGGTTCCCCTTTTACTGAATAGGTGTATGATTAGGGGATACAGGTGACCAGGAAAGCACCTGGATCCGATACAGATCTTGTTGGCTGTTACATTGTTCGTGTTATGGTTCTTCTGCTGGTAAATGGTTGGAAACATACCGAAAGTAAGTGTTTTGGGCTTCATCACATTGCCAAATTATCATTGGGTTATCACAGTCACCAAAGAAAATAAATGATGACCATCTGTCACAAGTGATAGTATCCCAAACCATGATGCGACTTTTCGAACGGTCTAAGGTTTGTAATAGTATTTATTAGGACTGAAACAAGTATACCACTTAAACGCCATATTCACACGCAGTGGTTGACATTGTTGAAGTTCTTTCTCGTTTCGAAACATAACATTTTGTTATTCCGTTCTTCATTTGGATTCATTTCGAAATCATTGGGAATGGAAACGTTTTTCCTTTTATGTCCTTGGCGGTTTTAATGGACGCAATAAGATCCTGAATGGCGGACATTAATCCTGGTCGTCTTAGAAGCGTCCAGGATGTTCTGCAAATACTGCAATTCGATGGAAGTGAACTGTTGCGTCTCCAATGGTTGTCTTTGGTTGCGTCTGCTCATTGAGCAGTTATTCTTTTAACAACACTGGAACCAAATGGAAAAGGTCCGTGTTCTTCTTTCAGCTTCTTTTTCCACACTTGATGGATGGTGGTCATTTGTAAATACTTTTTGAGACAATTGATAGAAAATGAGTCTTGAGATAAGGATGATAACATGATCTTTTTGTATGACCACCTTATACAGCATGTGGGGTCAATTTGATTGATGGATAACAAATACAGATCACTCATAATAATTGTGCCTGGATAGCCTCGCCATCTACTTTCTATTTTTCTATTAGAACATGTAAACTATATTTTAAGAATTATTTTTTGAAAGTTTTTTTAAAGGACTTAAATTTACGTTTTATGTATCGAAATGGTTTACGGCTATTTTTCTGTTGGATGTAGTGGTTGAATTGGGATGCAAAATTAGAGTTAAAATTGGAGGGTGTTGAATCTGAGGGAACTATGAAGTCTGGAATTAGGAAAGAATAGTTAGAGAAGTTTAGGCCAAAGTTGTTAGGTTCTATTGTTTTGGGTGTTGAAAGGGCTGAATTATTAGGGGTAGGTGCAGGAGAAGAAATGCTAATCGATGATTGGTTGGGAGTGGGCAGGTATAGACTATTGCAAGGGGTTTGGTCAGTTTCATCAACTTCTTCTATTGTGGGGAGGGTTGGATGGAACTTGATTTTATTGCGTATTTTAAGGTGTTTATTGCGGTGGTATTTTACAATTATTTGTAAGCATTTATGAAATTTAATTTTTCTGTTTAATGATTTAAGAGCCTTTTCTTTAGAGTTATCTTTAGATTTTATATTTTTGGGGGGTATTTTAAATTTATTTAGGTTGTCTAAAACATGTTCTAAATAGAAAAATAGAGTGAGAAGATTAGCGAGGTATTTACCAGTAATTATTATCAGCAGTCGCATAAACCACATAAGTGGTGTCACACCTAAACGCACTAGCAAAGTAGTTAGATGGTCGGCCATTAGATGTGTATTCTGTATCAAATAGCAATATAGTAGAAATATAAGATTTCGAAATATATATATCGCAGTTCACTTTTCAAAAGCAAAATAAATTATGATCCAAAACAATGAATTATACCTTTCTTTCCTTTTCAACAATAATATTGTTGCTATTCAATATTCAACATTGTTGGTTTTAGCAAAATGTGTTCTGAAGCATAGTTAAAACTAACAATACTTTTTTTAAAATAATGATAGCTTAACAAAGAATTTTGGAGTTATGACTAATGTTTAGAGAAAGACATATTTAAAAAAAAAAAATTTTCAAAGTTTTTAACTCTTTTACATAGATAGATGCAAGATGGATATTATTAAATATCATTTATATTTCGAATTACTTAAATGATTTTTACAAAAATCTCTCTCTCTCTTTCTCATCCAAAGTGTCATAATATACTATGAATACTTGTAATCATTTTTACTCGTCAAAAAATTAATTTTTATTTTATTATTACAAAAATTATTTTAAAAAATTGCAAATGAAGACTATTATGAAATTTTTATATTACAAAAAAACTATTAAAATATTATAAATGAAGGTTATTATGGAATTGTTGTGTTATACGGTACATGTGTGTGTAAAACCATTGGGAAAAGTATCTAATAAGTCTTTAAAAAACGTGGTTATTAAAACGATATATTTAAGATTAGGAACAAATCATTATTTTTTAAAAATAAAAAATATAATCTTTTACTGCTCCGTTACATTGAAAGTGAGACCTCGGAAAATAATTTAAATACTCAATCCAAATACCTTCTGTTTAATATTTGGATAATTTTAATTACAAGAGACACATTCAGAGACTTTGTTTTCCGATATTTTTAGTTCATATCATAACGTGCGTTATAGATAAAGCTTCAGAACAGAAAAATTAATCACGTCTTACATTAGAGTCCTCTCTAGGAAGTTTAGATCTGGAACATATGTTCTCTACGTGGGTGATAATGCCCCCTTGTGGGGGCGTTTGAGGCTTTCAGAAGGGCAGAAGGTAAAAGACCCATATCAAGTAAAGGAGTTTTGAGATGGTATGGAGAGGCATGGGCAGATAATCCAAATATAGTCTAAAAAAAACTAAAAAAAAAACACGCTGATTATGCATTAATAAAAGTAAACTTCAATACTGGTTACCTTATGTTGATTGCATACATTTAATATTTTATATTCATTGCAATGACTATTTCTGACTTACAAGTAAAAAATAAGTGGGGCTTCAGAAAAAAATTAATCTAAGACAATATATTCTACTAGTAAAAGAATATTTTTTACAGGTTTAAATTCGTGTTTTCAGCATGTATTATGAATGCTTTTTTTCTCGGTAGGGGTTGATAGCGAAGTATTCACTGGAAAGGGGACAGCAGTTCAAAAAAGTTTGGAGAACAATGATGTAGAAAGTCTAGTGTTTTCTTTCCTCAAACCCCTGCAAACGAATATCTGTGTTTTAAGCAGAAATGAGTGATTTTATCAAAGGCACCCGACTATGCATTCCAATACTTTGCTGTTCTTTGTGCATGGTTCGAGCCAGTGGCACACACAAGGGGGGTCCTAGGGGTCCGGCCCTCTCCCCCCCAAAAGGCCGTGATTTTTTTCCGATTAATTATAGTTCTATGTTTATAGTACGCAAAATTTAATTAACTATTTGCTATTGATGATTAATTTTAATAATTAATGCTAATTATTTATTCAATAATTAGTTTTTTACTGTGTTTTGTTCCCGAATATCGACAACATCAAAAGGAGCATGATACAAGAATGGTGATCTTTCGACCCCGAACCCCCCGACTGGTGCTACTGGCTCGAGCTGAAATCTGTTGGAAAGAGCCTTGGTTGACGATCTGTGTCAGTTGAAGCACAGTAAAGTTCCTGTTCTGCCGTAAAATTTGTGGGAGATGACGACGATCTTGTTCGTAGAAAACTGTGATCGAAATGCAGTTAAATTTTCTGATTCAAATTTTGGAAAACCTTTGATAGGGTTGCTTTTAAGACTTCTGATAAATGGGCACCTACAAAAAAACTTTTTAAATGGTGAAATATGTTCTGTTTTCCCCATTTTTCTACATTCATCGTATCGTGAAAGCACTCTTACTTCTTACTTATATTAGCATTCTAACCACGGGTAACCCCCATCATGAAAATAATGCATAATTCATCCGCAGCACGCGTTCAAATACAAATCTTAAAGTTTCTAATTCATTGGCCAGTGTGTGTATGAACCACTATAGCGTATTAATTGCCAAATAAGTTTTTATAGTACTCTATCAACAATTTGTAGAAGTGCTTGGACGAGTTAATGATATGTTCAGTTGCTGCGTTTTGGCAGGTAAAAGGAGGTCTTCATAATATTTAAAAGTATTCTCTAATTTTTTATCAATTCAATTTTTAATTTGAAATTTTTGTATAAGATTGTGATTTATGGGTACAATAGAAAACAAATGAAAAAAATTTTTCTTACTCAAAATTAAAACTCCGCTTTAAAACATGAGCAGGGTATTTTTATATTTTAATCCATTACTTGAAATTTTTACATTTTTTTTCAAAGAAATGTATTGTTAAATGTGTTTACTCCAATTTAACATTTGTATTAAAAAGGAAAATATTTCATTTTTATGAAAATTTGCCCTATTAAAAGAATATCAATTGCAAAAATAAGCAACATACCTTTCAAAAAAAACAACGGTTTTTTAGGTATTCGACTACGTTCGGAACCGTAATTTTAAGAAGGCACACAAATGGATAATTTTCATGATATTTAGTATCACTTAGATTAGAATACATGTATAAAATGTTTAAAGGGCATTTTGGCAAAAAAAAAAAAAAAAAAATATATATTTTCAATACAATATATTTCGGCAAAAAAAATTTTAAAACTCATTTTTAAAATAAAAATTTGGCAATAGAAGCATTTTTCGCAAAAAGAGAACATTTTGAAAAAAAATATTATTCTCTTTTTTTAAAATGTTCTCCTTTTTCGAAAAATGCTTCTATTATAATAAAATTTGGCTGTATATAGCTCAGACCTCTATACAGAGACTCAACTATGATTTTTGAAAATTCACATTATTTTCAGAATTAAAACCATTTGAAATAATTATCGGCGTTTTTTTCTTAAAATTTCTTCCCTCCGTTGTCGTAAAGCATAGATAAACCCACTTCTAAATTATATCTAACTAAGTTATATATAACTATAGCCTCTTTACAGAGGTCTGAACTACATGCAGGCAAATTATTATTATAATAAAAGCGATTTTCACAAAGGGAAAATATTTTGAAAATGGGCCATTCTATGTTCATTTTTCGCCAAAATATTGTACTTGAATAATTTTTGTGATTCTAATACTATTCTTAAAAAATTTTATGTACATTTTCTAACCTAAGTGATACTAAATATCATAAATATTATTCATTTAAACGCTTTTGCAAAATCACGGTTCCGAACGTCGTCGGATACCTTAAAAGAATATTTTCATTAATAACTTGCTATCACTCTCTCCGATAATTGAGGTATTTAATAGAGAATCAATAATATTAATACATTACGTGAAAGGAAATATCGAAACACGTTATAGAATCTCTGTAATACTTTTTACCATATTTTATAAATATACATGAAATAATGTATATAAAAAAGTGGGAATATTATATGGATTATAATTGAAAGTAATTTTTGAAATTTATACTGATAATGGCCCGCAATAAACTATTAGGAATGCCAAAAAAGTGCAAAATCTTTTTTTGAAAATATCATATGATAAATAACAAGCGTTTAAATGCAATAAAGGTTTAAGTATGAACACGTAAAAATATGGTTAAGAAAACTTAAGAAGGAACATTATTTTTGAAATATGATGGACTGTTACAATATCAACGGCTTTGGTTTTGTAGTTTGCTCACATCTACAGATGAAAAATGATAGTTATTATTAATTTACCAATATCTTTTATTTTAAAATACATTGAAATTTTTATCGAATGTCCACATTAAATAATATTTAATGATTTTAAGGTGGTTTAAATACCAGGATAATTTTAAAAAATATTTCGTTTTAAGTATTGCTTTAAACTAATTTTAAATAGACAAAAATACATGTATAAATTACGATCAATTGAAGATTTGAATTGTGATATTTAGAATAATAATCTAATAAGGAACAATTGCAAAGTAAGAAAAACCATGTTAAAAAAATAAGTAATTTCATTTTTGAAAATGTGTTGCACTTTTTAATGTTTATTATTATAATGTGTACAGAGTGATTCTAAAATCACTGGACAAACATTGAGGGTTGGTAGAGTTCACTAAAACTAATAATTTTCGTAAAAGGAATATATGGGTGGAAGTACCACGTTATGTGAGGCACAAACACAGAAAAAAGCACATTAACGGAAACATAAAATGTTCATTATCAGAGTACTTAACGAGTGATTTCGTAGAGAAATCGTTAAAACAGTTTTAGAAATTGGATCCACTAACCATCATGCATGCTTGTTGATCTTTATGGCGTGGTTGACTGTCATTAACGGCGATAGTTGAAGGCAGCAAAGCGGCGTGCCAGTGACATGCTGCACCACCAAATCGGCATTTGCGCTTGAAACAGGTTGTTATGGTGGATTCTACTAATAGCGAAGAGGCAAACATGAATCTAATGTACGGCGATGGTATGTTATGGCAGAGCAGCGATACGGCTGCATCAGAAGCGCTTTCAAGTAGACGCCTGCCGAACCACAAAATGTTTCAGAGATTACATTCATAACTGTGTGAAAATTGTTCAATTACCACCAGTACAGATGGAAGAAGTAGATCGATGACTGTACGACAAACACACCTCAAAGAGGTCATTTTTGATCATGTGTACGAAATATTCGGATCAAGAACAAGGGCTATAGCATGTCTACATGTCAGTCCAGCAACCATTTGGAAAGTTTTACTTTTGAACTGTTGGTGGATACAATTCTTAAAACTGCTTTAGCATTTTCTGCATGGATTCACTCGCTAAGTATGCTGCTAACGAACATTTTTCTTTCCGTAAATGTGTTATTTTTTGTGTGTGCCTCAACGGGGCACTTCACCCTTATATTCATCACAAAAGTTGTTTGTTTTGGAGAGCAATACCATCTCTCAAAGTCTGAATCGCCCTGAATAACAGTTTTCAATAATTGTGTTCATGGATGACAACTCTACAGTTTTTGAATACATCTTGCTTGCTTTTTAACTTATTAAAAGTTCTGCAATATATCCATTGTTATATTTCAATAAAAAGACAGAAGAATGTCAACGTTAAAGGTAAGGCTTAATCAAAAATGTTGTAAACAAGAACACATAATAGAAATACACAGCTTCCTTTTAATACAAAACATATTTTTTTTATTTTTCTTACCTCACTCTCGCTTATTATAAAATAATACTGTTCTTCCTCCAAATAAGAGGAGAGGGAATAAAAAAACGACTGTTCGAATTTTTTTTCTTGCTAGGGAGAGTCTTTATTTCTATTTCAGACTCGATTGTTTATCAAGTAATTTTTTTTCGCTCAACTGTTATTTTCACATTCTAACCTTTTTCTTATTTTAGCTAACAAACTGCCCTTTTTTTATTTCGTTTATTTTCCTCCCTCCTGTACGGGAAGCTAAAGGAAATAAATAGCTCTTTCATTTCTACTATCGTTTCCCCTTTTTTTGTTAATTTATTATTTTTTTCTTATTCTAGTTTGAAGAATCTAAAGTTTCATTTTAGAGACTGTACTTATTTTCGCTCTGGTTTAAAAAAACAATAAAGAAACTGCTTGCTATTTCTTAATGAAATGGAGAAGCGAAATAACCATATATGTCGGACATTTTCATTAATAGAAAATTTAATTTTCTATAATTATGACAAATAGGATTTGTGTTACGAGTGCATTAATCCACTCGAAGAGGAATGATACAGATAAAATGAAAAGTTACATTTATTTATCTCGTAGAAATTCATTAATAAACTGACTTTCGTCATTTCTTACATGGGCTCATAAATAAGAATTATAAATACGAAAACGTAATTCTGTTGAACGGCACGAAATATAGAGAATCCGGATAAAAAAAATATATATTTTCTCTCTCAGCAAATATATACTAACTTGATTATTTATTTTATTCATGAAAGTAATATTTCAGTAGGCTTAGTAATTGAATAATTATTCGACTATTTATGTATGAAAAGGAAGTAGTAATACTTATTATTAAATAGTTACTTATTCTAACTAATATTTTTACGTTTATTTTTTTATTTCTATATTAGTCTCTTTTTTCATAGAACATGAATCTTAATTTGGATATTGCTTTTAAATCTTTTTTTACATCGATTTTTATTTCCACGCATTTTGTTTTTCATCTTAAAAATTCTTATGTTTGAAATTAGAATAGTGTTATAAAATACATTACTGGACAAAATGAATCATATTCTGTATTCATTTGAGAAACTCCATAGCTACTTTTACTAATATATTTGATATTTTATGGTTTATCATGGAACAGTACAGGTAAAAATGAATTAATTTGTTTTTCAAAATTTCATTAAAAAGTCTGAAGGTATGTTTAGAAAGATTCTCTTCAGTTAAAGATTATTTATTCACACCGAAAAAAATATCCCTTTAAAAAGAATGCAGTGAAAAATTTTCTAAAATTGAATTCCTTTTCGAAAATACTAAATAAATGATACATCATGTTTCTTCAAATTCTTCTACTGGAATAAGTTTTTTTTTTCTTTTTTTTAATTTTACATTGCTCTTCAACAATCTTGCATCATTCACAAAGGTTGAAACTATTCTGCATCTCTGAATACTTCAATTGCTAGAAATATTTTACATATCGTTTTGTATTAAATTTTAAATAGATTTTGTATTATTCTAGCGAATTTAAATATTTTTTTTTCTTTTCAGATGTTATTCAATGAGAATCCTTTAATCAAATACGCACAAACAGTTTGTAGGATTGAGAGGGAAGATAAACAATTATTTATAGATGCCAGCTGATATTAGTGATGCGAATTATAATAAAATTAATCCGCGATCATTTGGGCAGTGTGAGACCTAAGGACCATTAGATAAAAGTCTGAAAAATATTAAAACATCAAATTTACTAACATTAAATCAAACCGTTTAGTTCCCAAACATAAACACATTAATTCAACATTCAATCGAGGAAACATATTAAGAAACAGTCATAATAATAATCCTTCAGTCTCTCGAATAAGAAGAAGCTTGACAACTTTGTGAAATGGAACGCGAAACATTCCTTTATCCCATATTGAAATATATTTGGGCATTGCAGTGGAGAGGCCTGGATTGAGAGGGAGCTTCCTGATTAGTGTACTCGAAAGAGCAAAGGGGCGTGGTTACGGTGACTGCTTCGGCGACATCAGATGTGATGGAACTTTTTTCAGATCTTGAATAAGTAAGCTGAGGTAAGTTGAACTTCACAGGAGACTGGATCGATGACTCGATCCTCCACTCCTTTTCTTGAAACTGTGATATTGCTAGTGTTGTTGGAGGAGGAGGGGCTACATGAAGGAAAGGATCAAAGATCTCGAATAAGCAGATCACTTGCATTTATATATTAAGAGAATAACTGATGTCATAGGAGAAAACAACTTTATACAAATCTGTATACAAATTAGAGGAGTTGTGTTCAATAGCAGTATGATTAAATAGCATCGCGATGAGAGGCAAATTTGAGGTAGAAGGAGATTGAAGGTTTATTTCTAACAATTAATCAATCAGGTATTAGACCACATATTTTTAGTGGTAATTTTGTGCAATACACTATGTAAAGGAAATTTTTTGATTAAAATCCTTTGTAAACATTAAATAGATTGTATTACTTGTGATCGATATAAAATTTAAATTTCGTTCGAAAAAGTAAGGATATCTCCATGTGCCTGGATCTCCATCTTGACAAGGATGGAACAGATTATGATCTAATCAATCTATAATTTTATTAGAACATTTCAGATGTAAGAGTTTTAGCCATTGTTCCCCTCCTCCTTATTTCATATACTTTTTAATTATAAGTATTATTATAATAACCTCTTTTATATTTAATTATTTAAATTAGTCTAATTTATTTAAAAAACACATTTGCACTTTTATATATTTTTTACAACATTGTACATTAGCTAATAATATTATAAAAGTTATTTTGTTTGTTATTGTAAACGCTTCTTATATTAATCATTTTATGAAATTTTGTATATTTTATTTATTTTAATTGGCTGAGAGTTTTGCTTATTTCTTAAAATAAAATTTGTTACACAGTTATTTTAACTGTTTTATATATAACTAGTGGCATGGCCCGGCGTTGCACGATTTTTCTATACTTTTATAAAGTTTCCCTTTCCTTCACAAAACCAGCACTTCCATTATTCTTTTTCGAAATTACTTTGATTTCTTTTTCTTTTCCCTCTGATTAGCCGGGCATTGCATGGGCTTTTACCGAATGTATAACTTAATTTCCTCTTTCCTTCATGACGCCTGCACTTTTGTATGGGTGTGTACGCGTACGATGTGAGTGACTGCTATAATAATGTCTTTAAAATTCCATTTTTCGATTTTTTTTACTTCTTTTCCTGTCAGAAAGGTTTCTTTCCCCTTCATTTACCCCCTGCGTTGCATCGACATTTTTGAATGTATAACATATTGTCATGGAAACTCCCCTACTCCTCTAGCTGTCAGCACTTCCTGTTGTGTGTATGTATGATTTCTATATTAACGTCATTACAATTCCCTTAGTCTAAATTTCTTCCACATGTTCCCATTGTCAGAAACGCATAGTCCGGCGTTACAGTGACTTTTTTAGTGTAGAGCTATCCCACCATTATTTATAAATGATGAATGAAATATCTTACAGATAGCTATTGACATGATTTTTTTCTGATCATTTGAATGTTTGATTAAACATATGTACGTGTAAAAAAAGAAAAAAAACACACATATATATATATATATATATATATATATATACACTGCTGGACAATTGCTAAGGACGGATCACAAATTGCTATGTAGCATAACATTAAGCGAGACATGAGGCCTAGTAGCATAACATATAGTTGCCACACTGTTCACACATTAGAATAAAGAATATTTATTGTTCTGGAAAGTACAAAAGCTGTGAAACATCTGAAAGAAAAAAAATGTTCATTTGATCTGCGTACGGAGAAGTGGAACAATGCATCTAAAAGTCAGCAGGCACCTTAAAGAAAGGTACCAGTATGGGATATGTCCACCGTGGAGTGTGATGCAACATTCCACACGTCGTACCATACTTTGCACAACATTATCCAGCAGCTGTTGAGGCAATTTATCCCATTCCTCTGTGAGTGCACGGATGAGGGTGTTCTTGTTTGTCGGAGGATAGTTTCGACCAGCAACCTTCCCTCCCCAAAGCATCCCACACATTTCCAATGGGGTTTAGATTTTGAGAACGCGCTGGCCATACGAGACGTTGAATACCCTCACTGTCTAGACAATCCTGAACAGCGAGTGTTCGATGACATGTTGCGTTGTCGTCCATAAAAACAAATTTATCACCGACAGCACCACGGAAAAGACAAACATGAGGAAGTAGAACTTCATCAATGTATCGTTAGCCCGTCATAGTCCCATTCGCAACCACATGGAGGCGCGTGCGGCCATTGATCATGATGCCGGCCCACACCATGATACCGCATGTCGGATATCGGTCCTTTTCCTGGATATTTTCTGGACGATAAGCAGTACCACTCTCGCGCCAGATCAGTTGGCGTCTAGAATCCGATGACAGACTGAACCTACTCTCATCTGAGAATAGTACGCATGCCCAGTCCTGTTCAGTCCAATTTTGATGCTCATGACACCATTGCAAACGGGCAGTACGGTGCTGTCTGGTCAATGGGAAACACACAACAGGTCTGCGTGCGTATAGTCCTCCTCCCCTCAAACGTCTGGCAACAGTTTTTCGGGAGATCTGCTTTCCTGAGGCAGCAAGAAACTGATTTGCCACCTGCTGAGCTGTGGTGCGCCTATTCCTTTTTGCTGATAGGACGATACATCTGTCTTCTGCAGGCGTCGTACTTCTAACACGACCTCCCCCGTGCCGTCTACTACACATTCCAGTAGTTTTAAATGAAAGGCATATATTAATTTTATTATATTAATTTAAAAATATTTTTTTCTATAAATAATTATTTTAATATATTTTATGCATTATATACTAAGTAAAATGCCTGTTCTTCGCATGGATTACATTCAAAAACTTAAAATTCTCCTATTACAGCAATTATATAATTTTTAGAGAGGGTAGAACCCTGTGTAAAGTAGTATAACCAAATATTTAAAGTATTTTTTTTTAAATTAGTGTTAAAAATATAAATATTTTAAACAAAATACAATTTCGCCTCAAATCAAATAATAATTTAAGTAAAACAAATATTTTTGAATGTATAAGAGGAAACTATAGCATGCTATAAAGTAAACAGAAATGACTAAATGCAAATAGAAATAAAATTATATCAGAAAAGTAATAGCAGTAGTAAGTTTCTGCTATTGAACTATGGGCGAAATAACCTAAAATAGATAAATCGAAAGAAAAAATTAATGATGATAAACTGATTAAAAAAAACAAAACGAAACAATACCATAAATAAGAAATATTAGGAAGCCATCAACAGGAAAAAAAAATTAAATTAGTTTCACATGAGGAACGGTGTAATACTGTAATTGTAGATGTAATTCAATACTAAAAAATTAATTAGTATGAACTAAAATAAAAATCTATCTAAAATAGGTCCATGTGGGAATAATCTAAAATCAACAGCAGTACTGAATGAAACAAACAAGAAAACATGTTGACAAAAAATTAATTATTCAAACAATACATTTTCACATTATTTCTATTAGCAATTGTAATTCTATTACAAAGAGCAAACAAATGAGTACGTGCAATCATAAATAACTATACTAATAATTGAAATATATATTTATTTATATTATATGGGCAGTATAATAATACATAAAGTATGTATGTGATCTCCAAAAACTACATAAGAAAAAGTTTATTAGAAGCAACAGTAAACCATCAGATGTAGAATTACATCAACACTGAATACTAAAGAAATCCAAAAGGAGAGATGAAAAGCCTTTTCAAGGTGTATATTTTTTCTGCAAACACTTTTTTGATCACAAATGATATATTTATAAATTTCAAGAATACCAGAAGCAAAGTTAAATTTTGACAAAAAAAAAATCAGGTCAACATTGAATTTAAAAGAATCCAAAGGAAAATATAAGAATATTGCTTCAAGGTCCACCTCATCATAAATCAGCAAAAAGCATTTTTTTTAAAAAAAAATTCCGATTTTTTAAATTTAAAACAAAGATGAGATCTTATTGGTCATAGAGATCATAAGGTCATAAACAGTGACATACAAAAAACATGGTTCACAATATTATCAATCTGTCAATAGCAATTAGTTTGAATTCAGTGGCATTTTCTTTTTGTTAGACTTCAAGCAATATTTTTCTACAATGAAGAAAACATTGAATTTTTGCCGATGAAAGAAAAATAGCAAAAATCTTTATTTTCAATGACAGAAAATATTATAGCAATGTTTTTATATGTAAAAAAGGTACACTATGCATATGCTCTTAGACACAATTAGCTAAAACCTACATTAAGTTTTTGTCAGAAAGAACATTAAACAATGATGCCACAAACAGTTTTGAAGAACAACAACAACAAGAAAAAATAGAAATTCTTACATACCATAAAATCTGGCGTACAATGCCCACTTTAAGCACAAAAAATTAAATCGAAATTTAGGGGTTGAAAAGCTTTAAAAATAAAAAAAAGGTAAAAAAAATTAAGACTTCTACAAATATCGAAATGCTGTCTATTTAAAAGAAATGACACTCCTTATGAACTTAAAGGGTTGTAAGTCTATATAGAAGTGTACTATTTGTTAATATACCTTGGAATAATACCTTGAATGAATGACTTCAAAACATGACAGCATTGCACATGTACATTTCAGGTTTCTTTGTAAAAAAGAGGGCGTGCATTATACGGCAAACATAACAAACATTAAATAAAGGCAGCTCAAAAGTATAGGCGAGCATTATATGCTGTATTTTACGGTAATCTGATATTTTTCTTTGCATTGATTTTCTTAGCACCAACTTGTCAACCAATTGTTCGATATCATCCATTTTTTTTATTCATTTCACCATTGGAATGCGAGTCTAAATAACTGCGCATATTTTTCATGATGTTCAACATTGATCAGCATCTGCTGATGAAGGAAGAAAATCAATCATCTTCTTTTTTCAACCAAAGAAAATGTCGTAGAAATGTACATGAATAAAATGTTTAAAAATCCATATGAAGAACAGATTGTAAGAAGGAAAATTAAAAAAAACCATAATGCCTCACGACAAAAATTGCATTAACTCTGAATTTTAAAGTGCAAAAGAAAATTAGATGTAATTCAATACTAAATAAATTAGTTAGTAGGAACTAAAATCAAAATTCGCCTTAAAAGGAATAAAACAGGTCCTGGCTGAAATAGTCCAGAACCAACAACACAGTACTGAATGAAACAAATAATAAACCATGTAGCTGAAAAATTGATTAATGAGACAATACTTTTTTCCGATATTTCCATTAAAAATTATAATTTTATTACCAAGAGCAAATGAATGAATACATACAATGATAAATAATTATAATGATAAGTGATGATATAATGATAATGTGATTTTTCATTCACACACATACCACTTCTCATAAAAATATTTCTTAAATATGAAAAACATTTTACACACATACGTAAAATAATAAAAAAACAAAACGTTAATTAATCACACATTATTTTTGAAAAATATAATAGAACTGATGATCTTTAATTTTTTTTAAAAATGTAGTTTAAAATATTAAAAAAAATAATAAAATATACATTTTTTTCAATTTCATTTGTCATGATTTACATTTATTTTATAAATTTACATATGAGTGTTAACATTTTTTGATTATGAAAAATTTGCACAACAATAGCCCATGTAATGCAAAGAAATTTCGCAAAAAGTTTATTTTGCTCAGGCTTTTACTTATAAAAGTAGAGAAATTCTGTGCAATGCTGCGCCATACAGCTAGTTTTTTAATATTAATTTACATAAAAAGGTTATCTAAAACAGAAAAAGTAAGCCCTAATTTTGATAAAATTGCCATAAACAGTTTTGAACAGCAAAAGAAACACACAACAAAAAATCTTCAATATTTAAAATTGAAAAAGAAATAAAATAAACAAATAAATATAAAAGTAACCTTACACATAGCAGAAATTATAATATTAATTTAAACCAAACAGCTACTTTAAAAAGATAATTTAAGGTCTGATTTTGATGAAACTACGATAAGCAGCCCAGAAGAAAATCAAGAAATCTTATACGTAAATAGCAGTTCTAACTTAAATCTGTTAATCCCAATTCGTTTGAATTGAGTGTCATTTTTATTTAGTTACATTTTCAAAATTTTTGTTACAACTGAAAAACAAAGAATTTGCCTATAAAGGTAAAAGGTACTTACGTATTGGCATCAATGCAGCAAAATTTGCACAACTTAGCTTTACGCTATATTTATTAATGGGCTGGGTACAGATGGATTGTAGCCAAAGTACGCTAATACATAAGTACCACATAATCTAAGATTATGTTAACAAAAAGCTTCAAAAAACATTTTTTAGCTTATTGGCACCTCATGAATCGCGCCATTTTCTGCCAAAACCTGACCAATTTTATATAAATATATTAGAATCTCTTTGTTGTTTTTGTATCAAGGTTTGATTCGCGAGTCACCAATTTTGCTGCGGTGATGCTAAAACATAAGTACCTCATTATCCAAGCTTCTGTGTTTACAAAAAGCTTCACACAAATCATTTTTTCACTTAAAAACTGTTTCTTGAGTCACGGTATCACATAATTATAAGCAAGAAAATTACAGTTCAGAAAATAAACCAACATGGTTCAAGTGTAGTGGGGGGCACTTTGGATTTGACGATTTTTCTTCAGATTTGGCGTTTTTTTTTATCTAAATGTCAAGGTGAGATATCGAATTCATTCTAAAATAAATAATAAATAAATCCGAAGAAAGTACCTTGGCGACCACTTTTAGTCACCAAAAAAAACGACTCACCAAGCGGCCCCGTCCAACTGTGTGACACTAAAATAGAAATTATAGCATTAACTTAAATCAAAAGGTTATTTAAAAAAAGAAAAAATAAGCCCTAATTTTGAATAAAAAAATTTTAATGTAAAACATTTAAACAAGAATAAAATATACAAATAAATAGGAAGTCACCTAAAGTATAGTAGAAATTATAACATTAATTAAATTACATCCTTTTTTTTAAATTACCTAAAACGATAAGATGCGTTGAATGTAAGAATGGTTTGGAATAATCAAATGAAATATAATCAAAACAAATGAGACTGTTGCCAAACCAACTAACTAAAAACCCAAAAATTGAAAAAAAATTGAAAAATCGCTTGAAAATTTAATTTTAAAAAAAATCTAAAGCGAATTTCGAAAAAAAACCCTTCGTAGTGCACATCATCAGTACCTAGAATAAATATGTGCCAAGTTTTATACTTCTGGGTTGCTTAGTTTAGGTGGTAGAGGTGAAGCACACACGCGAATCTCCTCTTTTATTAATATAGATGATTATTATCGGTCGTGACACTATTTAATGAATATTTCCGAGTACAAAGTCACACAAACTGTGTGGGAAAGTCAGTTATTTAGGTTTAATGTAGTACCTTTTTTAAAAAGCATAATAGAAGGAATAAATTATGAATACGTATTTAATTTTAATGTAGAATATTTGCATTACAGTTTCTAAATAAAATTAAGAGAGGAATAAAACTTTTGTTTTGAAAGTCATTTGTTCATTGAAAAATACATCCCCCGGCACACCTGAAAGTAAAATTTGATAGTCTTTGTCTTTTTCCGGATACCAACCATAAATGAGTCATTTAGGCGCTAGAGAGGAACATGCACATTGTTACGCTAATAATGATTCCTCTGAAGGATGTAGAAGCGAAATATAGGAAATATCATTCCCCACATTTAGTAGTTATTCCAAAATCATTTATTCTGAATGATGTTTTAAATGTGATTACAGAAAATGTTTTTTCTCTGTGTTCATACTTTGTCACGGCCCGAAGGTCGCAAGTGCGAGAGAGTTCGACGATGAAGCAGACTTGATCATAAGAATAAATACTGTTATTTTATCTTTCAAACTTCATGAAATGCCCTTTTATAACTTAACTCTGGGAGCAATATGAAACCCCAACCCGTAATCAAATAACTGGATTAATGAAAGTATTTATTTGGATGGAAGATCTTTGTTGTGATTCTTTTTGAAGCCCGATAACAGGGTCAGCTCTAAGGTAGGATGGCGATTCTTTTCGAAAAAGATCGATTTTTAAATTGATTCGAATCGTAACCTGATGAATCGATTCACAAAAAAATCGATTTTTTCCAAGTCTGCTTTTTCAATGTAAAGACACATTCCTCTTTTAAAAAAACAAGAAAGATATCGATTGATTGATTGAATATTAACGTCGCACTGTTCAGCTACACGAGGGCTTTTGGCGACGGACCACGTAATTTTGAACCATGGTCAAGTGACGTGGACGACACCTGAGCTGGCACCCCCTCTCCTAACTACCACACCACACCAACGGGAGGACAAGAAAGATATCATCTCTTATCAGTAAAATCGGGGGATTTTTTAGCTCTGGGAATTCGACAATTATAATTATTTTATTACCATATCAAAATATTAGATATAAAAGAAGACATTTATTTTTTAAATGTATTTGTTACATTAAAAAGTTTAGAAAATAGATAATATGTAGCTTATATAGTTTCTAAAAACAACAGTCTGCCAAGTCTACTGGGATCCAAGCGGTGCTGCTCATTGCTTGCGATGTTGCCGGCAATAGAAAAAAGGAGCTCACAAGGGACTTATGATCCTACGATATTCATATACTCATGACTTTTGTGTGAACGGGATGATAAATATAGTGCTTATGTTTTTGCCAGTAAAGTACAGGATCATACTTTAGGTGCACAACTGCCTAAATAGTGTTTAAAGATAGTACATTCATCGAATTGTAATTAATTTTATGGTTTTTACCAAAACAGAAAAAAAGTCGAATTTCGATTTTCTAGGATGAAATATCGATTCAGTGCTACATATAGATTTAAAAAATCGATATTTTGGCCCGAGAAATCGATTCTTCGATTAATTGATTACATATTGCCATCCCTACTCCAAGGTTGGTAACTTAACTACTTTCTGGTGGATTCTTTGTTGACTATTAATCTTAAGTTGCGCGACCACCGGTCGCGGTTTACTTTCACCAACACTTGGATTTCACGCTTAGCGATCAACGCTTAATCATTATCTCGCATACTCAAAAACATGCACTTAAATAGTTGTTACATTTGCGTAAAAAACGGTTTTTAACTAACATCACATTTAAAGAATATTTTCTCCAAAAGGATTAGTAGAATACTTGTACAGAATCTATTACAATTTTAAATGAAGAAAAAGAAATTTTTATAATGAAAATTTCTGTATTTGTGCTTGAACTTAAACTTATTTTATGAATAAACAAACTTTTATTAAACATAGTTAAATGAAATATATTTCTTAATTTTGAATTTACCGGACATTCGTTTAAAAAGTTAATCTACAAAAGGAAAAAGGACATATTTGTTTCACATTACAATATTAATAATTGCTAAGCATTTGCTTAAATTTATCTCTTAGTCCAGTTTTAACTATTCGATGCAGATTGTTTGAAGCCAACACGCATGATTTTCCCTTTTAATGTGTCCTTTAAAGCGGTAGTCACGGCGGAAACATAGTTTGTTTGATTCTACTTCAAACCGTTCATCAACGTCATCGTGGAATTTTGAGAAAAATCACAGTTTCACAATTCTAAATTCTTTACCTCTTAATTTATCTCCTGTGTTGTTGACTCTCTTATACACAGACACTATATTACTAGCACTTTCCCTCTCTGAGAAATGAAAAAGATTGTGGAGATTTATACTCCTTACCTCTAATACCTGTGTCAGAAGCTTCCATTCAACAAGTAAAACCAGACCCTTTCGAATATTTGTCTGATGATTGAATGAATGATTCTTGAGTCACAAATCTCATTCATAATCTTATTTTCAAGGTATTTAATATTTTTGTTAAAACCCGCAGAACTCGAGAATGTTAAATGAAAAAATAATAAGATAAATAGTTGAATGGGTTTTAATTTATGTCGCTCTGTGAAGCAACGCAACGGTTATTGGCACGGACTTCGTACGAGTGAACCACAATCAAGTGACGAGGACGACATCTGAGGTGGCACTTCTCCAAACATCTTTACTGCCGCTGTAGCTAAGTAGTTATGGTCACGTACACGTGTTTGGTGTATCACGGATTTAAGTCCCAGTACCACTGAAGATTAGCTGTTTCGAGAGTTTCGATGCATGTTGAATCTGTCGATTGTCAATGTTCTCCCATTGGCGTGTTATGGAAATTTAGAGACTGGAGTGTCAGCTCAGGTGTCATCCTCGTCATTTGACCTAGGTTAAAATTTATGAGGACCGCCACTAATATCCCTTATGTTGCTGTTTAATGCGACGTTATTAATCCTCCGTCACCTAAACATACTCACCACATCGACGGGGTTGAGTTGAGTTGAGTTGAGTTAATATTAACGTCGCACTGTTAAGCTACACGAGGGCTTTTTGGCGACGGACCACGTAATTTTGAACCATGGTCAAGTGACGTGGACGACACCTGAGCTGGCACCCCCTCTCCTAACTACCACACCACACCACGGGAGGACGTTTCAGCTCTCGACAGATTTAACGTGCATCGCTGCCCTACACGGCGGGTCTTTAGTGGTACTTGGATCGAACTCATGACATGCCTGCCATGGTTGGATACCTTAACCACTGGGCTACCGCAGCCCTACCACATCGACGGGAGAGCCTTTACAGATTTAACGTGCATCATCGGTATTAGGTTTGAAACCCGTGACTTCACAATGTCAGTCACGAGCTCACGACATGACCATTCGGCGACCGTGGCCACACCAAGAAACTGTACAATAGGGAAGACTTAACGTCAACATAAACAACTATATTCGAACTTAAAAATTCTATTTTTCTATTCACTGGACTCGCACTGTTTTGTTTTCACTGATAACGCTTAAAGATGCACAATGAATTGAACGCGCATTTAACAGGTAAAGGAGTTGCCACTTCAATCAGAAGGAAATAATTAAACTAATTTGAAGTAGTAAGCAGCAATGGCGTATGTTTGCTGCAGTATTTAATTTGGTTTATTTTGTGTTGTGATTATGCTGATAAGTGAAGACTGTTACCGGATTATGGTAATCTTATTTGTGATTCATTTCTTGATATCAGTAAGTCTTATTTTGATTTTAAAATGTATAAGAATTTTATATTTTGTGCTAATTTGATATCAGATTGCTACGAGCCATATTGTTGCTTATGATCGCCAAGATGGGCGATAACAATACAATATTTTGGGCTTTGAACTAAAATAGAATAGTAGGAATAAAATTTTGTGGATGATACTTAGTGATCATTTTATTTTAAAAACCTAAAAAGTAACTACATATAAGAAGAGCAAAATACAAAGTTCATTTAATTACCAGATTTCGGTGAAATTATATAAAAAAAGAGCCATTAGATTATTTATATTAGTGTCGAATTTAAATAAGTTTAGTTTTAATTATTTAAATTTCACCAAATACACGATATCCTTTGCTTATTTGAAAACTTTCTGAATTAATAACAGTCTGGGAAATTTAAAAATTACGCTGCAATTCCTAAAACTGCTAGTTGAATTAGAATATGTATTAGAGTAGAGAATGCAATTAGAATATAAAGCTTTTTTAATAAAATTCAAATTAACATCCAGAGCAGAGATTATTATAAATTACAGTATTTTACGGATATTGAAGTGTGGATATTTACAAATAAAAATAGATTAACCCTAACTGTTTGCGTATTATTATTCTTGTAAATCCTTTTATAAAAGGAATGTATTTTTATCAATAGACTACATTTGTCATTTTTATTTATCTCACTTGAACAATACTAATAAAAACATTTGTTAATCGTGGGAATTTTTAATAATCTTGGAATTTCTTTAAAATTTAACCTGGACACTAACAAATATTTTTTCTCTAAATGGGATGAAATTATTTCTCTAAATTTTCATGAAATTTTTCACCAGATAAATATTTCTGTTAAACTCGCGCGATGTGGAACATGTACTGATAATTGTACCTGTACTCAACTTGTATTTGAAACACTGTTTTAAATGAAAAGGAAATGAAAAAGAACAGTGTATACTAGGTTTTTTCTTCCATAAATTAATTTTCTCGAAATAGTTCAAGAAATGAAAACATTCCTGTTGATTTCCAGGGAATAATTAGCCTCATTAATACGTTCCTGGAAATACTTTTTCATAGGATATATTATATTATTTTCTAAGTCAAACTTTTTCGTTAGTGTAATGATGTAAGAGCTTTTTTATTTACATAAACCTCCAAAAGATTTTACTTTCTGTCTGCGCTCGATTTTCTCAGAATAGGTTTTTTTTCTGTTATGCCACCTGCTTTGTTTTCCATTAAGGTACAGATAACAGCTGCGTTGAATAAAAATCTATACTCTAAATCAATTTTTTTTTCGTTATTTGAATTTTTGTTAGAAATTTGAATTTTTATTTTTTATGCTATGTGTTTTTGTAAATGTGAAGAAAAAATACTCGATGAGAAACTAATATACTTTTAAAACAATGTAAATATGTAATAAGATTGAATATTATAACGGCTGCAAGATTTTGAACGTTTTGACCTTCTAAATTCTATTTCCAAAATACACTCAAGAACATTGAAAATATCGACCCAAGAAGGAAGCTAAGTACTAACGCGAAACTTTGCAAATAAGTATTATGTAATATGATATGCAAATGATCCAAGTTTAGAGCCAATACGTATGGTCATACACGCCGAGGTGGCGCTACAATCAGGAAGAGGGTGCTATATAAGCCAGCGCAAATTCGAAGATTCATAAATGTGACGATTACCCGCCGATTGTAGGAAGACTTTGGTAAGCGAAACATGCCAGGTAAACGTGCTGGAAGACATTTCTCACAGTTAAACGAGTTTGAGAGAGGACTGATCATCGGGATTTAATTTCAGGCTGGTCGATGCGCCGTGTTGCTGGGGAGCAGTGGACACGAGAAGGTACCCACGCGCGGAAAACTAGGTCTGGAGCGAGCAGGAAGACCACAAGTAGAGAGGATCGAAGGATCGTGCGGCAAGCACTTGTGGACCCCACAGTGACTCGTCCAACGATAGCTGAGCTGACGTAGACGTAGCAATTGTTCCACAAACAATTTCCAGACAGCTTGCAGAAGCAAATCTTAAATCCAAGCGCCCTTTCCTTGCACTCCCTTTAACACCGGAACATCAGCAACTGCGTCTACAGTGGTGCCAAGCCAGATCTATGTGGAATGTCACAGATTGGCAAAAGGTTGTGTTTAGTGATGAATCCCGGTTTGTTTTGGGGACAGATGATAACCGTGTACGGGTGTGGAGGCGCCCTGGTGAGCGGTGCAATTCCCCTACACTGTTCTACGTCGCCCGCACAGCTGGTGTAATGGTCTGGGGGTCATAGCCTATGATAGCCGGTCAACTTTAATTGTGATGCGTGGAACCTTAATGGGTCAACTTTGCGTTGATGATATTATTTGACCCCATGTAGGACCTATCCTAAATGGTCTCACAGAGGCAATTTTCCAGCCAGATAATGCTCTTCCGTATGCAGCAAGACTTCTTACGTCATTTTCAGACTCTTTCATGGCCAGCCCGCTCCCCCGATTTGTCCCCTGTACAACACGTGGGGCATCAGCTAAAACGGCAGATGCCATCGTGTCACTCTGTGGAGGATTTAGAGTTGGCTTTTCAATATTTGTGGGCCCATCTGCCTCAAAACAACATAAGGTGTCTAATCAACACAATGCCGGATCGTGTGGCTCTATGTATTGCAGCTGGAGGTGGTCTAACGCGCTATTGAATTTGCTCATTATTTGTGTTGTTGCACACCCTGTATTCGTTTAATTGTCTTGTTTTTGAGATCAAGTGAATATATCATATGTGTCATTATGTGTATTAAATTTTATTTCAATCCGATTCTTTCTTCTTGGGTCGCTATTTTCAATGTTCCTGAGTGTATTTAGAAAAATTAAGAAACACATTCGCAATTTCATATTAGGTAAAACAAACTATTATATATTTATAGATATTAAATTAAACCCATTGAAAAGATTATCTTTAATGGTCTTGGGAGATATAGCGAGTTCCCAGTTTTCTAGAGTCATTTTTAGAGATGGATTCAAGATTTTTGCATATTTTTCATTCATATTAAGCTTCACTAAGGTTTACTGGGGTTGTTATTTGTAGAGATTCTTAAGTTTTAATACTTAGCTCCCTTTATTCAAGATTTTAGGAACTATGAAATTATTACTTAAGTTAGTTATGATTTGTTTCAGCTTGATTTCTTATTTTTATGATCAGAATCCCTTACACCCCAAATGCAGACTTTTTTCTGTCAGCAATTAACTAATAATCCCGATTCTGGAATTTTAATTAGTTTTGAAGCCCCGTTCTTAAATTGTTCCTTTTATGCATTAATATTGAACTCTTAATTTTTTATTCTTTAAGTGTTTTGATAATGTAAAACACGCAGTTTTTTTTATTACAGATAATAAATGTTTGGTAAATGTTTAAAGACAATACACGCTTCAAATTTGAGGATACAAACTAAATCTGAAGGCATTACTTTTCTAGAAATATATTTTGTATGTTATGTGTTTTCATATTAATTCTAATATAGTTGGAATGTTTTCAACGAAGGTTATTTGAATAAAATTACAAATTTATTGAGCATGGTTTGACTACAAATTGTGTAATATAATTAGAGTTTTTAAAATAACTATGAGAATAAATTTAAAATATTTAAGATCAAACGCTAACAATTTGAAAAGTATTAGAAAACCAAAATATAATTAACAAGCGTTAAACAGGGGTGGCCGAAATTGTGGACGCTTTTTTAAATTGATATGTGTTATAAGTTTTTATGCTTATAGAACACATTTTAAGCTACACAAAATGCTAAGTATTTTATATCCTTTTAAAGAGTATTTAATATTGAGTTCAATACAAAAAAGAAAAATCCAAATATGTGCAAAGCAAAAAAGATATTCTGCCAAAACTGTCAAGATACATTGGATAATGATGAAAGCAGTGAGTAATCAGAGCTTAGTGAGGTTGCATTTATTCTTTATTACAGCTTCAAATCGATGTTTCACTCAGCCGAAAATAGTTTGGAGCTCTTTCTTTGTTATAACATGCCAGGGAATAATTACGAGGTATGTAAATTAAGTAATGGGACTAGTAGCGTAGTGTTTGATCTGGCAACACTGGGGAAGTGGGACATGGAAGAGAGGTAGGTAAACATGTGATGTGTCATCAGTATGAGCTTGAAGTCGCTGAGTCAAGTTAATTGTCTGTAGTGATTTGTTTAGTGAAACAGGTTTTTCTTGTGTGTTCTGAAATGAGTGACACCGAACAACGATGTGCTATCAAGTTTTGCTTCAGACATGGATACAACGCAACGGAAACATTTGCCAAACTTCAACAAGCCTGCGGAGACAGTGTTTTGTCAAGGGCCCAGGCTTTTCGGTGGTTTAAGGCATTTTCAAAGGAAGAAAGTCAATTCAAGATGAACCTTGCAGCGGAAGGCCCTCAGTTTCAAAAACCGCTGAACATGTCGTTAGAGTCCGGGACCTTGTGCGTTCAGATCGTCGTGTGACAGTCAGAATGATTGGGGAACAGTTGAATTTGAATCACACCACCATTCATCAGATTTTGGCCAATTGCGCCAAAAGGGTTCCGAAAAACCTTTCTCAGGGAACCGTTTCTTGGCCAGTAAGAATATTTCTGTTGCTTCTCAGTCCCCCTTATTCACCCGACTTGAATCCTTGTGACTTTTCCTCTTTCCGAAATTGAAGAATCACCTCAAGGAACATTATTTTGGGACACTGGAAAACATTCAAACGGCTGTAACCGACCAGCTGAAGGCTATTCCAATATCCTAGTTCCACCAGTGCTATGAGGAGTGGAATAAACGTCTCCAGCGCTGCGTGGCTTCAGAAGGCAGTTACTTTGAAGGAGACAATATTGAATTGTAAGTTTATTCGAATAAACAAGTGAAAAAAAATCAGTCTCATTATTTAATTTACACACCTCGTATATCATCAATTAGCTCCTTTTTAATTCATGTGAACCTCATTTGGACAAGAGTTTTCAAACGGTGCCACAAGTTTTTGATGGGATCGAGGTCAACACTGTTTCTTAGTCTGCACAACAACGTAATGATCTTAGAACGGTAATAGTCTTTCAATTACTTTACTATGAGGTAAGAAACAGAATCTTGCTGAAAAATAAACCATTGTTGGTAAATAGATCCCATTTTAAAGGCAGAAGTTTGGGTTCTAGAATGGTGTAAGTGTATTTAATAACATTCAGCGTTCCATCACTGATACGAAGGCAACCAATACCATCTGCTGATATGCATGACTAAATAACAAAATTAGGTGGGTACTTCACAGTTGCTTGGATGCAAAGCGTTTCTGGTTTCTACGTGTTACAAATTTTAGACTATCACTACTGAAAAACGATATTTTAGTTTCTTCCTTCCATATAACTTGTGAAAAATAATTATTTGCCCAAGTAATGTGTTCCATTGCACACAGTAGTCCTTTTTAGTGCTGCTGTAAATTGAGAAAGGGCTTTTTTTCGTGGAATTTACATTTTAGGCTTGCATCTGCTGTTCTACTCCTGGTTGTTTTAGAACTGACAGAAACACCAGCATCACTCAGATCACTTCTGATGGATGTCCATGAAATTCTTTTATCTCTGAAACATATATTTTTATTATTCTGTCATCAACAGATATGGTGCACCGTTTTCGGCTTTTCCTGCATTGTTATCCTGTCCCGGAATCAGTCCTGAACTTAATCCTATCAAAAACATGCGGAACTGTTTGAAAAATCTTGTCCGAATGATGTCGCCATGGAATTAAAAGGAGCTAATTGAGGATATAATTGTTACCTAACATTATATTATAACAAAGAAGGAGTTTCAAGCTATTTTCAACTCAATGAAACATCGATTTGAAGATGTAATAAAGAGAATAAACGCAGCCTCTGATAACTCACTGCTATCATCCAGTATCCAATGTATCGCGTCAGTTATTGCAGCATTTTTGTTCTTTCTTGCTAATATTTGAATTTTCTTTTTGTATTGAATTTAATATTAAATTCTCTTTAAAATTATATAAACTACTTAGCATTTTGTGCAACGTAAGATTTTCTATAAGCATACAAATGTAAAAAAACAACAGTTTTAAAAAGTGTCCACAATTTTGGCCTCCACTGTGTACTATTATGTGATAATTTAAAAACATTCACTTCGACTTTTTTCCATTTTACATGAGGTAAAAAATATAGAAGTAAAGGATTAGTTTAAATTCTCTGTTAAAAAATGGATTTTCTTTCTGTTTTATGACTTATATATATTCAGTTATAAATATTCATGAATGTGTTATCATTGACATGGTTTCAATTTTTCTTTATGCATGTCATCACAATGAGCTGCAATAGTACTTCTTGAGGCAATTTGGAGCGGTATTTGCAGTTCTATATAAATGCATTCAATATATCCTGTACGTAAATTTTTAAAACTGTGGTCATTCTCCTGACAAAAACTGATGAATCTGTGGTCATTCTCTTGATAAAAACTGATGAAACTCTAGCCATTCTCCTGATAAAAACTGATGAAACTCTAGCCATTCTCCTGATAAAAACTGATGAAACTCTAGCCATTCTCCTGAAAAATATTAACTAATAACCCCCTCAATTATGGCGTGACATATCTATTTTTCATATTAAACCTTACACCATCTTTGTTTTTCTTACTCTTTTATAGAAATGTTGATTGCATTTTATTGAATTGATTGTCTCGCGGGTTACAGGCTCTTTTTGCATAACATCTATTCATTTGTCTTTGTTGACACATAGGGACAAAAAGTATTTTAATGCGATGAATTTTTGTTACACACGCTATGAGATAGTAAATCGTGTATACAACGTCCCCATAGAGTTGGGAAATTATAAGTGATTAAAGCATAAGGATTGATTTCTGAGGATAAGACAATATATTTCCTAAGATTACGGTTATACAGTTCAATAGTAATGTGGTTTAAAAATGAATATGAATGGGGGAAAAGTCATTTGGGTAAGCACACACCTATAAGAAATTTTAAGGATTTTTTCTTAGTAAATTGAATTTGTTGTGTTTGTAGTAAAAATTGAAATGTAACTCATGCCAAACTAAGAAGTAACACGAGCAAAGGAAAGATTTCATTTGAAAGTACTTGCTTATTTATTATACAGAGTGTTTTTTTCCAGGTATAGAAGTTTAAGTTGGCATTACTTTCCAAGATGGCGACTGATTTAACAGCGGTCAAGTGATTTATTCTCAGTTTGGTTTGGCAATTCATCATGAATAGACTCACGCATGAGCAACGCTTTCAAGTTGTGCAATTTTATTTCGAAAATAATAGTCGCGCGCGCGCGATTTTCATAAGTGAATTTTGTTTAGCGATGAAACGCACTTCTGGTTGAATGCCTACGTCAATATACAAAACTGCCGCATTTGGAGTGAAGCTAATTCAAAAGTGTACGTCGAAACACCGTTACATCCAGACAAAACTGACTGTTTGTTGGACTGGTGGAATCCTTTTTCAAAAACGATGAAGGCCACAACGCTACAGTCAATGGTGATCGGTATAGAGCCATGATTACTAACTTTTTTATTCCTGAATTGAACAATCATGATGTCCAGAAGCTGTGGTTCCAACAAGACGGCGCAACATGTCACAAAGCTCGTGCCACAATCGATTTATTGAAAGACACGTTTGGTGACCGCCTAGTTTCACGTTTTGGACCTGTGAATTGGCCTCCAAGATCTTGTGATTTAACACCGCTAGACTATTTTCTGTGGGGCTATGTAAAGTCATTGGTCTATGCGGATAAGCCACAAACGCTTGACCATTTGGAAGACAACATTCGCCGTGTTATTGCCGATATACGGCCACAAATGTTGGAAAAAGTCATAGAAATTTGGACGTCCAGATTGGACTACATCCGAGCCAGCCGTGGCAGTCCTATGCCAGAAATCATATTTAAAATGTAATGTCACAAGATTATCTTTCGAACAAAAAAAATTCATGTTAATCGAATAATACATCGTTGTTTTATTGCAATATAAAGTTCTATACCTCTCAAAAAACACCCTTTATTGATAATTGGAAGGCATATCATAGAAAATATTTTTAGATACAATAAAACCCAATGAATTTATTTCAAGTATAATAATTAAACATAATTGTAAATAAATTAAAATTAATAAATAAAATAAAATGTACTTATGTTTACCTGTTATCAAATCAAAATTTTTACCGTTTCTTTGTAATGCATCTGATTATGACAACTGTTTATAGTGGATATATTTTTTTTAATTCGATGGATTATACATACATAAAATCTGAAAAGATGATAATTTATGCACTAAAAGTAAAAGAAAAAGTATTTATATTTCATAAACAGACATGTTAGAATTTAAAAACATTCATAAAGTTGAACTTATGCAATTTCATTAGTTTGACCGGAAGCTAGACATAAACAAGATAAATCATGAAAATTTTTTAGAGTATGGAAATGGTTTCTTTTTTTGCTTTTTAGATAATATAGAACTAATTTTCTCAAATTCACCATAGGTTTTCATATCATGAATTTAAATTTAAGAAAAGATTAACTTTTTAAGGTTTTTAAATCCTATTTTTTTCATTTCTCAGTACCTTATCACACTTATTGGAATTTGCATACTCTATAGAATTCGAAGCTTTAATGATCTACTTTATGACAGTCAAAAGACGAATTGAATTATTTTATCCAATTATTTGCTTTCTTTTAAGAGATTTAAAAAGCAAAGGATAAATTAATCTAAATTATTTCTATCTTACACGAGTAACTAAATATATATTTTGAAGATAATTGTGTGTGTGGTTATGTGTCTTGATACATGACAACCCAAAACCTTATTAAAATTTGATACTTGTATGAAAGAAAATAGCATTGTTAAAATCATTTTTTCACTTGATATTGAAAACTATTTTCCAGATATGAATATCGCCATTATTAAATTATATTTTATTATTTGAATGTCTATATTGAATACGTGTGCAACAACTCGGGCATTGATACGCTTTGAAATGCAATAAACAGAAGTATTAAACTATTGAAAAAACTTAAATTATACTAATTATTTTTAATTAAATATAATGGTTAACCTAAAAATTAAAAATGCAATCAGGTAATTAATATTACGTAGTGGTGGCAGTGCCAAAATTTCTTATTTGTTGCATTTAATCAAGTCGTTGAATAATGTTGTTTTCAAATGAATAACATATTCTCTTCATCAATTGTTTTTTGTTGATTATTCTATTGTTATTACAACAAAAATATTACATTAAAGAGCGTAAAATTTCAAAAAATATTAAATACACTGTGGTTGGAAACAAAATATAAAAATTTTTTAAATGTTTTGTTTGTTTTAGAGTTCTGTAATATTTTAAGAAAATTATCGTAGCCTATAAAATTACTGAATTCAATGATTCTAATTTAAACTAATAATGAATGACCATTGTACCTTGACAAATAAAATTTTTCATTGAATAAAATTTTTCGATTTTAAAAATTAATTCAAAGCAAAATAATTCTTGTAAAATCCACGTCGAAGCACTTTTATGAATAAAATAATAATATTAATAATATAATATTGATATCTGTTATCTATTCAAAATTCTAAACTTTCTATATCTATTTCTGTTTTTTTTTAAAAAATTCTGATTTTAAGTATTTATTAAAGATTTGAATAATATTATATGCAGATTGACTTACAATAAAAATTCTTAGAGTAATTGCTATTTAAATGGTGCGCAATTTTAACTTTAACACTGATTTATTCGTTGAAAATTTTAATTTATATTACGTTGAATTATTCTTTAAGACTATAGGTCTATAAGAGCAGGTAACAACTGCTTTAAAAATTAATTTTTTTGACTGTGTGAAAATTTTTTTTCGCGTTATCCTTCAGTAAATATTAATTTAGCATATAATACTAAACCCAATTTTAAAACACTAGAATTATCGATGTCAAATTTAATTTATTTATTTTTATGATCAAGGTAAACATATTATTAAAATTGTTTACACTTAGAAATTAGTTTTCCAGATTTGATTAATCAAATAAAATTGTAATATTTAATTATGAGCATTTGGAGTCTTGAAACTATTCGAACAAATACAGTTAATACATTAATAATTACATGTTAAAAGCAAAACTAAAAAAAGTTTATTTTTCTTAATATAAACTCTTATTACATTTATTGTAATAGCTTTCGCCATCTTTCCCTTTTGGAACTTTTCTTATTTATAACTTTTAGCTTTACTTGCAACAAAGAAGGTTGAAAAATAAATTATGACTTAATATGTGTATTGATATTTAAGAAAATATAATTTATCAGTAATTATTAAATGCCGCAAAGTTATTCTATTTTAACACAGATCATTGAAAGTAAGTTTACTGAAATAACAATTAGGTAATAACTACTTATAATAGTGATGAAATATAACACAATCAACTATTATTTAATTATTCATATGCATTTTTATTCTCAATTTTTTTTATTAGGTAGCCTTTTAAAATTTAACTTCAAACTTGTTTAAAAATATTTTTTATTAAATAATTCAATTATCGTTTTTTAAGAATATAATTCAGTGTATATTTGGAAAATACATTGGAAGGTTTCCTCCTTTCTAGAGATTTTGTTTAACTATTATTTTTACTAAAATGGAAATGGTAGTAGAACATTTGACTTAAATGAAGTTGTATCATTGATTAAAAGTATTTTACCTACTATGTATGTGCTACATTATGTGCTTGAGTTCGTGGTTTTCAAGATTTACTTTTCATTCGGTAAAGAATTCATAAAGTTTAATGATTTCTGGAAAAATATTTTATAATTCAATCTTTTATATTTTTTTGTTTGCCAAATTAATACTATTTAGCGAATATCAAAAGCAAGAAAATATTAAATATTAATTCCAAATTTTCAATGTAAGTGTAAAGACACATGTAACAAAATTTAAGGAAAACGAAAAATGTAAAATGCGAAGTCTTTTACGCTTAAGGTATCAGACTTCGTTCGAAATCATGATTCTAAAAAAGCGCATAAATGAATAATTTTCATGATATTTAGTGCCACTTAAATTAGAATACACATATAAATTTATTTTAAAGGCGTTATGACAAAAAGAATTATTTAAATACAATGTTTCGGAAAAAAATTAACTTATAATAATCTTTTTTCAAAACTTTCTTTGATAAAAAATGTTTCTATAACAATAATATTTTGCTTATATAAAGTAAAGACTTCTCCAGAGATGCAAGGATTTTTTAAAAATTCACATTATTTTCTGATTCACTACGAATGGAAATAGATATCAGCGTTTTTTTTTCTTGTGAAGTTTCTCCCCAATGTTGTAGCAAAATATGGATAAATTCACTTCTAAGTAGTATATCTCAAAAATTCTAGAACAGCCTCCTTACAGAAGTCTGAGCTATATACAGGCAAAATATTATTATAATAGAAGCATTTTTCATAAAAGGAGAATGTTTTGAAAATTGGTCATTTTATGTTCTTTTTTTGTCAAAATATTGTACTTAAATATTCTTTTACTGTGATAAAAATATTCTTGAAAAAACAATTTTATATACATTTTCTAATCTAAGTGACACTAAATATCATAAATATTATTTTTTATACGCTTTTGCAAAATCATGGTTCCGAACGTAGTCGGATACCTTAACAGTTTTAACCTATAAATGATAAATGTATTCAGTATTTTTAAATGAAACTTTTACAATAAATTTTGAAAAGATTATGATTGTTTTAATTAAAAAGAAAACAACACATTTCGTATATATAAATGAGGAACATACTTCCTTACTTTAATTAGATTTGGCTATCCACTATGATTAAGTTTTTTGTTGTAAGTTTACTACATTGGCAGCTTAAAAAATAGTTTCGTGAATTATAAAACATGAATGGATTAATACAAACTTGTATGACTTTTACAGGAGTACTATTTTAACTCAATATGGATTAAATAAGTAATTTATCATTTTTGTAATACTTTTTTGAAAATTTATGTTTTTTATATTGTTAAAAAAGGGCACATTAGGTAACAATAATCGTCAGGTACGATTATTGTTAAATAAAAATTGCTAAAAACTTTTTTTCTAACAATTGTGCAATTTTCAACCGCACTTTTTACACGATCTCTGTTTTCAATTCATTACAATACTTTTAAAAAGTTACATCAAAAAACTTCTTCGGTGCATTCTGCGTCATATGATGTAATTAATTTACAATAGCTTGCAGATAAAAATTACAAAATCTCTGAATTTTAACCTAATCACTTTCCTACAAATACAATAAGAAAAGTTCATTAAAAAATTATCATTTGTAACAAGGATTTGAAAAAAAGAATTCGGGTATTCACAGTTAATGGTTCAATCTTAAATACACGAGAACAAAGACAAGCAAAATTTAAAAAGAAGATAACGCTTCCTTTCCACTTGAAATTGTTTTTTTTTCATTTTACCTCGACTTCAATCGTTATAAAATAAAAATACTCTGTTTGATAGAGAAAAAGAAACCATCTGTCCCAACAGATGGCTGCTTTATTTTTCGTGCCACTAATAGTCTTTATTTTTTAAATCAGCTTCGATTCCTCTTGTAGCATATTTTTTTCATCACTCTACTGTTATTCATTTTTGAGAAACTTACATTCTCATCTTTTTCTCCTTTTAGCTGGAGAGAATACAACTGTTTTCCTTTTGTTTCTTCAGTTGAATTTATTTCCTTTAGATTGTAGCTAAGAAAATAATTAGTTTTTGCTTGTTCTGTGTTATGTTCGCTTTAGAGATTTATTTCTTTGTGCTGTAGCATTTATTCTAAAGAATTATTGGCTTCATTTTATTCATTGATCTATTTATAATTTTAACTTTCCTTAAAAAGTAAAAATTAAATCATGTTTTCTTTAAACGGTAGAAAAGTTATTCCCTATGAAATTTCCATTTAATATGAAAAGTTTAAATTGGAATAATTTTGATATTTTTTTATGTTTGTGCTACATCAACATAGTTTAGGAATAAGAAAAATAAAAAATGTTTAGATTTTCGACAGATTTAACGTAATAAACTTGATATCACAACACATCCAATATATAACTGCAGAAATAGTGTCAATCGGAACTAAATCTTTGGTCAAATAAAGAACTTTTTTATTTCATTGTCATGTTTTCAAAATTACATTGATAAATCAAATTTATTTTTTCAATTAATAAAAATGTATTTTTAACTTTTTCTTTACTTTTTAATTTTTATATTAGACAAATTAATACTTCTGTAAAGAAACAACGGAAATTATACTTTTCGTTGTTTTTGCTGACGAATATGTTCATACTTCCTTTCATTATCAAATGTTATAGTGTTGTTGTGGCCGCGGTAGCCGAGTGGTATAGGTATCGGATCGTGGCTTGCCTTGTCACGAGTTCGAACCCAGTACTACTAAAGACCCACCGTGTAGGGCAGCGATGCACGTTAAAACTGTCGAGAGCTGAAACATCCTCCCATTGGTATGGTGTGGTAGTTAGGAGAGGGGGGTGCCAGCTCAGGTGTCGTCCACGTCACTTGACCGTGGTTCAAAATTACGTGGTCCGTCGCCCAAAGCCCTCGTGTAGGTGAACAGTGCGACGTTAATACTCAATCAATCAAGCTATAGTGTTGTTGTTTTCTATTGCCCCCTATCTGACGTAGTCAGATGGAGGCCCACGAAATTCATCATGGTAATGGGCTACATGTAGGTCTGTTGTTGGTTATAGTATAACAATTATTGGTAAAATCCTAGGAGGACACACTGGTGTATTTGGTGGAAAAAGTTTTCGCCAAAAAGCGCCAAATTGAAGGTTTTCAAAAAGGCGTCAATGACGAAAAACTCTTGGGAAGCGTATGTGTCAGCGGGGGGAGGGGGAGAAGGGGGATGAAATGGGCGTTTCGCAAAGATGAAATCGAATAAATACATTAAATTAATCATTATAAAAAGATAAAAACGGAGAGAGAAAGCAATGAAATTCATTTTAAAAAGCATTCTAAACCCAGTGTGTAGAACATGATTTACATTTTTAAAAAAGGACGAAAGGGGCGTTTCGCAAAGATAAAATCGAAGAAATACATGAAATGAATCATTTTAAAAATTTTAAAAGGCACTTACCTTACGCTTGCATTTCGTCATGTTCCGTTGGTGGATACACCCTTGCGATGGATGCAAGGAATTCATGAAAATTGTCATCCGCCAACTTGTGACCGTTAGATCGTCATGCACCACGAACGCATTCATGCTCTTGCCGAACCAATATCTCGTCAAAAGCATAATAATAGTTATAGCAAGTTTGCTTTCGCTAAACCAAGTGCCCTTTCTCACACTGCGAACGACGTCGTGGGGATTATCTTTCGACTGGCTGAGACAACGCCATTCGTAGCCGTCAACCATTCCCTTTCGCTCTTGCAAACGCATTTCTTTTTTACACCTCGGACATTCATAACGAGAAGCAATTAAATTAGCTTTCATACACCATTCAAACGTCTCTTTCTTCCCCTTTGTGCCCAGGAGCATAAAGAAACCTGTCGTAGCCTCACTTTCAAGTAATTTCTTTTCACAAGCCATTCTTAACAAAAACCGGTGGAACCTTCTCAAGCGAAGTCAAATGTCAAAAAGACGTTTTTTCGGAAAAGGCGAAAAACGTTGCACTTTTTTTACGGTTGCCATTTTTTCCGTGATTTGAAAATCCAAATTTTTGGATGAAATGGAAGGGTTACCATATTGTAACATTTATCGCTCAAAATTGGGCGACCAAAAGTGGGTCCTCCTAGGACTCAACCCAATTATTTATTATTTACTTAACTCTACAGAAATATATTTTGTATGTATAATTTAAATTCAGTAATTTGCTTTTGGAATAATGAGAGATCAATGCAAATAAACTAACAAAGTAAAAAATTCAATGAAAATGATTCGTTTCTAAAGCATAAAGTTTTCTTTTCTTTCAGCAGCATTGTTTTTCCATTGCCGAAAATCCCATTTTCCCTATTTTAATTTGTGTAATTCACTATGTAAACATTTTATTTTTTAATGCACTTAATTTGTTGGATACATTTTCTTTCAATCTATCTATGAAGATATTCATAAGAACATGTTTCATTCCTTGATATAGATAGTTCTATAAATTTGTCACGATTCTGTTCGCTTGACTTTAAATATCAACTCACATTTGCACAAATCACGGTTCCTCCACAGAAAACGATTTAATAATCATACAACAGTTAAAAAATTTTTTCCCTAGAGGATTAGCAAAAGAAGCAGATAGGACCCATGACAGATCTAGCTTAAATGTTTACAATGATATTAAATCAGTGCTTCTCAAACTTTCAATACTGGCGCCCTCCTTTTCGATCTCAATTTTTATCGCCCCCCCTTATACATTAATAATGTACTGAATGCAATAATAATGAACTTTGATGCTAAAGCTACAATAGGCGATCTTAATTATAAACCATACAAATTAGTAACATAAGTATTAAATTTTGTATACCACTTTTAAGTAATAAATAAATAAAATATAATAGGATGATAATTATTATGTGTGTTATTTTTCCTTTCTCTAATTTTTAAGTTGAACATATTGCAAAATGCAGTGGCTGCTTAGAAGACAAAATATAGATATCTGCTAAATATAGAAAAAGAACTCAGAGGGTCAATTTCTAATCATAAGCATTCCTTATAAAAACTTTGCTTTCCAAGACAAGCCCATGGAAGTCATTAATTAATATTTATTAAACTTGTTCTTAATTTAGTAATAATTAATTAGTTATAAAATACTCTGTGCAGCACTGATACATTAAAAGTATACCGGCTGAAGTACCCGCTTGCACGAGTTCATTTATAAGAAAATAAAACATTATTGAAATAATCGCTGAATTTTGTAAGGAGCGTAAAGCCAAGTGCGCGACAATGTTTACAAAAATGTAAAATTATTTTTTTAAATGATTGCTCAAAGTATAATTAGTTTAAAGCGAACTATAATTTTAAGCCTTACAGAATTTTCATTTAGAACTGATGTTGAATAATGAACAATAATATAAAATTCAGATGAAGAATAATTGTATTATTTTTAATATTTAAAGCGAAAAAACTTCAACATTTTTTAACCCTGGAGCAGGCGTGCACTCGATACTAATGGTCCAGCGGGGTTATTGAGTCACCCAAATCCTTTTTTTTTATAATTAATTTTATAGTACACAATAAAAATCGTAATTCCAGTGAAACATTTAACTATGAGAAAATATACTTACCTACTTACAAGGACTTTTCAATTTTTCTTTGGTAACAAATAAACAGTTTTGCCAGAATTAACGATTTCGTAATCTATGTATCCCGCGTGACCACTTCCGGGTAAAAAGTGTATTCATTATGATAATATATATGTTACTAATAAAAATTTTTGTAAAACGTTTTTCGTTGTGCTTTATATATTTTAGAATACTCTTAAATAATCTCCGTGGTTTTCCAAATATAAAACTCTTTTCATGGAAAAAAGCGCAACAGAGAAATACATTACTTACAACTTCCCTAAATCAGAATTAAACACATAAGAGAGGGGTCATAAGTAACTGTACCAATTACTTAGAAGGTCAAACAGATTACAGCTATAATGTGCAGTATTTCAAAAATAATGAGTGATGAATTTTTTATGTTCCTAAATTTTTCCGATTCTGGGTACGGGATCTGTTTTTTCTCTGAATGAGTAGTATGTTAGGATTAAAAAGGAAGCGTAATAAAAAAATCTCTCATCATCGGATTACAGAAAATCAAATAAAAGTTTTTTGTTTGGTTATAGGATCAAAGATAGCTAATCAGGTATTGAAGAAGTTTTTATTTTTGATGACTTAATATCGCGCGTGCGCCTATAAATTACATCAGAGTAAAAGTGCATTTTTTATTATGTCTGAAAGCATTTTGTTTTACTTCACATTCCAGTAAATTAAATATTTTTAAATCTTTTATTTTCGATATGCTCGCCCCCCTCTTTAGGTTATCGCGCCCCACAGTTTGAGAATCACTGTATTAAATTAAAATTGTTTTTTTTTCTAAAAAGCATGCTCTTAAAAATGCAACAAATATATAATGTTTTTGAAAATTATGTTAAAAGAAAAAACAAAGTCTTGGATGCATTGCAAGTATTATAGTTTTTGCCTTTTATGTCAAAGGCTAAACATTCAAAACACTTTGATATAACAAATAATGAATGTTTATGGGTGTAGTGAGCTGAAAGCAAGAAAAGGTTATTCTTACATAATTAATAAAATATACATAGCTATGGCTTATATGCACATCATACCAGGAATGAAGTATGTTTTTAAAGTAACCAAACCAATTAATATACTACCACAAATGCTGATAAGTTCTTTGCAATCATAACAAAGAAATTCCACAGAAATATTTTCCGTTAAGATATCAAAAAAAGTTTCCAAAATTCTCATCTTTTAAAGGATCCGTTTATGACACAATGGATTTTTTTATTGATATTAGACTTCCTTACATTGTTTTTATCTTCTAGTACCAACGCACGAGCAGAATCATTGAATACTGTTTTTATTACATCAAGAAAACTCGGTGTATCGAAGGTTATATTTGCATAAAAATCATTTGTTGTTTCGTTGCGATCCCCGAAAGTATTAAATCTTGAAGTAATTTGAAATGTATACGAGAGAGCAGAAATTTAAATTGGTTGATATTGAGAAAATTCAATTATATATTCATGGGAATAGATAACAAGTTCATACATAATATTCCTGGGAAGAAAAAAAATTCTAGTCATGAACGATTGTAAATAAAAAATTTTATTCATTACGGGAATGGAAGATGTAGCTGAAATGAAATAATAAATAAAAAATGAGGGAATTAAAACAGATCTATTAATACAATATACATGCATTTTAAGGGAATGAGAGATGGAAATTTTTTTTAACAAGTTAAAAAACTTTGAAAATTATCTTTAAAGACAGATAATAGGAATTTCTTAATTGGGTGAGCGAAAACCTTGAGGGTAAGAGGATACCCTACTTGCATCAACATGCAATCAAAAAGTAATTATACGCTGTTCTCATTTCTGCTGCGTGTTTGAAGTTTGCAGATTGATTTTCCTACAGATACGTTGCCGTATCTGTGAGAGATGTTCTAAAATGAAGTTCCATTATTTTCTTACACACGAAAAATTTATTACCTCAAAAAGTTACACCATGACAGTTACTAAATTTGGATATAGTTCCCTCTGACCATGAGACATTTGTTGTAGCATGCAATGACTCTCGCAAGACTCGGTTCCCAAACATGTAAAGAATTGTTCTAAGACCTGCTTCACTTCATCTCTGTATGTATTATTCTTTCACAGGTGATATGTGTGGTTGCAACATTAAGGTGACCTTGGTTACTGGGGTAATATGGTGCACTTCATGTCTTACGTCCGTTTAGTACTCTGAACAGGAACTCATCTCTGTCGATACTATTTCTTTCTTCCTTTCACTTTTCGGATGATCCGGAACATGGATCATGTTGTGAACCTGAGCATGTACAATGTAGACCCCATACTGACACCATGTCCTGTACTCTAGCAATATCATTTTCATTTGTGGAGGGATAATCCTTTTGAGCTTCATCTGTGACACATTCTGCCTTCCTTGATTGAAAATTCAACTCCTATAAACAAACAATTGATGAATCTTGACTTCTCACAATACACTGTATGTAGGCGTCCATGGATGATGGACAAGCTACTATCACAAGTCCGTACATACAAGGATAACAGGATACATTTCCATTGGTGGCCACGCTAACAGTACACGTCTGCCGTCGATATTATACTCAAATAGCCTGGTTCACGCCAGTCCGCTGTCTTCATGTCCTTCTGTGAACTGCGCATGCTTAGTTCTTTCTACGTGGACATTACTTTCATCTGGTGCACTTTCCTACCTTTCAGAAAAATGAACGATACATTAGGAAAGTATCCTATATAATGGGGAAGTAACAACGGGTATCATTTTTCACAATTCCTACTATTAGTCCACTCTCTTTATCATGACAAAGAAGATTTCAACGGCAATGAAGGCTATTTTTGAAAAATCTGGGAAAAATCACTCATTTTTCCTTATATGGACGAAGTGCCACACCTGCCAAGAAGTGGGGATTCAATAATTGTGAAACGAATACAGAGAAAAACGAAAAAAGTGTACCATCAGATTCAGCCGAGAATACTTCGTGTGTCAAAGGTGCAACCTCTGTCCTTCGAGCAATGACAACAAAACTAATGTGTTGAACTACAGTCGTAAGAATCACATTTGCATATTTCATGTAAGATATTACTGATAATATTGTAAATAAAGGTAAGTTTGTGTGTGTGAATTTTGAGTAGTTTTCTGTTATGTTTTTGATGTTTTACATCTATTTTTAAACTTACTTAACTATTGTTTAAAACATTTCATAAATGGTTCCAGTTATTTACTGCAAGAAAAGTTAGTTTTCTGAATTGGATCATATTGACCCAAACGCTAGATATGTGGAGTAAATACGAACAGAATAGCAAGGGTAATCAGTGTTCTTTATAATCTAAAAAGTTGTTCTACTGAAATTGAAGTATCTTTAGTATCTCATATTGGTTGTTTATTAACGACAGATTCAATAACTTGAGAGCTGTTAGAGGAAAGCTTGTAATTTTCAATGGCGATGAAATGAGAACACAAAACTTAAACTGTCATTTTACACTTCAACTTGAGGATTTCTAATCTTAAAAGATTTGACTTGCTTCAGCATCTCGACACGAAGGATCTTTAATGTCAGAATGGACTCGAATAAACCAGGCACATTTCTATCTCAGAAATTCAAATCAGAAATAAGGAGAAATTGCAAAAAACAAAAAAATGAACAGAATTGTTACAATTCAACGAAAATTGTTACAATTCTTTTCTAATTTTGAAACTTAATTCTTTTCAACCTGCCTCAACTTTACTTGTTATAAAATAGAAGATAAAACTTTGTCTTTCGGCCCTATTAGATTTTTTTCCTGCCACTCAGTCTTTTTATTTATTTCTCAGTTTCATTTGTTTTTAGGAATTTTATTTTCATTCAATTGCTGTTCCTTCCATCGAAACTTGTATTATTATTCCTTTTCTCCTTTGAGGTAATTTTTATTTTATTTCTTCATAGGTAGTTCTTTTTGGGAGAGGGAGTGGTAACAAAAGAAAATTAATAGTTTTTACTTGATGTGATGGCACATTTTTTTCAAGATTTTTTTTTGCAGAAAACCTTAAGTTACAACTTTTTATGTAGCTTATAAGAATTGCATATCGTTAGAATTCCATTAAAAATGAGGATTTTTTAACGAAAAAGAAAGTAATAAATAGTTTCTGTTTGGCATTTTCATTTGGAAGAAATTTTAATTTACCATAATTATGAAACATGGTATTTTTGAAATATCAAATTATTGAAATCAGTAGAAATCAAGTTACAAAAATATTTTATATTTCGATCTGATTTAAAAACTGTCTTTCAGTATATCTACGATGCACATTAGATGACATTTTTTTTAATGAGATGGTTATTATTATTTGACTAAATGTGTATGTTTTGGGAAAGTGTTATTTTTACGGTACAAATGACATCTATATTCATTTTTACAATAATAATTAGATAACTCTTCTTTGTCTTTTATTTTTTTAATGTCAGTGAACTTTATTAAAAGGGGAATAATACTTATAACATTTATATATTTTCTCGTTTTAAGCTGGCTTAAAGTGATAGAACTTTCAAAGCCAATTTTATTTGAAATACTTCAGCTTTTACTGATCGCTCAAATATCTCATAATTTGTGAAATTAAAAATATTAAAGATACAAATTAATCCTTTTTATTGATTTCTTACATTTTTAATATATATATATATATATATATATATATATATATATATATATATATATATATATATATATATATATATATATATATATATATATATATATATATATATATATATATATATATAGTATGTGTGTGTGTGTATTTTTTCAGAATATTCGTGAATTTTGTTTTATATTCCTAATAATTTGGGTGAGGTAAAAGTGTTATGAAAATAATGTAGTTAACTTTGGAAACGCCTTAAAAGGTAGTCAAGCTGTTAATTATGATATTAGAATTACAAAGTAAAGTTAATGTGTGTGCACTAAAATGTCTACATAACATTTTGAAAGAAATAAGAGAAAAAAATTCTTTCATAAATAATGAATACATTTTTAAGGACAAAATTGAAATTTTTTTTATGTTACTCTGGAACAAAATCCCTTAGGGGGTTCATCTTCTTTAGATAAGTACGGGTGTCACAACCTCGGAGGAGCCTTGTGATCCTTCTCTTTTTTGTCCCGTCTTTGTGTGTGTGTCATCCATTTTCCTTTTTCCACCCTTTCAAAATCTAGAATACAGATAAATCTCTTTTAAGTGTACGATAATACAATTCTATAGTTCTTTTGTTTTAATTAGCCTGTATTATCCATTGTTATTAACAAAGATTGGTAACCATTTTTGCCATGACCTACTTTGAGTTTCACTTAATTTGATTTAATTGGTGGTTTCCTACATTTCATGATTCTTACCAGAAATCGAAAAAAATAATTTAACTGATGTTTTCAATTTATTTTGTAAATATTGTGATCTGATTAAATGTCATGTTTTACATAATTTTCGGTGTTTTAATTTCACTTCCTAGCATTTAAAACTACAACAATTATGAATAAGATATATCTAAGAGCTAAAATTCATTAAAATCGTATTAAATTTTTTTTATATCATTACATAAAATTTTAAAAACACAGTTAAAAATTTAAGATAAGTTCAGACAATTGTGTGACGCAGTTTATTAGAAATCGGCTCTTATCCCTTTAAACCTTACAATCACTCACTCATTCTGTGGAACAAAAAATCTTGACTAGATCTGTTAAAACATGAAGTCTTAATTTCTATACACTTAAATTAATTGCTGAGATAAAACAGAGCCAAACAGCCGAGACATAGATACAAAATTTTATGTGATAAAAATATAATTATAGTTTTTAACAGCAACTTTCGTACTTAGACAGAAAAAAAAATGATTCTTGTGTATATATAAATTATACTTCAATTTCATTTATATCTCTTCTATGTCATAATCCATAATTTCACTGTCTTTTCAGCCATTCTTTTAAGGTATCCGACTACTTGCGACAACTTTTTTAAAATAAGGGAGATATCGATATTTTTTTGTGGTTTTTAGATTTATTTAGTACATTTTAAGAAAAAAAGGCTAAAATTAATAAGAGAAAAAAAAATATTACTAGGAAAATGGGAAAAAATGGGTAGAATTGACAAAAAAATTACATAAACGGGGCCCGCTCTGTACAAATAGTAAATGAACAAATTCGCCATTTTTCATTTTTGATGTATTGCTTTGCTATTCCTTTTTGAAATGACCTTCAGAATAAGGGATATTTTAATTTTTACAAACACTAGAGCTCTTTATCTTAGTTATTATATGGAAATGCTTAAAGAAACAGTGATTATATTCACATAAAAGACTAAATTTTGTAATAAAACTGTTATTGATACATCTGAGGGTTAAAACAATTCTACTGTTATATAAAACGAACACAAAAAATTTCAGCAAATTATTTCCAAAACTTTTTGATCAATCGCTGTCCCCATTTGAGTTTTTTGGAGAAAAAAAACACATTTCAAGTAAAACGCATTTTAATGTTTGACACCTTATGTAAAGTTATAGCAGCTGCTCTTACTAAAACACTTGTAGTTTTTGTTCTAGTGAATGGAGAATAAAAATCTTGGTATTTTTATGAAGCTAATAAGATGGCTTATAAAATATAATCATAAAAAAAATGTCTACTTTTAAAAAAATCAATTATATAAGGTAGTCGAATACCTTAAGGAGAATTTAATGGAATAACTATTATCCTCACAATACACTTAATTACTCGCTATTTCAGCGCACCTCATCCTAGATACCACCTTGATTAAATTCCAAGGAAATCCAACCGGAATTTACATCGAATAACTACATATAGATCTTCCATTTGACAGTCTCCTACAGTATATTCTATCTTTTCTCATCATTGCAATTTCAAATTTAACCTTGAGACAAGATTTATTCTTGTGCTTAATATCTAGACTGAAGATTTCTCCTCCACAAACAGTTAAAGCCTCGTTCGAATGTCAGAATAATGAAAGGATTTCAGTAATCCTCGAGGTGGAATATCATTCGTCTTGATTAGAGTGGGCCGAATGTTCACTCATTTCATTGTAGATTAGTTTCACTTCCCTCAATCAAATAATTTGCGAAGAATGTATAACCTAGATTAAGGATAAAGACGCGTAAAATGACACCAGTAACTTGAATGTGAAAGGTTCTAAGAATTAAATAGGAGGTACGTGAAAAATATCATTGCTGTTAAATTGCATGGATGTATAACGAACATCATATATAAAACATTAATTCAGCAGAGATTATATTGAATGTGTTAAGTGTATTATAATTTAACTTTGCGTAAAATGTATTGTTTTCCTCTCTCTATTAGTACCCACTAATGATATAAGTTATGACACAATTGTAAGGGATTTAAAAAAAAGACTATTACAAAAAATATAAATACCTAGAAACATGCTTTTCAAACTTTCAATATTTGCGACGCAATATTCAATCATGATTTTCCTCCCCCCCGCTCCATACAAAAATGTATTGAATCAAATGAAACTATATTTTGAAGTTAAGCCTGCAGTTCGACTTTAAGTGCCACCGGCGTATATAAGCGTCTCGCCCATCCAGTGTTTTAATTGCCCCGCACATATATATACGTCTTTCCGAAGTACCATCTTTTATGCGCACTGCTATCCATAACATTATTCCAAAGGCCTTGGAATGCAATAAAAAAGAACTTGACAGTTTTTGGAAAGATTTACATATTCTAGAGGATTTGCTTATTTATTTTCTATCCCCCACCCATATGTACGCCTACGTGTTAAACGGTGGCATTCAGGAGAGAATCGCGTAATTTTTAATGGGTATTTGAGAAATTAATTATAAACCGTACAAATTATCAAGAAAAGTGTTAATTTGTGTTTTTAATGTTATGCATGTCAAGCCCATGGGCTCACTGGTAATTATAAACCTTGTTCTTAACTTAGTATTGCTAAATTAATTATGAAATACATTGAGCAATACTGATATATTTATAAGTGTATTATATCAGTGTAACTGTGCATTTTATTTTTTATTACGTCAGGATGCAGTTTATTTGTTTACTTTCAGTAAATTAATAGTTTTTTAAGTAATCTTTTGTTTTTGACTTTCTAATATGCTCCTTCGTTCCTTGTAGGGTTATCACGCTCCACAGGAGGGTACGTCCCGCATTTTGAGAAACACTGACCAAGAAAGAAACGAGCTGCTATCATGAAACTTAGCATATATGTAGTGTATGAAAAGAAAAGCAAATGATTACAAATTCGGAAGAACACATTGTTTTATTTAGAAGATAGGGCATGAAAGAGGTTACAAATTAGTCGATAGTAAATCCACCTCTTGCAGCTATACATGACAAAACATGGCGTGGAAAATCAATGAGTTCACCTATGACCTCCTGTGGAAGATCATGCCTTAATTATTAGAACTGGTCAATGCATTCACTAGTATATTCTGGAAAGGCTGCCACACGCACATTGCCTTCCAAGCACATCTGGGGCGTGCTCTATATAAAGAAGTCTGGTAACGTGGCAGGTCAAGCGTGTACGTCTAATTCTCTATTCTAAGAGAATCATGTAGTATATGGCAGAGCGGGTTCTTGCTGATAAATAGTTCCTGGGCGGCTTAATAGCAAAGATAGTACAACTGTGGTATTAAAATATCTTCAATGAAACACACACACACACACTCACGGAGTGCCATCAAAGTCCATTGATAGACGACTAGAGTTGACCGTGTGTCCTCACAAATTTCTATCCATACACTCAAACATTGTGTAATCGTCGTATGCCTCTCGATAATATTGATGGATTGGACTGGTGGCCTGGCCACCTCCAACGTGTAGACGTTGGTCATCATCATTGAAACTGAATTAGGATTTATGCTGAAGATCATACTCCTCCAGTTGTTGTCATACTCCAGTTTGCCCGTGGTCGGTAAAAATCTAATTGACACTGCCTATGATGTGGTGAAAGTTGTTGAAGTCTTAATGGTGGCAAGCTAATTTTGGCTCTGTTGGCTAGTCAACACTGAATCGTTTCCATTGATACCATTGGATGTCGGTAAAAAGGCCAATGATGTCGAACCGATTCTAGCGACGTTGTTGAGGACGTGGCAGCTCTTATGATTGTGTGGTCATCGAGAGCATTTGTATTTCTGGGACGCCCTGACTTACCTCGACAGTATACTATTCCTTCCGTTACCAATTGTTGCCACTACCGAGCAATTAGCATATCGATCCAACTGAGGCCGCGGTCGCTACGCCTGTTCAAACAACCTGCTTTTCAGAAGCTTACTATACTCTCTCTCTCAAAGTCCGACAATTGTTCGTACCGGCGCCGGTTGCATCACGGATGCCTCTCATCCACAATACCATCCATGCAAGTCGACAGATCTTTTTTAGCAATCATGTTTTTAAACTCACCCAGAAGCGCATTTCATTTGCCCATAGTGTATACCCCTGTCACATTGTCAAACTTTTAATATTTGGCATATCTTACATATATGGTCTGCATTCCTGAGAAGTTTCATGACCTTAGCTTAATTTCTTCTGGGTGCATACATTTTATTGGGATAAGAGAGTATTAACACTTTGCCATGATACTTCAAATGAAATGTTCTTAAAGATTTATTTTTTATCTTTAAAAATAGTATATTGAACCTTTTACTCAAAAGTATCACCTTCTGACTTCACACAGACTTTAAATATCTTTGGCTTTTCATCTAGTAAAGCAAATACTGTCCCCATGGTAATTTCCATAGCTGCTTTCCTTAAAGTTAATTCTGTTCTAATTGAGATGCTGTGTTTGACACACCTTTCGTTCCAATCACAATTTATAGTTGATTGGATTTAAATCCGGACATCTGGAAGGCTAATTTTTACGTTATATGAGGCCTGTTTCATTCTTTTTCAATGACCGCAAGATGGACTTACGACTTATGAGCAGGAAAAGAAATATGCCAAGAAGCCCATTTGTTCCCATTTAACAAGTTTACGTTCACTATTGATTCTGTGATGGTGTTTTAATAAATATTTCCCGTAGGTTTCACTCCTTTCTGGCAAAAGTTCTGCAAAGATTGTGAAAATCATCTCTTAATTTGAAGTATTAGTACTTTTTTAGATGCGATGCGTGTGTATCTACAGGATGGGGGTGGGAACTTCCTACTTTCAAAAAGCAATAAAAAAACGACATGCTTTATTGAATTTATTGTTATTTTTTACCTTCCACACAACAATAGAAGTGGGAATTTACACAACTTTAAACACAATGTCTGTTAAATGTCATCCTCCACTATCAATACTTTCAAGCATATTGAATGGAATGTTGTCAATTTCATCTCAGATGTTATTTTCCAGGTCTTTCAGGGTCTTTAAGTGATCTTTGTAAACTAGGGACTTGAGGTAAGCCCACAAGAAGTAATCAAGAGGGCAAAAATAAGGTTAGCACACAAGCCAATTAACGTCCCTTCGCAGAGAAATCAATTATTTGGAGAAGGCTGATAAAAAAATACACATGGAAACCCTGGAGGTGTGGGCTTCGGCCCCGTCTTGATGTAACCCCGCGAGTTGTCACGATCCCTTTCTTGGAGAGCAAGTAAGAAGAGTTTTTGGATAATTGTCACATAACATTCTGAATTAACATGCAATCTCGTTCCACATTTTCAGGTGTTCTAATGTGCTTCAGATGTCCTTTTCTTTCTTTGGAGACATTTTCCGGTGCTCTGAAGGTGTCCATCCCCATTAAAACACATTTTCGGTCAGGAAAATGCCCTCGTGGAGGAATATCAAAGGGGCGATGAAATACACGTCGCACTGCAATCACCGACTGACCGTTAGAAAAATACATTTCCACGGCGAAAGCACACTGCTGCTTCGACCACAACGTGTTTGAGACTGAGACGGGAGGAAACACAAATATCTCAGTCCACCCCTTCCACCAGTCTCATATTCTCCCTACGACCATCACTGCAACATATTCAAAACAGGAAGTTCTCACGCCCCATTCAGTATTTGAAGCGATTGGCTGGAGCTACGTCAAGTTTGAACTAAGTAACACTTGGTAAATAAACCTTGATTTTTTTATTGGTTATTAAAGTTTGTTTCATTTTAAATGGAAAAATTTTTGAACTGATTTAAAACCTAATTTTGATTAGAACTTGGGCAAACATAATAATCCTGAATGTTTTTATACACACCACCAAATATGCAAGGAAGCCAGATAATGAGGACTTTCAAAGAATTTTTTGTTCTTTCAGCTTCTTGAGTACTCTTAGCGTACACTGTAGTCCTGGTGGTTGAACGATTTTTCAATGTCAAAAATGTTCTCGGTGTACAAATTTCGTATGTGGTCGTTTTAAGCATGCTGTCACAACAATGCCTTTGTTTTAAGGTACCTTTGGTGATTCACTTTTGTAAGAAATTGTCTAGTTGTTTTTCAATGATCTTCTATTCTGAGGTCCTCGTATTGTATACGACACATTTATCTTTTTGACACGTTCAGCTGTTACGGAAGAAGAAACTTTTGACGAGATCTCACATCGATTGCTTTGACGAGAGGTGATGTTCTTATTGAGTGTGCATGAGCACGTCTACTACGGTCTAAAATGCTGTTGGCCTGAGAAATTCTCGTATTGGTTGGGTAAATAAATAACCTCTTGATGTCTAAATGATTATTAATCTTAAAATCACCGAATGGCTCTTTTCTTTTTGATGCAGAGAAATATCTACTACTGGTTTCTGATGAAAGTTTTTAACTTTGACTGATTTAGAACAGCATGGATGAAAGACAGCAATATTCGGAAACAAATATTACAGACTATCTCTAACGATGAAATTTGAAATCTTCTGTTGCATTTGAATCACAACAGATGATCTTAATATTTTGTATCGGAACTTATGGCATGACTGGGTAGTTATGTTCTTAGAATGCGTGTGTGTGTCATTTAAAAGTTTGTTCTAATCTCTACTTTGTCTAACCATGTTTATTTCATTATGTTATTAATTTCAATCATTGCGGCGTATAAGTGGGGCCACGGTAGCCTAGTGGTTCAATTTATCGGATGGCGTGTCATGAGTTCCAGTACCATTAAATACCAGCTGTGAAGGGGAGTGATGCACTTTAAATCTGTAGAGATCTCCAACGTCTTCCTATTGGTGTGGTGTGGTATTTATGAGAGAGGGTGCCAGCTAAGGTGTCATTCTTATCACTTGACGAATGTTTAAAATTACTAGGTCCGTCACCAAAAGTCATCGTGTAGCTGAACAGTACGACGTTATTTTTCACTCACTCGCTGCGTATAAATTTTAGCCATGTATTTTTTATAAGTAAAAATCATACAGAAAGCGTTTTATCTAACTTCTGATTATGGATGAGTGTATTGTATTAGGGAAATTACAGATTATATATAAAACAATATAGGGAAACTTTATTTGAGTATTTAGGGATAGTAACGACTGCTATTAAAAATAACTTGAGCCACCCACCCAGTATTGTTGTTTGTCACGCTTAATGCTGTGCCGTAAGGCCTGGGTTCGAATCCCAGAGAAGGCATGGATGTTTAAAAATATATAGGGCCTTTGCGGCATGATAGTACTCTAAATAGCTGTCGAGACTCAAGTCCTCTTGTGAGGTTGGTGGAAGAGGAAAAGATGTGTGAGGCCACACCCAGGGTGTTTTTCTTCAAAATTTGAGTGAACCCGAGAAAAGTGCTATCACCTGTGTGGTACTCAAAGCTACGGCTAACGACAGGCGTAAAAATTCAGTCCCTTACCGCGGTGAATTTCGTGAGACTTTACTCTCGATATTTTGAAAATGTATTGAACATATTTGTTTGTTAGTTTGTTTTAGGAATACATTTGTTATGAGACATAATTCAATAATGTTACTGATGTATTTTATTTTGAAAGAAAAATGAAAATTATGTATACTGTAATTTAAAATTTCAACATACTTTATTTCTTCAGGCTCATAAAGCAATATTTAGCAGTATTACTTTAAAGCATCATAGAAACACTATGCAATTAATATTCATCTTTATAAGAACAATGACAATAATGTAAAATTTATCAAAATAAGCTATAAACTTCAATTAAATATATATAACTAAATTAATATAAATTAAATTCAAACTAAGCTATAAAAGTATTTTTTAATTGACATATTAATCGCATAAAATTACTGTGCTTAGATAAAAAAAATTGATTAAAATAAAATATTTTTGTTGTGGCATTTGAAAATATCGTTACGTTGATCCGGGGTTCGAGAATTTAATTCAAATCAGTCGTAAATACTAAGGCAATTCTTTAAGAGCGATGAAAATTTATTGTCGAAAATTCAATCCTTGAAATACAGGATTCAGCAGCAAGATTCGCAGAATAAATCTCAGAAGGTCTTTACACCTTCAACAGTATTAAGACACAATTATAGGTGTATAAAATGCACGTATATAAAGGATTATTAACAAGCTATCGCCCTTTCAACAGCCGAAGTATTCACTATTAGCTTCAACAATCAAAGCAACACTAACTGATCGCTAGTCACAATCAGACTGACTGAGTTTCGGCGAACATTTCTCTATTTATATCCCTCGCGGATAATTCGAGAAAGATCCGCTTGCGTCATAGATCTTGAAATTAGTTTTTCTCTACTAATTTCTAGAAGAATACATAGGGTTCTGAACTCGCCAACATGATCACCAAGTCACCAAAAATGACGCCAATTTGGCTCTATCGCCATGTTGAATAGTAAAAGCCGTTAGGTAGCGCTGTTGCAATGAGACACTTCTATTTAAGCATAGTCTTGTGGCAACAGCCAGTGCATGTATCTTTCTTAAGATGAAAACACTCGTTTTTAGTGAAACATTCTATTGTGAAGTATTCTTGTGAAAAATGCTAATACATGTGAACTATTCTAATCATAGTGAAATGTTCTTCAGCATTGAAATATATCCAATTATATCAAATTGAACTTGGACTTATCATTGAATCAATTTTCTTTCAACAGACAGCAAGAAACCGAAACCTTTTAGTCTTAGACCACAATTGTTTACAGTCCGCTAAATTCGTCGCTATTGCTAACATACATAAATTAATGGTCCGATCTCTCGGAGTATCTAAGCATTTAAAGGTTTTATCAGGTTATAGAATTCAAAATTTGTGTTTTCGTTTTGTTGAGGAGTTACTTGTGTGTGACCTACATTCGGCGTTTCTTTGACGAGTGGATTACTCTATTGGTTTCTTCAGGGTGTTTCTCGGATGGTTAGGTCGGGTGAGTCAGTTCAATTTGTAAACATATTATCTGAATCTGTTTGTGTGTGCTTTTAGCTTGTTTTATTTCTAAATATAATGCTTTAGTATTTTAATGTGATTTATTTCTGTGAAGATTTATTTAGTGTTCTTTCTGTTTTTGCATTTGAGTAGTAAAAATCAATGTGATTGATTCCGAATGTAAAAAGCACTTGTGTTACTTATTTTAATTTGATTTAAATATCTATATGAATGGAATTCTTCTGATCAGTAATTGTTCAAAATTTAAATATGAAATCTAAAGCGTGCTTAAACCAGAAAAAGCCATTATATCATCACTAACGCGTTTAAAAAATAAAACGTTACAGGATATTAATGAATTGATTCTACCGAGCTCAGAATTAGAAAAATAGGTTTGATGTAATAGGGAAGAATTGAAAACCCTTTTTGATAATTTATTTAGCCTTGCTAACGATGATGAAATTGAGGGCTATATTTTAGAAAACAAGAGCTGCTTGATACATGGGAGGAAATGTTAATTTTATTAGAAAGACGGGTCTCGCATCTAAATAAAACAAATAAGAGTACGGAAGTAATTCATACAAGAAATTCTGATTCAACCGAAATTAAACTTCCTACCTTGTCGCTTCCGACATTTTCTGGAGTTATTGATGAATGGTTAACTTTCTCGGATCTGTTTCAAGCAGCCGTTACAAATAATCAAAATTTAACTGGTGCTCAAAAATTACAATATCTCAAAGGGGTTTTAAAAGGAGATGCTCAGAAGATAGTTCAATCACTTCCAATAACAGATGGTAATTTTCAGATTGCTTGGGATCTTTTAAAGGAAAGATATTTTCATAAGCGTGAAATATTGAGTTCTTTAATGAAAAACTTATGAATATTTCGCCGATAACTTGTGAATCCCATGCTCAAATTCTAAAGTTAGTCGATTCGACTAAAGAATGCGTTCGATTATTGGAGACTTTAGATCTCAAGGTCGAGGGCACAGCAGACATAATTCTAATGTTTATCATTCAATTTAAGTTAGACTCAACCACAAGAGGTTGGTGGGAAAGGTCTCTAGATAATGAAAAATTCCTTCGCTCAGCGAGCTTTACAATTTCTTTTTCGAATCATGCTAGATCACTTATGACTGAAGGTTATGGAGTTAAAAGAAACATTAGTAACAAGAAAGTAACACTAGTTGCTTCAGGTTTCCAACTGCATTGTTCTTACTGTCAGAGCAATCATAATTTAAATAAATGCGATGCATTTCTAAATCTTTCTGTTCAAAAGAGTGAATTTTTGTAAAATTGAATAACATTTGTTTCAATTGTTTGACTAAATTTCATAGGAAGTCTGCTTGTAAAGCACTAATAAGTGTCGAAAATGTGGGAAATCGCATCACACATTGTTACATTTTATGACTCCCAGTGAGCCAAATTCTTCCATTCCTAGAGAGGATAATAATTCAGTACTTTCAGCTTCAGCGAAAGTGTTTCACCCAGTTGTGTTTGATGCTACTAATACTGATACAGGTCCAAATCCTCCTAATGTAAATAATCCAAGTATAACTTCCTGTTCAGGGTTCGATTCCAATTCTCAGGTGCTTCTATGTACTGCACTAGTCAATGTTTGTGATTCTTTCGGTGGAACTCGGTTGTGTCGTGTTCTTCTTGACCCGGGAAGCCAGGCTTGCTTAATTACTAGTAGTTGTTTGGAAAGACTTGGATTGCCTAGGAAGCGAACAAATGTGCGCATTTCATGCCTTGGAGCATCAGATACTGAACTAATGGTATTTCGAGATTAAGTTTACACCTCATTTTACATCTAATATTTCGTTTGTAACTTCAGTATATGTAGTTAATAAGATTGTAGGTCAACTTCCACATTTCAGTTTAGATTCTTCTTGGTCTGAGCCTTTTAGTGATTTGAAGTTAGCTGATCCTACTTTTTTTAAGAGTGGTCCTATCGATATTCTCATTGGTGTAAACATAGCTCTTCCTATGCTAAAGGGTCAATCTCTTTCCCTTGGGGACAATAAACCCTTTGCAGTTCGTTCAGATTTAGGTGGATAGTCGCAGGAAATGTTCCTTCTGAAGAGATGTTTCCTTCAATTGCGGTTAATAGCATCCAGGTAGTAACTGACGAGTTAGTGAGTACTTTTGGAAGTTAGATTCAACCTGAAGCTAAATGACTAGTGAAGAAAGGGCATGTGAAGATCATTTCTTAGATACTCATGTTAGAAATGAGGATGGACGATATGTAGTGCGATTACCATTTCATTCATCACCATCTAAATTAGGAGATTCGAGAGAATCAGCTATTCGAAGATTCAAATCATTAGAACATTCACTAATCAAGAAACCTGCGATTTATTCTCAATATAGAGACTTTATGCAGGAATATTTAACTTTAGGGCATATGGAGCTTGTTCCTAAAAATGACTACGCTAAAAGGGAAGCATATTATCTTCCCTCATCACGCGGTTCTACGAGATTCCAGTACAACAAAACTGAGGGTTGTCTTCGATGCATCAGCCAAATCAACATCAGGGTATTCTCTTATGACATACCAATGGTTGGACCCCGAGTGCAACGAGACGTGTATCCAATTCTGCTTTCCTTCAGAACATTTCAAATAGCTGTGTGTGCAGACTTGGAAAAAGATGTTCCGTCAAATAAGGATCTCATCGGAAGATACAAATTGGCAACGAATTCTATGGAGAGATAATCCAAAGGAGACAGTGAAGGAAAAGGTTAACCACTGTCACGTATGGGACATCATGTGCACCATATCTTTCCACTCGAACCTTGACTCAACTTGCTTTGATGGGTGTTTGGCTTCATTCGCTACACTTCATCATTTTTACGTAGATGATTTACTAAGTGGTGCCGCGACTGAAAAAGAAGCAGTTGAACTCGTCTGGCAACTAAAGGAGATGATGAAAAAGGAGGGTTCAACCTTCGAAAGTGGCAGTCTAACAGAGAAATAGTGATCAAGGAGGTAGCCGAAAATAAAGATCTTAAAAGTGCAAAATGATGAAGAAATAAAAAATCCTTGGGATACAATGGAATCCCAAATCTGATTTCTTCAGTTTCAGTGTTTCATTACTAGAAGAGATGCATTTATTCCAAAAAAGAGATGTTCTTTCTGAAATTGCTCGTGTGTTTGATCCTCTAGGACTTTTATCGCCATGCATTGTTTTTATGAAAATCCTCTTACAAGAGCTATGGAAATTAAATCTAGAATGGGACGAACCAATCCCCGGAAGATTTAAATAAACAGTGGACAACCTTCCGAAAGGAACTTCATCTTATCGAGAAAATGAAAATACCGAGGTGTGTCTTGCTACCTTCATACATTCAACTTGAGATTCATGCCTTTTGCGATTCCTCCGTAAGAGCATACTGTACAGCAATTTACCTCAAATGTATCGTATCCGAGAGTATAAGTGTCTCGCTTCTCACTTCTAAAACAAGAGTAGCCCCGCTTAAAACTCAATCTTTACCTCGGTTTGATGTATATTGTTGCTGTCTAATGTGTTACAAGTAAGGGAGTTTCCTTTATCTATTCACAGAACCATTGCCTGGACGATTCGACAATTACTTTAGCTTGGCTAAAAACAGAACCATATCGCTGGCAACCATTTGTCGCCAACAGAGTTTCCAAAATTCAAACAACAATTCCATCAGTTGAATGGTGTCATGTTTCGGGAATTGAGAATCCAGCCGATCTAGGCACGAGAGGACTCTTACCTTCTCAGCTTGTAGCTCATGATCAGTGGATTCATGGACCTCTCTGGTTAAATCAACCCATGAATGAAACGTCATCTTATAAAATCCTCAGAAACTTTCTCCTTTCCGGATAATGCCTTGAAAGAGAAGAGGAGCGTTGTTACATGTGTTGCTAAAATTGTGCCTTTATCAGAATTTATTGACAGAATATCGTCTTTTACAAAGTTAGTTCGTGTCTGTGCCTGATTTTGAGATTCATAAAAATAGCCATTCACCAGTCTAGAACTTTTGGTTACTTGAAATCATCGGAACTTCATACTGCAGTTTTTTTACCATTGTACGTTTTGATTCAACAAGCAGAATTTCCGAATGAATTTAAATGTCTTTTTTCAAGGAAACCCTTTACCAAAGGATAACAAATTACTTCCATTGAACCTGTTTTGTGATTCTGAGGGAGTTCTTCGGGTAGGAGGTAGACTTTCGAGGAATACGCGTCTATCATATGACCAAAAACATCCTATGCTTTTGCCCAAAAGTCACGAGTTCACAAGAAAGGTAATAAATTTTTACCACATTACTTAATGCAGGTCCACAACTGACATTGTCTTTGATAAGACAAAAATTTTGGTTTGTGGATGGTAGATCAGTAGTTCGTCATACACTCAAAAAGTGTCTAATTGCTTCAAGATGAATCTGAGATCTTCTTCTCAATTAATGGGTGATTTACCACCTATCCGATTTCAACAAATTCGTCCATTCGAAAGTACTGGCTTGGATTTTGCTGGTCCATTAACCACTAAATGTGCTCATAAACGAAGTGTGACAAAATTTTAAATCTTACGTTTGTCTTTTCATTTGTACTGCTACTAAAGCTGTACATCTTGAACTTGTTTCGGATTTATCGACTGCTGCATTTCTAGCTGCTTTACGCCGTTTCATTGCTAGAAGGTCTTGTCCCGAGCAAAATCATCTCTGAGAAAGCTCGTGGATTTATGTCTGCAAGAAGAATTACAAAATTTTCTTCTCTCAAAGGAATTGAGTGGTCTTTCATTCCTCCAATACCCCACATTTTGGAGGTTTGTGGGAGTCAGCAATCAAGAGTGCCAAACAATTACTTATAAAGGCAACTAACTCTGTACTTCTTAATTTTGAAGAGTGTTCTACTCTATTGATACAGATAGAGGCTTGTCTTAACTCAAGACCTCTCACAGAGCTCTCTCCAGATCCGTCCGACTTCACCGCATTGACTCCAGCCCACTTCTTAGTGGGAGATCCATTCATCAGTTTCCAGAACCATCTCAGCCCTCAAGGTCTGTACCTCTTTCTGAAAGATGGAACCTGATTCAAAGACTACGTCAGTACTTCTGGGATCGCTGGTCCACGGAGTATTTACATAGACTTCAACCTAGGTCCAAGTGGTGGAGAACTAAGCCAAATCTTCAATTAGAGATATGGTTATTGTCGAAAAAGAAAAAACTGCTCCATTAAACTGGACTCTTGGTCGAATTAATAAACTATTTTTCGGACCTGACCAAAAGGTACGTGTTGTGAGTGTAAATACCAAAATACGGACAATTAACTAGAAATGTGAACAAGATTTATCTTTTACCTAACTCTCAAGAATATGAACTTTAATTTAATTCTTTTATTCTAATTTTATCATATCTGTATTTCATTGTTGTATATTTCGTAACCTCTCCTTTTTTGAAACCCTTCTGAGGTTTCAAGGGGGCGGTATGTTGAATAGTAAAAGCCGTTAGGTAGCGCTGTTGCAATGAGACACTTCTATTTAGAAGTAGTCTTGTGGCAACAGCCAGTGCATGTATCTTTCTTAAGATGAAAACACTCGTTTTTAGTGAAACATTCTATTGTGAAGTATTCTTGTGAAAAATGCTAATACATGTGAACTATTCTAATCATAGTGAAATGTTCTTCAGCATTGAAATATATCCAATTATATCAAATTGAACCACTTATCATTGAATCAATTTTCTTTCAACACAGCAATTGAAACCGAAACCTTTTAGTCTTAGACCACAATTGTTTACAGTCCGCTAAATTCGTCGCTATTGCTAACATACACGCCAAGATTTCACCAAGTTCCCATTGAATCACCATTATAACGTAAGGAGGACGGTGGCGCTTGTGAATATTACAATTTTATCATAAATTAAATCTAATTTAGAGTAAGATAAAGGAATTACACATCCAAATGCAAATTATTTACACCATTTGACAACAAAATTCTTAACAGTATGCTTTTAAGATGAAATATCAAGGTCCTCTCCGCCAGGTTCTAAGCGTCATAAAGGTGGTGTGTAACATATATATTTTCAAAAACTTGCAAAAAGGTCATTGACATACATTTAAGTTCTCCCTTACTAATACTGATCTGCAACATTTTTCCCTGTGATATATAATTTGAATATATTAATAATGTAATATCTCATGAAATGTTTACGTATTAAAATGAACAAGGCTGGAATATATGTCTGTTAAAATAGTTAACCTTCAATAAGAAGCTAGTTACTTTTGGGCATTTATTATGCCACAAAACATATTTTTAGTCATCACCATTTATTTCATTCATCGTTTTTGGCTCCTTTTCCCACCGTGAATTGAGTTGTATGCTATTTCTGCTGTTTTACAATGGAATATACAAAAAAAAAGAGTTTATCTTTTGATTATGGAGTGCGACTTATATTTATGTAGTTCTCTCCATCGGTGTTTTTTATCCTTTTGCTCTCCCCTTCGGAAAACTTCGATTGTATTTTATCGCGTTGAAACACCCTGGTATAAAAGGCTCTATTTGCATGAAATTCATTTGTTGCACCAGTGGGAACAACAAATCTTGAAGAGGACTCAAGATGTATGCTAAAAAAGACCTAAATTGTCTTCACTCAAGAAATTCAAGTCACATACAGGAGGAGATGGAAGAATATATACAGTGCTTCGGGGATACTAAAAATGCTGTTTGAAAAGCTGTAAATATAGTAGCATTAAATAACGAGGAGGAAAGACAAAATGATTGGTTTTGAAATACTCCACATGAAGAAATATTTTGTTATATTTTAAGATATTAAATTGCAACTTTTATGTTGGGTGTATAAAAAAGAAAGATTTGCGATTACATTACTTTCTACATTGATTTGATACAGATTAAATTTGAATACTTAATTTGCATTTGAGTGGAAATCGCATTATATCTAGAGATCATTGTAGACTAGTGGAAATGGTCATGAGCTCGGTCTCTGGGACCCGGGTTTGAGTCATGGTACCTCTAAAGATCCGCCTTGTAGAGGCGATGGTGCATTTTAAATCTGAACACTTTAGTCTCTAACTATTGAAATCGAGAAAAATAATTACTTAATAATTTTCTGCAATGATCATCAATGGATTAAATTAATCAAAAAATTAATATATTCATGGATTTGGAATATCTATTTAAATAATTTTTCTTTTCATTTCCCAATCAAGCATTTTTTAACTCGATAAAGAGTATAAATTATGACTTTCAATCTTTAAAGTTAAAATAAATTTTAAGAGTTGTTTAAATAAAAAATATACAACCTCAACTGTAATATATTCTAAAGTGGAAATTTTATAATAGATTTTCTCTAAAATAACTCTTATTAAACCACTTTTATTAATTCAATTATTTATATTAGTGCATTAACTAAACTTTTGAAGTAGCTGCTAATCTCCATGTCTAGCCAAGCTAGACCAAGACCATGATTTCACTCACAATCAAAAAGTACAACACCATTAGAGGGTCTTTATAAAGATTTTTTTTGTAAGCTCCAGGCAGTCAAGAATGTGCTATGGAGATGCCTGATCAGCACAACACCTAACTGAAGTCAGAAGAACTTTGTTTCCATCCTTAAAAGTCAAAGTTCGGAAGTGGCCAATCAGGAAACGAGTTAGAATAGTTTGTTCCTGCCTATTGTATTGAAGGGCAAGATAACCACTAGGACGTTTAGGCTCATACTAGAGATGAACAGGAGGAACAGTAGATTGCTTGTTGTTGATGTAGGTGGAGTGCTGTTCTGAATAGATGAGAGGGGCTGAGTTCCTATTGAGTTGAGCTGCGCCATCTTTAACGTTAACTAAGCTATATGTTCTCAACGTGGATGATAACGCCCCCTTGTGGGCGTTTGAGGCTTTCAAGGGTAGTAAAAGACCCAAAGAAAGTTAGGGGGCATTAAGATGGCATGTAGGAGCTTCGGTAAAATAACCAAATAAGTCTTTAAAAAGTAAAACACGTTTATTATATACTAACAAAAGTAAACTTTAATACTGGTTAACGTACATTAATTATATGTATTTAAATCATTTCTATCACGCACGAAATTTTGCATATTACGGTAGTTCGGAAAGTGGATGAAAAACTTAAAACTTACTTTACATTTAGACCTGCATTAAATTGAATGATATAGTACATTTTAATCTACGTAGAGTATGTGTTGTCTTCGTCTGTGAGCAGTAGGAAAATCGTTTCGTCCACTGCATTTCATTACGTATATTATCCAAGAAATATAATTACATATGTTAACCAGGAATTAAAGTGTGATTCATTAAAGGCTAAAAATCGAATTTTTTAATTTTGAAAGCAGTAGTTTATTAGTAATTACTTCATGTCATCAAAACCTTTTTTCAAAAGCTTCTTTAAAACAGGTAAACTAAAAATTTTATTCCACTCTTTTAAATAAACAAGAAATTGAATAGCGTTTAAATTCCAACAATATCCTATCTAAAACTAAAATATACAACATTACTCATTTAAATGCATTTTTAGTAATAGGTTTTTCACATTCACAAGTAAAAATTTGGAGACTTTATAAAAAAAAAATTGAAAATGTGTTCTATTGGTAATAGATTATTATTTTAAAATTAATTCTTGTTTTCACACACCATGTATTATGTACGATCTTATTTCTCTTGAGTGAGAGGGGGTGATATCGATATATTTGACAGAAATAAGGGTTGGGAACCTATGAACTAAACTAAACTCAGTGGCGCAACAGCCCATGAGAGCTTAAGACCTACTGTGCCCATCTCGGTATTCGTTACCTTGGGTGATATTAGTAAATTAGTTCTGCAAGAAATCCGTCATTGAAGAGATCTAGAAGCAAAATGTATAGATACCGAAAATTATATTTTATTAACTAATAAATATTGTGTGGTGAATTTCTTCAAAAATGAACACAACTTTTACCACTTGCCACATCACCAATTATAAAACTTGGAATAAAATATCTGATACAGCTTCTGTTTAATTAGATGCCAGTTATTTCCCGCCTTATGTCAACTTTATTCGTTAACGATTTTAGGTATTCTATTTGATATGGAAAGAATGGGCGGGAAAACGACTGTCCGAAATGTTTTAATTTTTTTTCTCTTCCCATTGCAAATCTTTTATCTCTAACTCTGCTTTGATACTCTCTTTTTTGTGCTTTTTTCCCCTTTTTTCTACTATTATTCATTTCACAGAAGCTTACATTTTAATCTTTCTCTTTTACTTAACAAACATCTGTTGTTTCTATTTATTTTATTTTATCTATTTCTTTGCGCTTTTTGTTTATTTTGATAGCAGAAAAGGGAAAGAAATGGTTTTTTTACTTCTGCTTTCTTTAGCCTATCTCTTCTAAAAGAAAATAATTTTGCTTTTCATTTTAATTGAAACAATTCGTATACGTGTATTTTATTGACTGAAATTTTGACAATACAACTTTCCCTCAAAGAGATAAAGTAGCGCGTTGTTTCATAATGAGAGGGATAGTAAGTAATATGTATTTGTCATTTGATATTTTCGTGTAATGCAGTTAATTAAAACATGTAGGATGTATGAATTAATTTAATATTTCCGAGCTGAAAACATTGCTATAAAATATTTTGTCGTTGAAACTTATTAAAAAAATGACGTCCAGCATCGTAGAGAATCATTGAGAAGTATTAATTTAAACGAGATATGTTTATATATATACTTCCTGTCGAATGAAGAAAATGTGCATCGAAAATTTTACTATACAATAATTGACATGTGAAATGCAATTTATTTTCACCAACGAGTTACACATATATGTAATTTTTCATTACGTAGAACGTAAGAATGTTTCACTTTAATGTAAATTGAAATGTTAATTATTTCTAAAATTTCAATATTATTTTAAAATATATTTTTTATTTAATTTTTAAAAGTTGTATGTTAGTTGAAAAGAAAACTAAAATTTGGGACATACTATATTACAAATTTTGTTTCTTCTATGTGTATATGTATTTACCAATTAATAAATTGAGAATCGAAAACAAAAATAAAGAATAAATATTTAATACTAGCTGGTATACTCGTTCTTCGCACTGGTGAATTGAAAATTTAAGCAATACAGACTGAAGGATAAAGAAGTTTTTAATGAATTAATTTTTAGTGAATTTTGTAAATTAAACAAAAAGAAAAGAAGCTTTTTGCATATCTCAGCTGAACAAAAAACCATTTTTGCTAAATTTTAAGTCTGTTGATATAATAGCTGATAAAAAAAATTTTTTTTTTTACGTATAACACCCCGTAACTTTCTTATGGATCCATTTTTGAAAACACTTTCTACTCAGCAAAATTAACACATTGTTACAAATTCTGTGTAATATGCGCATTAAAATGTAAATAATTTGTATCTGGATGTGTAATACGTTAATATTACTTTCTAATGCATTTATTTTATGTTAAATAGCTGTTACCTGCGACTTCGTCCACGTGAAATTTAACAAAAAAGTGTTTGTTCAATTCGCAGAGTTTACGAAAACTTAATAATTATATATTCCACGTAAAGAAATACCTATGCTATAAGTATAATATCATTCTTCTACTTTGTGAATCAATGTTACTTTTCTGTTTTACTTTTTTTTCTTTGTTTTTTGTTGAGCAAAGTGTGAGAGGGTAGCATGACCTTTGATACTGTCGATGGGGTGAGGACTGTAAAATCATTGCAGTGTTTGGCAATGAAATAAACAATAGAGGTATGAAATTGACTTACCTCTATTTAAATGCGGAGCCTTGTGAGAAGTTAAAAGACGTAAAAGCCCAAAACTTCCTAATTTAAGTTTAAATGCTGTCTATGTTATGGAAAAATTGATGTTGCTGAGTGTTCTTGAGAAAGAATGAAATCATTGGAATGATTATAAGCGTTGAATGCAACAGTTCAAAACAGGTTTAAGTAGCATTTGGGTGAGACGAATCTGAAGCAAGGGGAGGGGGGGTCACGTGACCTTTGACACTGTTGAATGGGTGAGGACTAGATAGGGTGAAACGAACACAAACGAAGCCGCGAGCAAGGGGTAAGAAAGATGCATGACCTTTGACAGTGTCGATGGTGTGAAGACTGTTAAAATCATTAGAATCAGATATGAACGGGAAAATTTGCGAGTGTCAGTAACCTAATTAAATAAAAAAGTTTGATATAAATGCTAGAAACGTTGAGACACAGAAGGCTCGCGAAATAAAACAGTTCCTATTGACTAAAAATAATTCCCTATTGAACTAAATAATCCCTATTTGAAACGGATAATGTTCACCATTTAATTCGTTTTAATTTTATTTTCGCGGAACCCTAATTTTTTTTTCTATAATTAAAGTAGCCCAAGTTACTCCTTATAACATTAGCTATCTACCAGTGAAATATTCGTCAAAATTGGTCCAGCCGTTTCAGAGATTAGTCGGAACAAACAGACACACAGAAAGACAGACAAAAAATTTAAAAATTGATTTTTTCATATAAGTACCGTATATACTTTTTAAATGAATTTAGTAAAAAGCTGTTAATTTCAAATTACAAACAGACACTTCATTTTTATTTATATGTATAGATTTTTTTGCATTAAGTTGAAATATTATAATTGAACATTTTCATTCTCAGTAGCTTTATATGCATTTCCAATTCTTTAATTAATAAAGAAGTTGTTTTAATAGGAAAATAATCATCACATTTAGGTAATTTTTAGAAGGCAACTGTGTTGAGTCGTTGGACATTGTTGATTTTAATATTAATTTATAAGAACAAAAGAATTAATGATTTGACAAAAAGACTTTGCATTGATGTTGACTATAACTTCAGAATAAATCTGTTTATATATTATTGGATACAAGAAACAAATGTTCAAGGTCATATTTTCAGAATCTTTACGTTTAATTAGGATATGTTGATTAACTAATGATATGTATTTTAAATTAGCTCTATGAACTAAAATTAGTTTAAATATTCCTTAAAATATTTATATATGTAAATACATTGCAGAGGCATAAGGTAAATTCAAAATGTCAGTGTCAAATGTGTTGCTGAGTGAGGGAATGCTTTTAACGTCACATTATGAAGCAATAAAAGAAATATTGGCAACGGACCCTGTAACTCTGAAACATTGTAAAGAGAAGAGAACGATTTCAATCCGGCACCTTACTCTCCAAAGTCGCACTCTACATCTACATGAGGGTTTTAAACCCCAACAAAATTAATGTTTTTCAGCCGCTCTACTCAGCGAGTCTTCAGTCGTATTAGAACTTGTACCCACTCCTCAACAGTGCAACCAACGAGTTCGGGACCAGGACCACTAGGCTACTTTGCCTACTTATCATTTTATTACATTGCATGCTTTGATAATATTTCAGTAGAGTTTCATTGTCCGTGAAATCAGTAAAATTGAGATATTTCTAATGGACTGCCGACTGATGATTAATTATTGCCAACCTAGTATATTCACCGGAAGCCGGTATCTTTTTATAGTGGGGCACCAAAACGGGGGATACCAAGCGCTGTAAGTAATTTTTTACGCTCAGTTTCCTCCCTAGAAGAAGATACCAGAGCTCTGACGATGCGAACCTGTACTACGCAGAGAGTGCCCAAGCAGATAGCTAGGGATCTTTTCCATGCCGTATAATGATACGACATGGCCACTGTCGATTTTCTGCATTATGAAAATCCACCGATTTGGGCCGGGGTCTAACAACAAATGTAATTCTAATAAAAAAAACTACAGGTTGCAAATAAACATTATACCATGCATCTGAAATGCATTAATACGAAACAGGACAAATAATTTAACTATTTCGTTTATAGAATTCATAGTTTCATATGGGTAACATCGATTTATTTGATTTTCTACCTTGGATGTTTCCTGATTAACTTCCGACAAAGCTCCCGTCACACTTATTTCAGTTAACCCTTCTCTTGGTGGTGCGATCTCTTTTCATGCTTGTGTATTTCCTTCTCTCCACATTTCTGATAACCCTAATATGTCATAGTGTAAAGATTTGCTCACACACATCAATTCTTGAAGTTAGGGTAAAGAACGTCCTTCGATGAATTGGACACTCTTTGAATGATATACTAATGCTCGGATTCCTTAGTTATTGATACTTATATGAATATAATTCATATAAGTACATATTTCAATATGTGTGATCCATTAAATGACGTATAGTCAGTAAAGTTAGAAGCAGTGTGATATATAATTAATTTAATCATATTAAAATTTCGAATTACTTTCGAATGTAGTTAATTAAAAAAAGCATGAAGACTTTCTGCAAAGTAAAACAAGGACTTCACTTAGCAATTAAGACTGGTCCAAAATTCAGTTTTTTAAGCGAATTAAGTTACAAATATTAGTTGGCTCGGTGAGTTAGGGAGCCTGCCTTGTTAGTTTTAATGAAACCCAAAGGTTGCGGGTTCGATCCTGGTTGATGTTTACAGATGTTTTGAATGCTAAAATCATTGGTACGCATGCCATATGATTATAAGGCATGTGAAATATCCCTAAAGTATCATTTTGGCTCTGAAAATTGTCAGAAAAATTATATCTTAGCAATATTTATCACTCGACAAGAGCTTTAATTGAATATATTCAATCGTCAAAAACTTTCATAGCGGGAAAGATGATGCCACTAGATGATTTCACTACCGTGCGTACGGTTACATTTCCCTGCTAAGCTTAATTTCCCTTAAAAATTCATATGAAGTTTTAAATGCAATGAATTACGCTAAAACTTACAATTTAGTATCATTTATAGTATTTGAACATGACGTATAAAAATTTTCGCCATAATTAAAAAAACAATTGTGAATTTTAAAGAAAACATTTTCATTTTAATGAAAAAAAAATAACTTTCAAAAAATTGACAAAAATCCCATACATTTGCATGCAAATTTATAAATTATTAGAAAACTAAACCAACTTATTCAAAATATTAACAGAAATCCATATAACAATTGATCCCGAACCTCTAAATGTCCGATTCTCTCGAAAAATAAGCATGTGTAGTTGTTTATATATTCATAAATATTTCAGATCTAATTAAAAAAAACACTGGGCCGAAAGCACATATTGAAATTTAAAGTTTTAAAAACATTAATCGGGAAAAAAAGGTTCTTAACAAGCCATCTAGTGTGCTTGTAAAAACTTATATAAAAACGTTCCTAATTTTGATCACACCGGTGTAATCATGGGCCTACGAGCAGGAAAAGCTCAATCACATATGATACTGTGGGCCGTGGAGGGATAAAAGTGATCACATATGTGATCATGAACCTGATCGGGTTGACTGAAATGATGTTTATAGCAATAATTCTGTTAGTGATCACACATACATATTTCTTTATAGCATTATCAATTTTTTTACAGAGTTTTTTGAAATATCTGTATGTTAGTATGAAATTAATTCGAACTCTTAATAAATCCACAATCTCATATTTAGTTATTTAATCAATATACGATTCAGTGTATAAACAATTTTCTATGCATCCGTTATGATTGGATCTAAAATTATGATTTTAAAGCAATACTTTTCAAAATAATGTAAAAATATGATGGGCCTGGAAAGAAGTATAGCAAATATTTGGTTTCTTAGAATATTTTAAAATAGATCAACAAAATAAAAAAAAATATATGATTCTTGTGAATTCACGTAAAATGAATTCTTTAAAAGTTTTCCTTAGATTTATTTTTTTCTTCGAAAATTTTCTTATTTTTCTAGGAATTTTCTTTTCTATTTTACTCATCTTTGCTTCTATACTTCATCATAAATGCTGATAGCGTTTTAGAAGTTTGATACTCTTATGGTTTTTTCCCGCATTAAAGTTATATTACTCATTGGATAATTCTCTGAAAAATGATTCATCCTATTTAAGCAAAACAAAAACAAAAAATCACAAAAGTGTGCTAGGTATACCGAAAAGACAATTCTTGGAACAATCTAGCGCGAACCAATCAAAACACATTCTAAGAAATCCGAGAGAATATTAATACACACTCTTCCTTTTATTTTATTTTTCCATTTTCTAAATTTTTAAATTTGAATCGAGGAGTATTCGAGAATATAATCTGAAAAAGAAAAATGTGATTTTATGCATGAAAAATTTCTAATTGAAATTGATTTCAAGAGTCAGGAGCAGACAGCGATCTATTATAAATGCCTTAAAGTGATTTTAGGAAAAATATATGGACTATTTCTATTGGGTTATAAAAAAATTGAAGAAAATGATCCGAGTTTGAGAAGTTAGTTCTAGTTTGATGAAGTATGAGTCAATTCAATGGAAGAAAAGAAAAGTAAAAATATTTGATTCTTGGATGCTGCCATATCGAGAAAAAATATTTTATCTAAGCTTACTCAATAAAAATATTTGTTGTATATTAATACTTATATTAAGAAGCTGCATTATGGAACTTAAAACATATTTTTCTTTCATTACATTGGGGATCATTTATGATATCCATGTCTTTGCAGTAATATATAATAAAACAAAGTATTGCAGTTTTATAAAAGTAAAAATGGGTAAAAAATATGATTAAAAAGACATTGAAAGTATTCCTTTTTTCATGTTTATACAGTAATTTTATTTTAATGCTTTATTGCTTAGTTAAATACAATAATAGAATTGTAGATTTAATACAGCTGATTTACTCTCTTTTTTTCAGTAAAAAAGTGCTCCTTTTGTAACATGTTTTTTTAAATTCTTAACGTAAAATGATTATTTTAAGTTAACATTGATATTTATATATTTATTTAACTATCGGTAAAGAAATTACTGCTACAAAAAAAGCTTCTGTGAATGATGCTTCTAGTAATTCTTCTCTTATAATAAATATTTTGAAAAGTATTTCATACATTTTAGATTTTTGCTCAAATATTTTGAGATTTCTACAAAATTTAGCTTTATAAGCAAAACTTATTTTTAGAATTTTAAAATGCCAAATCTAAATTCAATTTTCTAGTCTATTTAAGATGTATTTTAACAGCTAAACTTATTATTTGCTTCATTTTTCACTTCAATTATTTTAAAGAATGACTTCATTTTTGATGACGTCTACACGTTCAAAGAGAGGTAAATATTTACTTAAAATGTTTAAATTAAATAAAGCATCTCGTATTGTTTAATCGAAATTTTAAAAAAAATGTATAGTCTTTGACATGAGTGTATTGAGTTTTCATTAGCAAAAATGTAAAGAAAGTAACTAAATCTGGAGTAGATATTTATTTATACAAGCATTATAATAAATAAAATTTGTAAATGTAATTTTAATATATAATGTATCAGGCTCGAAAAGTTTAGCTTCTAAATTAAGTAAGTGATAAATGAAAATAGAGTGAACTCTCTTTACCATCGCGTAAGGATTTGTAGGCAAATAAGCCTATTTAAAGGTGGAGCGAGCACAGACGAAGGAGAACGCATACTCGACAAAAATTAGCTGGTGAATCCTCGCCGAATTGTTGTCTATTTTTCTACTCGATTGCACGCCAAAGGGCCACCATGTTGGATTTTATGTGATTGAAGCAAAATAAAGACGTTATTCTAGAGATGATGCCCTCCTTATTTTACCATCAGGCCTGAGGCCTCACAATAGTGGGTAGGATTACGCAAGGAACCACAATATATGCCACGGAACCAAAAGAATGTACTTCGAAAAAAAATTTTGAACTAGCGACTGCATTGAAAACGATACTATCATAGAAGATGACTCTTTCTGGCAGGAGTCACCAGTCAATACTTGGAAATAACACTTTTTACCAAGAAAGTTAATTTAACTACAAAAAATTCCTTGGTCAAAATTATTAGAACACGTTACATATGAATACAATAACTTGGCACATGATGTTCCTGGCTTTCGGCCTGCATGTTTAATGTTTGGAACTTTTCCATAAGACTCGCCATTACCTAATCAAGTAAAATTAAATTATCCACCTATAAAACAAGCAAGATAAATTGCAGTAAACGGAACAATCAAATATTATAAAATAAATAAACAAAGATAAATATTATGTTGAAGCAAAATTTAAAATTGGAGATGTAGTCTTATATCAGAATTTCTCATACCCTCACATTCAAGTAAACTTCAAAGTCCTTCTAGTGGTCCTTTTAAAATTATCAACAAACTCTCAAATGTTACTTATGAAATAGATAAACCAAATCAATATACAGGAAAATTAACAGATAATGTTCATTCTACAAGATTAAAACCTTTTCATTCAAAATCAAATTTCCAATTATGCTAAATTCTGATTTGTATTTGTTGTTGAGTGTTTTCTCAAACATTGGGGGGAGAAGTGCATTGTTATTTTGAAAAAAAAAATACTAAAAGTTGCTTTTAAAATTTGAATTTAAGACTTGTTTATACTATGAAAATCAAAATTTTAATGTAATTAAATTTATATTGTACCTTTATACTCATTATGAACACATTATTGAAGACTATATTGGAAAAAATAACTTAATTATGGACTGTATGAAAACATGGTGATGAGGTCAATTTTATGATACATGATGTTATAATATATAATTTCATTGTGATTATTTGGGATATAAGTATATTCTGAAAGTTAAAAAAAATTATGTGATATTCTGAAGATTTTATTATGGTTGTGTGTTTTTGAAATAATTTTGCAGAGTAGTGATTCAAATGAAAATAATAATAAACAAAGAACTGTGAGATAAACAATAATTGAAGAATGAACATTGAACTATGATTTTTCAAAAATTTGTGGGTAAATAAGCCTATTTAAAGGTGGAGCAGGCACTGACGAAGGAGAACGCATACTCGAAAAGGCTTAGCTGGTGACTCCTTGCCGAATTGTTGTCTATTCTACTCGTTTGCGCGTCAAAGGACTGCCATGTTTATGTGAGTGAAGCAAAATAAAGACGTTATTACAGAGATGATGCTCTCCTCATTTTACCAGCAGGCCTGGGGCCTGTAATATATATAATATTTTTATTTGATTTTCTCTCACTTCATCATTCAGTTGAGGTCACTTTTCAATTAGATTTATAATTCGTATTGTTTAAGGAAGTGGGATTATCGTATTAATTTATACATATTAGCTTCATAGACAGTTAATTCTAATAAGTATTAATTCATTTATTGATTTAAATGATAATTAATATATTAATTTAATGGTAATTTATTAAAATATCATTAAGACTTTCACTGATTTTTTTCAGTTGAACAAAAAATATTTCCTGCGTAAATAATCTTCAATTTGGGAAAGTTTATAGGTAACAAATATTAAATGATTTTTTATAAACATAATGATTATATTACTTATTAATGTTTAGATTAGATAAGATTGTACTACATATAAATATTAGATTTGATCTTGAACCATAATACATGCATTTTGCTGGTACATAGCGGGATCAAATCAAAAACTTCGTGATAACAATTAATGGAAGTATGTGTGTGTGTTTTACTTGTTGACTCATTTCTGAAAATATTTGATATTTTATTTGTATAAACAATTATGTATTGAAAATACTCCAAAAATTTAAATATTCCCAGACAATATTCAAAATATTAGAATAATTGTAAGATTTTGCGGATTGGTTAAAATTCATAATAAAATTTGCATAAATAACGCCTCTGTATAGCTAGTATTTATGCAAAGCTTTGTTTAAGAATCAGTTTTAGTCGAGAATTCAAAATGGGTCACAAGCGAAAAGCATACTACTGGAATCTAATAACTAATTGCAGTTGCACAATTCTGGTTCTTAGCACTAGGGACGTAGGCAGCTGTAGGTTGCGATAAAAAAAATTATCTCCAGAAACTAAGGCAGAATTTTCCGAGAATTTCCAAAAGTTCTATGTTTAAAAAGAAGTTTATCAAATTTTGTTCATGAACGAACTATTACACTAGGGCAGGACAGAATGCTCAAACATATATCGGGAAACAACCACTTCAGATACACGAGATTTATAAGTAGAAATTGTCGTGAACAAGGGATGGATGCTTCAACATTTGCCCCACTGCGACGGTATCATAAACTTTATTTTTAGTCTTTTGTGCCCAAGACAAAGTCATACCGTACTTGCAAGCAAAAAAGTATACGAATAATGAAGTGCAAAGACAAATTTCAAAGAGGTATTGAAGACTTAAAATGGCACATGCGTATATGTTTTAACGAGCCAATGCTTTGCGTTTCTCATGGTCTTCAGGGTGTCCGTGTTAGCGCTTCGTAAAAAATAAGATGATCTTATAACAGTCTCCTGAAAGGCTTAAGAAAGTTTAACAATTATATCATGATTTTGGAAGCATAGCTCCTACGGATTCTTGAAAACAATGTATTTTGAAAGAAAAGGTAAATTCCGAGTTTTTTTCACGGACTTATTTGGGCATTTTATAATCATAGCATCAGATATATTTGTGGATGATATTAACTTCCCACAAGTGTCTGAAACTTACTTCACGTTAAAAAGACAATTGCTTGACAAAGAAAATAAAATTAAACACCAAATCCTTGCTTGATCTATTGGACCGATGTATATCCCATTGAACATATGTAGAGAAACACTTTCAGCATTTAGCACCAATGGACAAACAGGAACTCGTGGAAAGCGTTAAATCCCTTTAAGTAGCATCTGGAAATTAACGCATATTATACAAGAGTGCATACTTGGTATATATTTAAAATTATTCATGTTTACGTAAAAAATATTTCTCGGGATAGATAATTAAAACTCTCCACGGAGCAAATAGATTAAGCTTGCCAGAAAAGTTTTAATAACGATGCTTTTTCATAGCTCACAGAAACTTGGTAACCTGATTTTTTTAAGGACAGCAGTTGATTTTTTTTTTCTGTTTAAGGAAAATTTTATTTTTTACTTAATAATATGCCAAAGGCTCTAGAATATTTCAACACATTTAAAAGAAAACAATTTTTCTTATTTAGCATTATAATTAAGTAAAAAAATACATACTTAAATTCCCAAAACATTTTCTTTTAACTCTAGTATGCAATTAAAAAATATTTTTGCAATACTTCTCGACTACTGCTTGTTTTAAAAAATAAATAAACAAGGAAGTAATGCATGAATCTTTCTTAACAAAACAAGCAACCTCTGAAGTAATGAAAGTAATTTTTGGATGATAAAATATTAGACGTTGTTCTATCGAAGAAATCGTGTTTTTAAAAAATTTTGGTATTTAAGATTACATTATAAAATTTTACTTTTAAGAACCATAAATATGGCTTATTAATGGCTAGAAAAAGCGCAAAACTTCATACGCGTTTTTAATCGACAACTCCCTTTGAAAGCTTTGTAATATAACTAGTTATAAACGTAGGATTCTTGAATCACACATACTCGCAAGTGAAAAAGCATTATATCAGTCATCTATTTCTTTATATTAAATTTTACAAACAATTGGTCTTCATAATTTTATCGCTTTCTTTATGTTATTGCTAATACCACCTGTTTAATGGTGTAGATGAAGGCCCGAGAAATTCATCATGGTCAGGGATTGTTCTATGTATGTCGTTATCCGTAGTTTTGATCACCATACAGGGGAAATTAGGATTTGGTTCGGTTTTACCCCAATTTCTTGGAGAGAGAATCCTGGATGTGGTCAGGGGCTGTTTTCTCTCTTTTCCATCAACCAACATCAGGAGATTACCTGTAGCTCGATGGTTATTTAGAATATAAACATCTTAGAATATAATTTTCTCAGGAATTCAAACCCGCGTACTAAGGCATAGCAGTTAGCGTCGCTGACTACCATTCCAAATGGTGGTGCTATACCTTTATAAATTATACATATGCTTACAACTCGCTTAACTTAAAAACGAAAATCGTTATTTCTTTTCCAGACCGATTTTCTAATTGATGCTTAAATTAGAAGTACTTCGCCAGAAGGCAAAGCTTAGAAAAATTAATTTCATTGAGAAAATAAACTTTTATAAAATTATTATTAAGTAAGAAACTGGTTTTAGCCATGTATACGAGAATGTGGACTTAGCCCATTTTCGGACAGAAAAAAATGCCCCAATTTTTGTAAAAATTTGTGACATTGTAACTCATACAATTTGTTCATAATATGGTGTTTTTAAAATTTCAAAATATTTCATAAATAATCAGTTTTTTTAACATGTAAAAGAATAGCTCATTTAGATTACGATATAGGAAAAAAAAAGCAGAAACACACATTTTATAAAAGAAAAAATATTTCAACTCGGATAAAAATGAATAATATGATAAAATAAGTAATTTTCTACAGGTCAGGGGAGCCAGAATATAATATTAATGCTTTAGTACTTTTATATCTAAAAAAATATTCTAAATTTGGGTCTTATTCTGTATCATTAGCCGAAGGCAGCCTTAAAAAGTTTTTAACACTTTAATAAAGTATTTCAAAAATATTTAAAATGCAAGATTTATTCTTTCATGAACCGAATCGAAATGCTGCAGTTGTAATGGTTGTGAAAAACAACGAATTTGAACTGAAGTAACTGAATAAATTTAAAGTGCTGTATAAGATATGAAAAATCAGAGGGGATCCAAAACTCGACTAATAATAACTGGTGTACTGATGAAGTAGGCAACAATTTACATTTCATAGTTTCTCTGAAATTTCTAAAATTTAGTAATAATTTATTTATTTATTTTTTGAAAGTGGTAGCTGATACTTTAACTGTAATGTAATAATGTACTTTTAGTGTAGTGTATAATATACAGATAACTTCCGGTTTTTAAATTTTATACTTACTAAAAAATCTTCTCCGCTAAAAGATGGGTTTTGTGAAAATCGTTTCCTAAGTGGCGTTACGGGAACTTAAAGAACGTTATAGATAATTATTTCCATTTTAAAAATATTAGACGTACAGTCTTGAAATTTGGTAAGTGAATTCCTTTCATGGTGTAGAAATCCACTACAAAATAGTTTTGGGGGAAATTGATCCCCAAGGCTCACTGAGGGGGATTAAGGGGCGTAATATATAAATATTTCCGCTTTTCAACTAATAGAACCACCTGCTTGAAAATTAGAAGGTATGTTCCGTTAATAGAGTAAAGTTCCTTTTACAAAGATTTTTGCGAAAACGGACCCCCAAAGGAGTGGGGTTACGAGGGATTAAGGCGTGTTATAGAAAAATTCCTGTTTTTGAATGTGACTCATTTACTTGAAATTTGTTGAGCACTTTTCTTTAGTTGAATAGAGTTCCACGAAGAATGGATTTTACGGAAATCAACTCTAGGGGGAAGCGGGAAGAGCTATTCGGGCGTATTGATAGGCAAAATTCCCGTTTTTGAACTGCTATAAATATAATAATAAAATTTGGTTTGCATGCTTCTTTTGTTGAATTGGAATCTGCTAAGAATGCTGTCAACGATGTATTTATGAAAAAAATTCCGTTTTTGCTCTATTAGATTTAGAATTAAAATTTAGCACGCATGTTTATTTTATGGAGTAGAGATCCACTGAAAGTTGCTTTGGTGTAAATCCACTTGATTATTAGGTTAAGTGAGCGAAAAAAAAAATTTCTCCTTCTATTTTCGATATAAATAGAAATTAGATATTATAATTTATGTTCTTTTTATATCAAGGGGTGAGGTGTAACAGCTATAAATATATTTTTCAATAGAATCGAAATCTTAATGCTAGATATCAATAATTAATATATATGTAAACAGTATACATATGTACAACATCGTGAAATACCCAGTTAAGCGGGTGGGTAACGGCAAGTAAAGAGTGTTTTTTTTCCAGGAATAGAAGTTTAAGTTGGTATTACTTTCCAAGATGGCGACCGATTTAACAGCTGTCAAGTTATTTATTCCCAGTTTGGTTTGGCAATTCATCAAAACGATCATCAAGCAAAGCGTAGATTCGTTGAATTGGCCCAAAACGAGATTGTCGTTGTTCACGATTTTCATAAGCGAATTTTTAGCGATGAAGCGCACTTCTGGTTGAATGGCTACGTCAACAAACAAAACTGCCGCATTTGGAGTGAAGCTAATCCACAATTGTATGTCGAAACACCGTTACATCCAGAAAAATTGACTGTTTGGTGCGCTTTATGAGCTGGTGGAATCCTTCTTCAAAAACGATGAAGGCGACAACGTTACAGTCAATGGTGATCGGTATAGAGCCATGATTATTAACTTTTTCATTCCTGAATTGAACAATCATGATGTCCAGGAGCTGTGGTTCGAACAAGACGGCGCAACATATCACACAGCTCGTGCCACAACCGATTTATTGAAAGACACCTTTGGTGACCGCCTAATTTAATGTTTTGGACCTGTGAACTGGCCTCCAAGATCTTGTGATTTAACACCGCTAGACTATTTTCTGTGGGGCTATGTAAAGTCATTGGTCTATGCTGATAAGCCACAAACGCTTGACCATTTGGAAGACAACATATTGCTGATATACGGCCACAAATGTTGGAAAGTTTTCGAAAATTGGACGTCCAGATTGGACTACATCCGAGCCAACCGTGGCAGTCTTATGCCAGAAATCATATTTACAATGTAATGCCACAAGATTATTTTTCGAATAAAAAAAAAATTCATGTCAATCGAATAATACATCTTTGTTTTATTGCAATTTAAATTTCTATACCTCTAAAAATCCTATATATATATATATATATATATATAAAGACATAAGTATAATTAGTCAAGATTAATAGGAAATATTAGCTACAGTAGTACAACAACATACTCCTGGCCTTAAGAACCTTAAGCTGTAATTTGCCTACACTACTGAGGCGTAGGAAGATGAAGGAACAATATTTGGATAAATTTAAATATTACAAATACAATACACTATATTATTAAAATATAACTATATAAAATTATAGCCTCTCTCTCTCTCTCTATCAGTATTTACTAGTACTGTGCTATAAAGTAGATGATACAGCAACCAATTATGTTTCCCGCTCGATACATAAGAAAAATTATACTATCGCATACATTAAAATTAGTGAATTATGATAAAATAATTTATAGATTTATATATATATATATATATATATATATATATATATATATATATATGGTCAGTGGTGCCCATGAAAGCAAATCTGTCTTTAGTTATCTTCGCGAATTTAATTGTTCATTACTATTTTAAAATTACAGATCCTCATTTAAAATAACGTCGTTCATAATCGTCTCTAACAGACACGAGGGTTTTTCGTAATTTTTTTGTATTATCATCGTCTCCTTCTTCCAGACAGTATAGCTCCGACTACTCTGTGCTCGCTGTTAAGAATGCGCTGGAAGTTTCAGTCTACGTTGTGGCTTGGCAATATCTGCGGCACCAAATATATTTCGGTAGTTGATACTTTAACTAATGTTATGCACAGCTATGTCCTAATTTCTAAATTTATACTAATTAAAAGGCTTGATTCCAAGGAAAATACAACACAGACCAACGTTCAAAAATATTTCAGACCAAAATTGGATAATTATCAATTCATCGAAGCGTTTAATTTTACTTTATTAAAAAAAGGTAAATTTATGTACCCAATTTTCAATCCAGACAATAAAGAAATTCAAGCATTTATTTTTCAATCCATGCAGATTTTAGTGCTGTAGTTTTTGATACAGTGGGGTTAACGTTTATGTGTTAATATTTTTTTTACTTGAATAGTTAAAGAATCAAATCAAATACGATCTCCTTAATTTACGTCGCTCTGAAAAGCAACACAATTGACATTCGCAAAGGTTCTCGTAGTTTTGAATCCATGTCAAGGAAAGTGGATAATGACTAAGAAGGCAATCAGTTCTCGTAACTTCCACACCACACCAACGGGAGGACTTTAAGTCAGGACACACTTGACGAGCATCAGCCACTCTGCATTAAGTTTTCAATGGGACCAGTTACGATGTAGTAAAAATAATTAAAACTGTTTGATTTGATGCAAAATGTTAAACGCATTAGCATAATGAAATTCTATTCATTTCGCTGTAAAAGGAAATGCATTTTTTTACATATCTTGTGATTTAAAATATAAGATAAGTTGGATGAAAATGAACAAAATAAATTCACTGTTAACGACTTTGTAAAAAAAAAGAGAATTTAATTAAGCCAAATATGTATATACACGTTTATTAATATTTGATAGACAGTGTGTGTGTGTGATTCTATTTCCTTTTCTTTATTTATATTCCAACTTTTATTTGATTTTCGATGCAATGAGTACATTTTAAAAATTTCTATTAATTCACTCTCGACCTCTGTATATATATATATATATATATATATATATATATATATATAATTACACAGATAGCTATAGAACCCAAGTATAACTATTCAAGATAGGGAATATTAGGCACCGTAGTACTATAACAAACTCCTGGCCTTAGGTACCAAGATTGCAGGTTTAAACAAGTTTTAGGGCTAGCCAACCTTCACCTGTAATTTGTCAATACAATGTGCCAAGAGGAAAGGAAAGAATAATATTATGAGAAATTTAAATATTACAAAAAAAATTATAGCCTGCTAGTATTCAAAGTATAGATTTAAAGTCGATGCAAAAGGTAAATAATAAGACTTACTTCGTGAGTATATCAACCAGTTATGTTTTCCGCCAAATGCAACAGAGGAATATCAGTACCGCATAAAGTTAAAAGTTATGATAGAATAATATAAAGTCTATATATATGCACGTTTAAAAACCATAAATATATATTGATATAAATATTTGTGGAAAATAAATGGTTACAAGAATTATTTAGATAATATTAATGTATTAAACATTGGTGCCATCTATTGAATAACTGTATAATTAGTTAAAAATACTAGTGTTAAAACATAGTGTGAACAATAGTTATTGATACATATTGTACATCACTGAGAACTATTAGAATTATAGTGTAAAGAAAGTTAGCAGGATATCCATTTTCAATACATTGTTTAATAAAGTTATTGAGATTTAAATATATATTATCTTTATCGCTAACTAATACATTATTACGATAAACAGTTAAAAATAATATTTCTATAGTTACAGATAAATTTGAATTAAAAAGGCACTTTAAGAATGTTAAAATTAAAGGCATATCTTTTATCATAAATATTGCTATGTAATTTCAAATCCTTAATCTACAATGTTACATCTAAGTAATTAATTTTAATAGGATTATGATTAATTTTAACTAAGTTTAAGTAATACGAATAAAAATTAATTTTGGGATTAAAATTATCATTTTTACCAAAAATAACTAAATCAATATATCTAAAAATTTATTAGTCATTATTAATAATATATTTATATTCCTAAAAGTGTAAGTATAAATTAGCCAAACTATTGCTTGCTGGGCCTCCTTGTGGCAAGCCTTTATTTTGTTTATATAATGAACCATTAAAATTAGCGTAATTTTCTTTTAAGACTAATTCTGTGAGAGTTTTAAATTTGTTCAAAGTAATATTAAGACTATAAATACTGTGGTTTTCTAAAATTACTTTAATAATATCATTGATATCAATGGAATTCAAAAGATCTCCAAATTCCAAACTGAACTGAATAAATATTTTCATTTTAAAAAAATCTATAATAGCTTTACTATTTTTAATTATAGCTTTATTACACTGCTGATAAATAAAGTTTCGTATAATATTATGAAGTAATTTGTCTGCAGTAGTAATATATGTTTTAAAACCATTTGTCACAGTTCTAAATTTAACAGAACTTTTATGGAATTTCGGTGTTAAATATATATATATATGGAAACTTAATTTTAGGAACTTAAAAACCTAATTTTTATAAATAGAGCAATAATACGATAACTAATTTCATTATTTGAGAAATCTAATTTTTTAAAAGATTCATTGTTTAAAAAGTGTTCATTAAGCATATTATAATAAAAATACTTACAAATCACAGCATAGTTACCAGGCACTTTATCTATGTAAACTATGATAAAATTCTTTTGTAATTCATAAATTTTCTGTTTTATATCTTTAAAAGTAAATTCATAATGAGAATGGTAGCTAAATTTCATAAGGTCTTTATAAGGTTTAAGGTATTGTGTGTATATATATATTTAAGGTGTTTTATATATATATTTAAGGTGTTTATATATATATTTAAGGTGTATATATATATATATTTAAGGTGTATATATATATATTTAAGGTGTATATATATATATATATATTTAAGGTATATATATATATATATACATATTTAAGGTGTATATATATTTATATTTATAGGTATATATATTTATATATATAGATATATTTAAGTGTGTATATATATAGATATATTTAAGGTATATATATATATATATATATATATATATATATATATAAGGTAGATATATTATATTGTTCAAATTTTCAAACGTTAATAAACTACCTTCTATTCACCCATTCAAGTCCAAATAAACTTTTTAAAAATTTGTAGGGGATGAGACCTGATGTTAATACAGTTTTAAAAATATTAATTCATTAATTCAATTAAAAAGTGAATAAATAGTAACAAATAGAAAAAAAATAGTCCAACAGCATACACAGAAAGAAAAATCGTTCGTTGAGTCATTGTAGCGCAATGGGAGAAGGGCGTTGAATTTTTATCCAAATGTTATGGATTCGAATCGCACTTGGTGTTGCATAATTTCTGAGAATGAGTTTTCTTTTTTTCTATATTATTTTATTATAATAATAAAATTTTACTAATGAAAAAATAGTAAACAAACAAAAATAGGGCAACATTTCATATAGAAAAGAAAATGGAAAGTTGCAAGGACAATTGATTATATTTTGTCCCTTAATATTTTGAGTCTGCCATATGTATAAACATATTTATATCAGTTGTAACTATTTAATAAAAAATAACTAAAATAAAATTTTTCTTTGTTGACATAAGTAGGAAATTAATTATTTTCCCCCCTTTATCATTTGTTATGTTTAAATGTATGTTTTGCCTTTACATACGTACATCTATGTTAAAAAGCAAAGCGAAATCAAAACTCAAACTATTTTTAATACTTTAATACTGATTCATATTTTAAACTTTCGGAAGAATTTAATTTTTTCTCCCGAGGATGTCATGCTATATTTAACGCCAATAAGACTAATTATGAAAACTTTAATCAAAATGAAATCGTCAAGTAAGGCGAAAAACAAATTCTTCTTTAACTGGACAGTAAAACTGCATGTTCTTAAGGCTTAACCTTTAAAAAAGTTTTTTAAGTCTCTTGCAGATATTAGTGATTAGAGTAGTTAGTTGATTTGGAATGGTTCCAAGTAACCCGCACCAGATTCTTTCGAACTCGTTTGTTCCAAATTTTGTACAGCTTCCGTTAGTACACTTAGCGCATTGTTTCCAATGTTTACGACTTCAGTTGAATTATTTCGCAGCTTTGAATAGTTCCATGTTTATGTCCAGGTGCAAAGTTTCTCTGAGGCCTTGGACAGTTTCCAAGCGCAATACTCTGGGGATTTAAGCTCAATTTTACACATTAAATAATTTTTCTTTCTTTGTCAGTCACGCTAAAAGGGAATTGTAAATGCTTTCCCACGTAACTTAAATTTCTCTCGCGAGGATACAGTAACTGATCGTAAAAACTCCTGTCTATGGAATGAGAATGGCAATACATATAGAAACACGCTGCTTGAAGTGTTTTGTTTCGTATTGCGGTATCAATGATCTATTTTATATTGCTCTTTCGTTTGCAGAAATAAATTTTATTTAAAGTACATAATATTTTAGATTATATTTACTACTTTTAAAAGTTGTTAGTTCAATTTATTTTTACATTTAATCAACCTCAATTTAAAATTGACTTCTTACAAATGCACTTGACTTACTTCTGTGAGCAGTAAACATCGTGTGGTACTTGTGGTGGACAGGAACACACACACACGTATATCTTTTCCCCGCAATCATATGACGTTCGTGCCTACGATTTTAGCATCCAAAAGATATAACGACTCTCACCGGGACTGAACCCACACCCTTGCGCTTATGAGGCGGGCAGTTTACCTTTAAAACACCAAGCCAAGATCTTTTAGAGTAACTATATGGATTTAATTTCTCTAAATTGAAATGTTTTTGATTAACATGAGTGTGTTAATGCTTGTATCGAAAATACTCTAATCTAAAATTAAAAATTTGCAAGAAAGAAAATGTTTAGTTGATCTGAATAATTGCCACTGAATCCTCATGCTATGTATTTTGCCACATTAATGATTAGGAAGTATAAAAAGAATAAAATATATCTATGTAACAAACGGTAATTCTTTATTTCTCTCTTGCTTTATATTTATGCTTTTATTAATGATTTATATTAATGCTCGAGCACGCGCGCGTGCTTTAATTTATAAAAATTATCTGTAATTTTAATTATGGAAAGTTCTGGAACTTTCGATGGCAATAGATAAGGAGATGGAATATTGAGTTTGAAAAAAATAAAGTCTTGAGCTGTATGTGGCAAGAGTGGTTGGCATTTTTATTTCCGTGTTAAAACTGGTGCCCACACCCGTGGCCAAAAAACTACGACCCCGTAGAAGCAGAAACCGTCGCTGTGACGAAACGCTGCAGAAAAATGAAAATTTAACCGTCTCTGTAAACCTTACTGTCCCGGAAAAAATTACTGGTATTGCGCCGCAATCCTTCTAAAGCAAGAGAAAATCCCTGGAAATCGAGAGAGAAAGTGAATCATCCTGACTTAACTTGCCTGAAGAAAAGAAAAAAGAACATCTATTTCCTGTTAAAAGTTTTTGCAATAGTGTTTTGTGCATTTTTCATATACAAGTGATAGCAATCCTTCTACAGTGTGTTAGTGCTAGGAATAGTTTTATTATTTTATTTCATTGATTTTTTGGTATTCTTATGCAATGATAATTCTTAATTTTGCTGTATATTAATTTATTTCTTGTGAGATAACGTTTCCTGATTAATATTTTGTGAATTGCACATTAATAGTTACTATTTTGTTTGATATTTTACTGATTTCCTATTGAATTTAGGTAACATTACATGCCTGATTATTTTAGTTTTGTTTAGTATTTTCATTGCAATGAATTTTTGTATCATTGCAGCTGATGATTCCTAAATGTTCTTTATATTATTTTATTATTAGAATTAATGTTCTTTGTTGGTATTTTGAATATGTTATTAATTTATTTGCCTATTTTAATTCTATTTTGAAGTGTATAATAATTTATAAGATTTTAAAGCTAGCCATATTTTAAAGTGTATTCCCATATCTGTAAGAGCTTTGGTGGACAATAAGGCCTGGACCTTAGTTATTTATTTTATTTATTTGAAACTCTTAAATTTCTTAGTCATGTCATTTCTGGGAAAAGGGAAAAAAGCTGATATCATTAAGCTTGCTATTGAGTTAGGTGAATGTGAGTCAAATGGAGAAGAGCTAAAAATAATTGAATTAAGGAAAAAATTTTAACAAATGATGCTTATAAGGAAGACCCTGAATTTGTGAAAAGTATCTTTGAGGGAATCGTATCAAATAGGATAGACAAGGAAAACAAACAAAAAGAGCAAACTCTGCGTGAATTTCAGCTGCAGAAAATACGACTGCAAAATGAGACTTAAAGAATCGTAAGTCCACAAATCCTACCCCAAACAAAAATTGAATTAAAAAAATTGCTACCATTATTCAATCCTGAAGTTGATAAAATGGACCTGTTCCTCACCTTATTAGAACGGCAAATGAAGCTATTAGATCTTGTTGTAGATCTGTGGGTACCCTATCTCATTGGTGCCATACCTAGTGATGTAACCTCCCTCATTGCCCGTGAGCCTGGGGAGAAATGCAGGAATTACTCCCAGATTCGAGGAATGCTTCTGCAACGATTCAAATTAACCGCAGAAAAATTCCGGGCGTTAATTTCACGTCACAGAAAAAGCCCAAATGGGATGTGGAAGGATAATTAGTTTGAAATCCGAGCATATTTTGAAGGTAGGTTCAATGAGCTTAAAATTGATTCCTTTGACGGATTGAAGAATTTGATGATTGCCGATCAAATGAAAAAGAAATGCTCTCCAGAGTGTAAGGAACATTACCTGGATATCTGGGAAGAACTTCTCTCCACAGAAATGTTAGTAGATAAGCTGGAAGCTTTTGACAACATCCGACGTTCCCTACCCAGTGGACCTAGGAGATGCGTGAAGGCAAGAGAAATCGTAAATGATGGAAGACAGGTATCTTTCAGGAAACCTGAACGCCCTCCCAAAAGAGAATATTCCCATCAGGTACCAAATGAGAGATCCCCTCTCTGATGCTATGACTGTGGGAAACAAGGAGTGATAAAATCTAAGTGCCCCAACTGCAACCTCAACGCCTCACACAGAATATAGAAACAACCAATCACATCAATGCTTACACAGCTCAGAACAGAAGCCCTCGATTGACCCTAATCGACATAACTTTCTGTGGAACAAAGGGACGTGTATGTGCAGACACAGGATCTTTACATTCAATTGCTGGGGAAAGGATGTTCCAGATATTTAAGGATAAGGGACTCCTTTTCCGGGAAACCACATTAGCAAGGAGCTTAGCAGATGGTCAACAGATCACAGGTGAGGCCCTCACAACCCAAGTAATGGTAGAAATTGAGGGGAGATCAGTCTTGACCAAATTCATAATTCTCCCAAAGGCAAAGGGAAATAGAACACTTCTAGGAACAGATTTCTTTAGTTCTGCTGGTTTGGTTCTAGATATGAAGAATACTTGTTGATACTTCTGGGACAATCCTACCCACAAGTATCGATTTAGTGAAGAATTAGACACCCCGTCTATAGTTGAGATGATGTCCAGCAACACCTACCAATTAAGAGAAGGGGAAGGTGAAAGTTTGACCTCTGTGTGTGTGTGTGTGTGCCCAGAAGGAGAAACTTAACCTCCTGTTCGAATCCCCTTCCAAAATGTCTTCGAATCAGGGGGAGAAGCAACACATATCTTGGAGCACCACATTTACACGGGAAATAGTTCTCCTATCTCTGTACCCCCCATACAAAATGTCTCCTGTAAAGTAGGAAGTTTTACGCTGATAAAAAGAAAAAAGCTGCTCCAACATATTAACCTGGAGAACATGTCTTTGTAGCATCACATCCGCTGAGCAACGCTGGGCAAGGAAGTAGTGGAAAACTAATGCCACGCAGAGACGGTCCCTACGTGATTTTAACACAAATGTCACCATCATCTGACGAGATTGCTAGTCTTTATAATCCGGGGGTACCTGTCGGTGTTTACCACACCTCTGCTTTAACTCCTTGTAATAATGACAAAGTAAAACCCCTTATTCCTCTTCGTAAACGTGGCCGTCCACCAAAGGTCCCACAGATTCCTGGTTCCTCGTCGGGATGCCGTCGAAACCAGAGGGGGAGGATGCAACAAATGGCAATTCTTTATTTCTCGCGTGCTTTATATTAATGCTTTTATTAATGCTTTATATTAATGCTCGAGCACGCGCGCGTGCTTTAATTTATAAAAATTAACTGTAATTTTAATTATGGAAAGTTCTGGAACTTTTGATGGCAATAGATAAGGAGATGGAATATTGAGTTTGAAAAAAATAAAGTCCTGAGCTGTATGTGGCAAGAGTTGTTGACATTTTTATTTCCGTGTTAAATCTATATAAAACTTAACTTTAAACAATATATACGGAATTGTTCTAATTAAAACTAAATGTATAGATAAAAATTAATACCAAGAAAGAACTGATTACGGCTAGGGATCTTCGCCCAAAAGATGGTGTCTATATAAACATGGCGTATAAGGAATGAAGATTTTTTAAGTACCTTTCACCCCAATTAGGAATGTTTATTTACATTAGAAAGAGTTGGGAAGCAAATGTATATGTGGGGCTTGGTTTTAATTCTGAAACTGGACCCTTGGAGAGTCCAATTAGCTATAAAGTAGGCAACATTGATTCGGACAATACGATAAATCATTTTGATAAAATGCCTAATTAATTGCAACAGCCATTAAAGGCTTAATGAATACGGATGGTATTATCAAAAATTTATGCAGTGTATTTATAATCAAATTGGATCTCAAGATGAAACAGAAGCTCACACACAATCCTATCTTTCATGCTTATGATTGAACTAGGTAAGATCAGAATTGCAGGGAATAGGGGGAAGTTCAATTTTCAATTGCAAGTTTGTAAAATTCCATTACAAATAACAATCATGTATTCAATTATTTTTTTCATCTTTTTAGTCGTATTTTTAATATTTCTTTCATTTTTATTGATACATTTGTAAACAATTTAAATTCTTCACAGGAAAATGAGTTTCACAGATAACTGTGAATAATTATAATATTGCTTAGAAAAGTAAAAAATAGAATTTTGATTACTGATAGTAAAAATTTAATAATATAACTGATGATATCGCAACAAGATAAGATAACAAAAATAAGGAATGAAGGGAGAAAAAGATAAAGGAAACATAAAAAAACTCTAGTTTTAATAAGGCAGGTTCTAAGATATCTAACCATATGCGGAACATTTGTATTGCAAACAAATCAACCAATCAGTCGTAAATGTTTGTTTATTGCTAGAAATGAAAAAAATTAATCATATTTACCTAAAGAATAATATTTTAATTTTTCAAAATACACAAATCAACAAGAAATTTTGTAAAGGTCCCATCCAATTCAATATTCCAGGAAAACAAAGGACAGTGTAAAACAAAAGATCATTGAAAAATATGTAACACAATTAAAGATAAATAAAAATGCTTAAAAAAACATTTTAATTTATTTTATGCTGCAATAAACACTTGATATCTTATCGCATAAATAAAATGTCGGTAAAATATAATAACTGCTACAAACACATGCTATCGATTTTTTACAGGCCATTTTTTTCAAAATATGACACACGCTGCATTCAACAAATGCATTTTTAAAGTATTTTACTCGCTTCCAAATTTCTTTGAACCGTCAAAATCATTAATATGCTTAATTGAACATATAAGCCATAGAAATATGAAAAATAAGAACAAAGGCTATTAAACAAATTAGGTAAAACGAAAGAAATTAATTCCTGAAAAAAGAAAACTACTTTATTTTTTCTTCCAAGCATTTTTATTCCTGGGAAATTATTTCGTTTTGAAAAATATTGAATATATATTAATTAATCTCTGCATATACGTAGTCGAAAAGTAAGTAGTTTTGCTTTAAATTCACATAAAAATAATTTATTATAAAAAAATGTATTATAGATGCAGTTTCATTTGGTTTTTTGAAAGTATCTTTATATACTGCGTTTAAGGATATAAACTGAAGTTCACTCTTAATGATATAATTTAAGTTAAGACTATTAGGATTTCGTTGAATAATTTGTCATTTTAGCGATGTTATTCGTATAAAGTGTATAAATATACAGAACATTTGACCTCTCTTGTACATATATTAATACTTCAGATTGATGAGAAAATATTTATACATTAGTGACTATTTCATGATTATGTAGAGCTCTATATATTTTTTAAGTCATTGCAATATAAGTCAGCTAAGTTTTGCCAAATTAAAAGATTTCGCCAAAATCCAGTAAGCGTTTTCTAAATGACCAGGAAGAGTTACCTACAATTGGCTGTATATAACGACGTTTTGCAGCTTTGCACACTCTTTCGTAAGAAAGGGGTAGAGGGTTAGTAAAAAATATTTTATAATATATCCGATTTTTTTTGGTGGTAGCATGTTTAGAGCTGCTTATAAGCATTGCAATGCCCCGCACAAATATCCGAAATTTTAAATTTACATTTAAGGTAAAGGAACAGAGAGAGAATTATAAACACACGTATATAAACAAGAATTACGATTCAAAAATGAATTAAATGTATGTTACGTACGCAAAGTATGGTTTAGTTCCTGTGTAAGGTCTCCAGATGACGCTCTTCTCTCTTAGCACAAAGTCAAGTCTTTGTTGGAAACTGGTTATTCTACGTGGCGCGAGCGTATATGGTAGTATTCGAATCTGCCTAATCCCAATATTGTTTGGATTATAAATAGTTTAGTTACGGTAAGTCGATTAAGTAGCTTAAGACTACACGGTACCCTTTTTCAAAAAAGTTTTTTGGAGACAGTTACAGTAAAAATAATTGATGTTTTATATTTAGATTATATTATTCAGCTGATTCTGTAAGCAAAAGGTCAGTTTGACCAGCCATTATTTTACAATTTTAAAAAATTAGGAATTTTTGAAGTTTTTTCAAACTTTTATAAAATACTCAATTTTTAAAATTTTTTAGTAAATTTAAGTTATTTATGATTCTTAGATTATTACAAATAATATTTAGTATGGATTTGAAAATCTATTTCCTTGTTGATTTTTAATAATTATTTTTCTAGAAAAACCTGGAAAAAACACGAAAATTTTTAAAATATCATTTTTAGCATTTTTTAGAAAAATAACTAGAGTTCTCAGCCCTAAATCCCTACTAACTTTTATAGAACATACATTTGGGAGTATATACAAAAAAAATTCATGGCTCTATCTTTAACAGGAAAAAAGCCTTAGAGATTAGAAAACACTTATGCCTTCAAAATTAAAAGTCTGAGAAAAACGCATTTAAAGTTTGTAAAGTCATAAAACAAAAACTTATAATGCCCATAAAACTCTAATTTTTAATATATTGTTTTATAATGCATGTTCTACATTAAAACACTATTTTTATTAAATATGACTGAAAATTATATTTTTAATTCAAAATATATTTTTGCATAATATTGATAGCCATTTGTTAAGACGTCAGTTTATTCAGCTTTATCTTAACCTAATATTTAACAAAAGTTTTGAAACACGAAGCATTTATGTACAAAATAATAATAATAATACTAACTTAAGCTAAAAATAGTCAGGTTTGCTCATAAAATTTAATTTTTTTTCAGTTTTAAATTGGGGGCAGTTTTGAAAGTTTAGCTCTTGTCGTACGACTTTAAAATACTAAAATATAGTACTACAATATGTTTAGTATAATGTAGTTTGGTACATCAAGGAAATATTCAGTTATATCTGCAGCATTTGAATTCAGAATACTTGTATTCGGAAGTCTAATTGCAGAATCTGCTGAGGACTGATTTTTAGATACATCATTTTCAGTAGTATTCCATATCTTCAAAATATTGTTTCTCACAGAAAACCAGAACTCCTTTGCCATGGTATTTTCTCTTCAGGAAAAAATTAATGATAAAGCTTTTAAGTTATATAAATTATTTTTAAATCAAAAATTGGCCATGAAATTAATCTTTATATATTAATTATGAGAACTCAAAAAACTCAAAACATAATCAAGCCGAAATGATTTTAGTAATGAAAATTGGAATTAATAACCATTTCAAATTAAAAACTCAAAAATATTTTTAATTAATTCAACTTAAATGTGAAAAAATGCTTTAAAAGGAAACCGAAACCAAAACCATAGCTCATAAAACTTCAAATATCTTAAAAACTAATTTGCTAACAGATCTGAAATTTCGTGGCAAGCATCTAAATGATATGGACCACGAAAACATGGGGAAAAATTTCGGTTGAAATGAAATTTTTAGGGTACTGTGTAGCCTTAAAGACATTTTTCAATGTATGTACCTGGACATACTTACCTTTCCAGTATAAACAGTTTTCATATTTTACATTTGAAACTGCACGTCGATCCAATAATCGAGATAGTACGATATTCAAATTTTCTTTGTGAAAAGAAGTTTGCTGAAAGTCCCATGTATAGCTATTATTATTTTTATTAAAGTAGAAAAACGGGAGTAATTAAACTAAGCGACGTATAAACCTTGCGGCGGGAAAACACATTGTTTAAAAAGTGGCAATAAAATAGGAAATAATTAAATCTCGTGGTGTTAAAAAGACCTTTCAGCTATGAATTGTTTAAAAAGTGGCATCAAAATGGAATATTTCCTTAGCCGCCAATATTTTGTGAGAGTTACAAGAACTTCTTCAGAAGACTATTAATAAATAAAATTGAATCATGCTACAAAGAGTTTGAAATTTTCTTTTACCTTATAAAGAAAGTATAACAAAGGTGTCAATAAAAACATAATTGCAGAAATGGTCAAAACATAAAATAAAATTTATTTTTCATTTAAGAGGGAACATTAATTTTACAGATAAATATGTGTAAAAAAATGTGCAATAATTACATTCGAATGTTTATTTTATTTCTGTCAAAATTACGATACATATCTGGAATTGGATTTACAGAATTTTCATATAAAAAACTTCTTTTTAAGAACAACAATAAGAATTCCTAGAGGTATGTTCAGATTTCGCTGCATAAAAAATTGCATTGAATACAGACAAAAATTCTACATCAAAAGATTCGATGCATGTTTTCACAACTCGAATTGAACATATAACACACAATGGTTTGACATCTCTATTGGTTTCTGTACAGAAAAAAATAATACATAGAATTATATTGAGAATGTGCGAAAGCAATAATGGACAACTCGCTGTCCAAGGGCCGCATGTGACTCACCATGAATTATTTTGCCATCTGCGAGATTCATTACAACTTTCCAAAATACGATTATTTTGTGCAATACTTTTTGTTTTTAGCGGAGTGTATTATAAAAATACATCCTATAACCTTTTCTATTTTGTTTCGATGTATTACTATTTTTATACATGATTAGAAGTGTATTAGAAGTACATTAAAGTATTGCATTGCTGAGTGATCCCCTTCACCATCATGCTTGATTCCTGTAACTTAGTTACTCTGCTGTTGCTGGAGCTAAGCATATTTCATCATTGCATTATTATTATTAAATTATCAGTGTTTGTATACATGAAAAATAATGGAAACAATAAGAATAATTCGTTCCATTTTAAAACTTTTCTCTCCAATAAATGTTTGTAATGGGTCCAAATCTAATATAAAGTTATATATATTTTTTATATGCGGCCAGCGGAATTATAATGTTTTACCGAAGTGGCCCATGAGATCATTTGGGTTAACAAAGGGGTGGCCAAAATGTAGGATCTCCTTCGATATACATAACTGTTTTGTAATTTAATATAAAATTTAAAATGACACTATTAATTGTTTCCAATGATTTAATTCTAAAATTTTTTTAAAAAGGGATATTTCAAAAAATGTAAGATAAAACACAAAAAATAGTATAATTCATTTAAACAAAAAACATAAGATGGTTAGTTATTAATAATATATAACCATTTAAAAAAATATTAGCTTTGTTTAATTTGGTGGCAGGGATATTTCGAAGCACACAAATCAGTGATTTTTAGTATGTGTTCTGATTCTTAGAATGTACAGAGTGGAGGAAATAGCAGAGATACTAGGAGAACAGAGTTCCACGTAGCAATGAAACGCAACAAAAGGAAGAAGATAGTTAGCTTATAGCAGATGTTGAAAATGACCATCATTCACCTCTAGGCACCTTTGTGCGTTAGTCAGCAATTTGCAGAAGGCAGCCCAAAACTGGACTGCAGGAACTACTACAATCTTATCAGACATTTTCTACTTCAGTTCTTAAATACTATAAAGGTTGTTGCAATATTCCTCAGACTTGAGAGTTCAAAACAAAAACTAATTGCACACTAACAGATCAGGTAACCTAAGTAAAGCCAGCTATTGCCAAGACCAGACGGACTTCTGCCAACAACTCTGTCAGGAGTAAAGTTAGTTCAAATATGATCCATGTTTCGTGGAATGTATGGACTATCACCCCATCCTGTTCGAAATAAATGTAGGTATTTTCCTTCTCAGTTAATACTGTCACAAAGGCTACATGTTGGAAATGTAACTCTCCGAACTTACAATCTTCTGAAAGAAGTTGAGACATTCAGGTCTAATCACATCCACTTGTCCGAACTCCTTTTATTGGCTCTGTGTTATTCAAATGCACTTATATTTCTTGACAGTGGAAATACAACACCAATGATACGGCACGATATAAGAAAATTTGTTGGTCAAAATATTTATGACGCTCTAAAGGAAGTAGTCAGTAGAACTGTTGACAGACGTAAATGAGATTTATCGTTATAGAGATATGAGGCCATCATTTATGAACTGAATCAGATGCATCAAAGAGATAAGAATATAAAAGGTTATGTGATTAATCTGTAACGGGCAAGGTAATTCGTCCATCGTTTGCAGTTCACACCATCTACAAACGTCCAGCGTGCACTTACTGTTACGAGAATGATTGAAAAAAATAAATATGCTACGTTCAAAAAGTTGATATTGTATTCAAAAGGCCGCGTCATCACACGCGAACCAAATCCCTCTAACGGAAAGTACTGAAGACTAAGCCGTTTACTCCCATCGAGTTGCTCTTTAGGTGAGTACGGGTGTCACAATCCTGAGGTACCCTTGTGAAATTTTCCTTTTCCCAAGGGGTTTACTATCTTTGGTAAACACGAGCTTCACGAACCCGGGATACCCTAGTGATCCTTCTCTTTTTTCTCATTGCCATTCAATTTATCCTTTCTTTCTTTTCCCGTCTGGATCACAGATTTTCATGTCCGGACCACACATAAACATTATGAAATGAATACATTTCAAATCATTTTTCTTATGAGAAATGTTTATTGAGTGTTTGGTGCAGTTTGGCCAAAAATGTTTCTTGCGCCAATAAACCCTACATTCACTCACTCACCCGTCGAGTTGCTCACACACGTACAAACTTCCTAAAGACAGGTTAACCATCCCACATATACGTTCATTGCCCATAAGGGGTTTGCACTAATAATGATTTGAAGACAACTACTGACCTGATAGCACCAACCTCTCGTTTGCAGTTGTATAGAGCTAGATCTATGTGCATGATGGGATAACAAAGAATTTTTTTTTTACGAATCACGCTTTTGTTTTAGAAATGACAATCGATATGTATGAGGCTATTCTTGATGTGTTAACAAGTGCAATCTAGCAGCAAAAGTAGATCTGTTCATCTGCGCAATCAGGCTTTAGAGGGTCATGTGTGAATTTGCATTACTGACGCTATGACTTTATGTAGGTGATTTTCTATAGCTTTAGCATCTATCTTCCTTCAAGAGTCCTTCACCAGCAAGATATTACGTCGCATATCAACCAATAAGTCCCACATGGTACCCACATTAGGGGTTTATCAATCAGCCAGTGGCTGTAAGTGCTATGCAGGTAACAAACAGTATTACATCATGATGGTTCATCGAAAAAGATTCCCATAACCAGATCCCACTTCACTTGACACAGAGATGCGTCTCTCCTCCCTTCAGCAAGAAGTAATAGGTATTGTTATATAATGCTCCATGGTTAAGCGCCTAAAGAACCTCCCCACTAAGATTAGCCCATCTACTCTTCTCGTCCATTACGTCTTGACATTACAGACAATTTATCGATTATTCTTTTCTTGTTTTTGATGGGTTTTTTTGCCTTTGAATTTTTTTGTTGATTTTGCAAAATTTCTGTGCCAACAGAAATAAATACACAAACTGGTGACATAAATTTGTCAATACACTTATCGGCTCATCTCCGAAAAAGTTTCGAACTTTAATTTGGAATGGACATTGGTATTATTTCCCTACTTTTACACTTCCCTAGTAAATAAGATATCTTTTTCTAATATTTTTTGTATAAATGTATTTTTAAAGCAATTTCTCAGCATAAGAAATGCATAATAGGTTTGTATTTGTAAGACGGTCTTGTGATTTTAAAGATCAATTATCATAAATTCTAAATATTATTTATAGAACCATTAAAATAAGCTTTAAATTCTTAACATAATAGAATCTTTAACTTCTCATATATTGAAAAGGATCAAAAGAAGAACTTTTACAGAGACATGGTATCCTGAAGTTATTTTTAGTTAAGATATTTATAAGAAAAATGCCCCATTAAAATTTTTTTATTATTAAAATAGATTGATTGTGGATTGTTTTTAATGGTACTAGAGCCAAATTAGTCTGTGCTGCCCCAAACGATTATAAAAAACTGATTCAGAGTACAAAATAAAATATAAGTATTTTTTTTCAAAAAATTAATTAAAATTAAATGAAGAATTTATATACTGATATAATACAATGTAAAAATCTTAAAAGTGTTTCTCAGAAGTATGTGCATTGGATTGGTTCTTGAAATGATACTTTCCTTTCAACATTTTTTTTCTTCTCAGAAATTAAAAAACCTACAAAGCTATAGCAATTATTTTTTTAAAAAAGTTTTTAAAGAAATAAATATTCACCTAAATCTTTATTCCACGAAAATAATTATAAAACATATTAAACAAAACAGCAGAAAAGGCTTTTTTTATATTTAAGATAAAATACATAATCATAAAAAAATAAAAAGATTAAATGCCTAGTAAAAGGAATTTAAAGCTTTGAAGGCTTATAAAATAAGAGAGCTAAAACATTGCATTCATCCTTATGTATAATTAAAGTCATCAGATGAATTTGTCTGAAAACACATCTAAATGAAACAAATTATTCATATAATAAAGTAATTTCACAACCATGTAGAAATTATCATATAATGTATTCCTCTATAATACATGAAGAGTCAATTTATGCAATTCAAGAGAAGATTTCTCCCACAAAGTCACTTCCTTGCCTCCCCGAAATATTAAACTTAGCTTTATGTATTTGAGTACGCAATAAGTGATCTTTTAGATTTTTTATATATATTTATTGTACGGGAAATGCAAAACGATATACCCATTACGAAATACAGTGTCATAAGATCTTACAGGAATCTTCTATACTAACGTTTATGCATCTGTGTGCCTTTCAAGGCGAAATAGATCCATGTATGTTTTGAAATCTGGAAGATTGGCAAAAAGCACAAAAACAAACCAGTGGTAGCATATATTCTCTTTTTCTGGAAGAAAAATTCAAAATGCATTATGTAACTTTTGGCATCTGATAGAGAAAATGTTGAAATTATTCAGGGAAATTTTTTCACCGTCTCTCCTCAGTATAAAACCTCCAAAACACGCATAGCTGACATAAAGTACCAGCTTTAGAAGGAACTTTAAAACCGGCGAATATTTTTTTGTACTGATTTGCATTGCCTTGTGGACATTTCCCTTGTACACACAACAGTTTGCCGGGAAGTTAGAGGAAAGTCCAATTGAAACACGTCCAGACCATTTGCTATCAAAGGAAAATTTATGTCGTTCCTTCTGGTTGTTTATTATGCATCTAGGGTAACTTATCAACCATTTTATGTAGGTTGTGTTTTTCACTTCAAGTGATACCTTTATTATAAAACAAATACAAAAATTGGGTTGTGCTAGTGTTATGACATTAAAATTTAAGTACTACCTCAAAACATTTTTGAATATGAATGAATAATTTAAGACTTTATGAAAATATATCTTGACTGATTTTTTTACTGTATTAGAATCTTTTATTTAAACGACCTGTAATCTATTAATCGTGAACCGCAGCGAAAATAGAGGACATGAGTTGAGTTATTGTCCTTACGTTATTAAACGTTTGTGAAGCAAATCTTATTCCTTTTTCTTCAACAGGACTAATATTTGAAACTAATATTTGAAAGCATAATATAATCCCCAATAATTTTGTTGAACCTTATGGCTATTTTTTGTTAAATATATACAGAAAAGCTTTCATAACGATACATTTGTACTTATAGACTATATGACAGTCCTTAGATTAGTCCAGCAAGACCACCACGGTACGTCAAATTGGTTTAAGGTTTTGGGCATTCCAAATATTTTGGCAAAAGTATAGGATTTAATCTGTGATACTGTATGCCCTTTTTTAAAAACGTACTGTCCAGCTGGTAACATAAAGTAATACAGCCTTACAAGAAACATTTTCCATTAGCCTCTTGGGCTATGGTTCCATAACTCTCAAGGGAGATTGCTTCTTTTCCTGGTTTTCTGAAAAGAATTATAATAATTTTCTTTTAATCAACAGGAAGTTGTGCGCAGGTCTAAGAATGATTATGATACCCAAAAGTCTTTGCTTTCTTATTATGCGAAGGTTTTCCAACATTTGATCGCGTATTCCCTCAGAGTACGTATGTCACATCTTTTGAAGATGGTCAACAGCATCAATATCATGCAAGCTTAAAGACCAAGAATATATTTGGGGCTTCTCTAATATGAATTAAGCGTTGAAGGTGTGTTTCTTGATAAAATTATTGCTATAATTTAATAGTAATGATAAAATAAATTTATGATATAGAAAAATACAAAATTAATCGTGTGGATAATCGTATTTTTAAATTTCGTCCATACAGAGTAAGATCCGAAGGAAGAAATCATTACCTATGCATCAATTCGTCCGGAAAAAGCTAGACTGATAGCCGTAGTCATTTTATTGTAGTGAGGAATCGACACACATAATTTTTGATTTAAAATTATTATAGTTCAAAGTAAATTAAAAAAATATAAAATGGCATTTGAAGCATTACTTGTTATGACATTTGATTCTCATAATTATTTCTAAAAGACATTTATTTTAATTTGAGGGCTATTTGAAAATAAAACTCGTAAAAAAAACTTTTATTAGGTATAAACTCCTTCTAAAGATTAAATTTGATTCGATTAATTAGTTACAACAACGAAACAGTTTTTTTAAGATGTCTTTAATTTCAATAGAAATTAATACACACTGTAAATCTTATGTACATTGAAAAAATTATGTGCCTAACTTTTTTATCATTATTTGATGGATCGTGAAGAAGGTAATACATCTAATTTATTTCTTAAAATTTGAAGTGATCCCATAAACTTCACGCTAGAGATTTTCAAAAGATAATTTACAAAAAAGAATTAAGCTCTCACATAAAATGATAATAATCCGGAAAATGAACAAAGATATTAAATTTTTTCTCGATATTTGTGGAAAATAATTGAATGCTTGAAGGGAAATTTCCAAGATGGATCTCTTTTATTAAAAAGATGTCAATAACTTTGTCACCGCGGGGAAAAGATTACTCCTGTTTTTGTCATTCATCCAAATCATTTTGCTCTAGGTCATCCAACAAAATGTTTTGAGAAAATCTTAAAATATATATAGTCTCTCTTTTATTTAACAACTCTATGGAACTATGTCTTAGAATAAAAGTAGGAGTTACATCCTCAGTGATTTAAAAACACTTTTTTTTTGTAAATGTCTTTATGAACTTCAATTTAGTTTAGAAAATTAAGTCATGTTAAAAATAAAGCGCATAGAAATATTTTCAAATTTCGGGGGATTTATTTTCCTTTTGATAACTATAAGATGTTATGGTGTTAATTTGTGTCCTAAGTTGTTGTTTATGTTCATCAATATAGATGTTAACATTACAATATGGATACCTTTATGTATTTAATGTGGGTTAATGTGGTTGGCATGGAAATGGCGTTTCTTATAATTAATTTTTATCTCGGGTGCTTTTTCTCTTCTGTGGTAACCCTAATAATTTCAGCCTATTTTAATTGGAGGAAGGAACATATGAGGGATGTTCTTTTGATTATGGCAGCAAATAATGCATTTCCTTCTTATTTTACTTTTAAGTAATGCATTTGATTTTTGATGAAATTCATTAAAGAAACTTTTTTGGGAATATTGATATTTAGGAGCCATTATTGATTAATGTTCATCGTTAATTTATATAGAAAGAGAGAGAGAGAGAGAGAATGTTATTCATTATATATTATAATTACTATACAATATAATTATTTATGTATATAATTTATTATAATACACTATTTATTTGTAGTTATTATAATATATTGATATTCATTATTGATTAATATTGATTATTTTCAACCTATTCCTATATTCTTTATCTGAAGTATATTTTTCAATATATTTAAAGAACAGTTCTTTAAAATTATTTTTCTGACGATTTGTTACAGCTAGGCCGTTATCTTGGATGTCATATCACTTGACAAGTGCTATTTAGCGTGTAGCACTTTGATGTCAATTTAGTTCCGATGTTATAAAAGTTGTTACAATTATAAATAACACTCAAAAGAAGAATGTGATCCTAATGTTGAGTACGAGTAGAACTTCTTCACAATTATTATTTTCTTTTATAAAAAAATATTAAATTGGCATTTTTGAGGGTTTTTTTAAGTATGATATTCAGGATTATGGAACGAAGACAAAGTCAGTAAGAAGTGAACTCGTACATATTAATTATTTGATCAAAAGAGTAAATTCTGAAGTTAAAAGACTTAAAAAATTAGGATAAAATGCAAAGCGGTCGGAATAAGCTTCAGATAAAATAATGAGGTTTATTCATCATGTACTCAATAAAAAGCACCATTCTTGGTAAAAATTTATAATGATTCCATTTTTATAACTTATTGTTTGTATGACAGTATTCTCAAAATGACGCACGCCCCCTGGTGGGGCCTGATAACCCTACGTGAATGGCGCGAGCATATAAAAAAGTCAAAAATAAAATATTTAAAATAATTTTCAATTTACCGAAAGAAAGCAAAACAAAATACATTCCGGCATAGTTAAAAAAAACTGTGTCGGCTCCGACGCACGACCGGAGTTAACTCCGTAAGGGCAGTTGTCTTTCATTATATATTAGCCAAACAGGGAAAATAAAAGGATCACGTATAATATTGAAAATGTTACATGATATTATAAGAAAACATACGAATATGAAAGTATTATATATTCTTCATTTTTTTTTACATTTTTCACATTAATTCGTTAATATATATATATATATATATATATATATTAAGCCCAGTCGTTAGTGTATCGCGCTTCCACACCACAGGTCCTTTTCAAGCCCCGGGCTTGGAAAGGTTGATTCTGCCTTTCATCTCTTCAGTGAGGTGATAAAGAGAGTACCAAGCTTGCTTGGGTGCTTAACAGTGGTAATTTAGCGTCAGACTGACCACCTGTACACAACATCTGCTTAAGCACCTCAGGGCCCATGGTCGAGTATACTGAGTTAGGGATAGTAGGTCTTGTCCATCATAAGCTGTCACGCCACTGAGTTAAGTTTATATTATATATGTGTGTGTGTGTAATATACATTAATTATATTACATAAATGTATGTTACTTATAGTATATGAATACCTTAAGAAGGTTGATTTACCCGACTATTAACATCCCTTTGAATATTAATTACATTAATATTTTTCTCATTAACCACTGTGACAAGAGGCTTGTGGCAATTTAAGTATGATACGTGTACATCGGTAGCAACGTGATTTACGAATCGCGGAATCGTTGCATCGATGGGTGTACCATACCTTGTCATCCCCAGTGCTCTACCAGAAACAAAATCCGAATTAAGCTCTGATTTAAAAAAAAATTGTACTAATCTCAATCCTTCATCTTTAACGAAATCAATATTGAAATCACCGATAGGTATGAGTGGATGTCCATGACACTGTTTCTTCAGTAGTTTTGAATCACCTTCCGTACATGCTAAAGCTCACATTCATTATATATATATATATATATATATATATATATATATATATATATATATATATATATATAATATGTGTGTAAATAAATTTAGAATTTAAATTAATAAAATATTGTTGATTGCAGATCATCATTATCTACTTTCATTATATAACAAAAAATTTCAAAATGATAAACATTTCAATATTTGGTTCTTTCAATTGCTTCTTTCCGTACTTAAATTAAGAGAATAGTTGACAAACTGATCAAATGTTTATGAAAAAATGGAAACGTATCTGATGTAAAATGTATTATAAGAAACCAACATATTTATTATTTAATAACAATAATTTTTTGGGGGGGAATTTGGAATTATAAATTTGAATATTAAAAATCATTTTCCAATTTCTCGTGACAAACGTTTGCTTAAAAATGATACTAGAGCAAAAATCGTTTTTATTGAAAGCGGTCAAAAATAAAAAAAAGCAATAAAGGATCAAATATTCTAAATAATACAATTATTAATTGATTTTTTTAGAGTAAATATAAAGCTAAATTTTAAAATACATAATTATTATTGTTTTAAATAACATTGTGTAAACTCCAATGAAATACACATTCGCACTGATGTAATTTATTTATAAATGTATACATACTGCGCAAAGTGTTTGATAATCATTTTATTGATACTAAATTAAAAATAAGTTTAGTAATTTCTAGTGACTCTCTCTCGTGGGCTTGTCATGAACAAAATTTAATACTTATCTTGATAACCTTTACGGTTTATAATTACAGCCATATTGTAGCTTTAGCGTCAAAGTACATTATTATTGCACACACACATTCAATGCATTACTATGTTAAGGGAGAGGGATGAAAATCATGACTGAAAATTGGGTCACAAACCTACAAATTTTGAAAACCACTGTTGTATGGTATTCAATGCATACTTGTTTTACTCTTCAGTTCATTCTTTACTCGTTTGTCGATGGAAGTTCTAAATTTCAGGAACTGGAAAGATTCTTAGATAATTATTACGTAATTTGTGTAACATGCGAAAAAATCAAAATTGTCTTACGATATAAATAAGTGTTAGCAGAGCATATAAGTGTATATTCATAAAATAGGGTAATATCTACAAAGAAAGGGTTTTAACCTTTACACGTAACAGGAATACAGATTCAGAAAAAATAAGGTATCTGATTACATTCGGAGCTGTGGTTTTGCAAAAGTGTAGAAACGAATAATTAGCTTGTTGTTTAGTATCGATTGAATTAGAATATACATATAGAATTGTTTTGAGACTATTATTTAAAGTAAAATACTATTTAAATGCATTTTCTAGCGAAAAATGAAGAAAGAATAGCACATCTTCAAAACATTCTCCTTTTCTGAAATATGCTTCTTTAATAATAATAGTTTGCCTGTATATAGCTAAAACTTCTATAAAATGGCAACACTTTTTTTTCTCTTTTGAAAAAAAATCAAATTTTTTGATTATTAATCGAAGTAATAGCTGGATATTTTTTGTTGTTGAAATTTCTGTACTGTGATGTATTAAATTATGAGTAAATCCATTTCCATTTATATATATTTTTAAAACTATAATTTATTTTTCCTTTTTTTAGTTCCATCTACAATAAAAGCATGTATTTTTATTTTTTTAAACTATCATTTATTCATGGATTTTTTTAATTTTTGTCCCACGACCGATTAAATTTGCCCATACCTGAGTTAAAGCAAATTATTGTTTTCTACATGCATGTGTGTGAGTCCGTTTTTTTTTCTATTTCCGTTTTCAGAATGACTGGACAGTTGTTTATATTATAAGAAATTGCTGACGCAAAAAAATGTGTTCGCTTTTACGGTTATGCTTAATCTTTTAGTTGCCAAATCTGGAAATAGTATAATGAATTAGTGGGTAATTTAAAAGTGGGTAAAAATCGATTTCAAAGATTCCGTAACATACAAGAGAAACTTATGAAAACGTGTTAAAAGAAATGTACGTTTCCGTAAAATTTTTCTCTATCCTCTCAAAAGATAAAATATTTATCACAAATCCTATTCAAATAATAAGAAGGGTACCTATATCATTCATTTCATTCTGCTCTCTCAAAACAGGAGTACTTATTCAGTGTCAGGATCTAGCAACCTAACTGTACTTAGTTTCTGGATTTCCGGATTCATGTACGCATGGAGAGGGGGGGAGGCTCCTATTCCTCTGAACGTGCTTTGGAGTGCCTCACATATGAGCAGTGCATGAACAGAGGGAAGTAGAATAATGAGACTATTTAGAAACATGCTTTGCGTTGCTTGAAATGCGTTATAATGACCCGGAAAGGACATGATTTGACAAATCTTATTCTCATGGTAATAAATTGTTGTTAAAAGAGAGAGGAGCCAGTGACGTCCTAATGTATATCTAGCTGCTTTCATATTGTAAGAAGATTTCTGATGGGAAACTTGTTATTAAAGATAGAGTATGTGTTTCCAAAAAATGTTTTAGAGGTAGTATCTGCAAAACGAAACACTCGTCATTGATGGTTATATACAATTACAGGTAAAACGTGTTGTTTCTAATGCTTTGTGTTGTAAAGGACAAATACATTATTTTTGGTCTTCTTAAATTTGGTGACAATGTTAATTATGCAATTCCGACAACTTGCCAAATTTGATGACAAAACTAGATACTTTGAGTAGAGTCTGGAAGTTGGCTCGGTGGCTTAGAAGTAGCGTGATGGCATCACAATCCCAAGACAAGGGTTCAATCCCAGCTAGAGTTGACAGATTTTCCGTGTGTTAAAATCGTACGCATGCATGGTATGTGATTACGTGATATGTAAAATATTTCTTGAGTATAAATTTGACTCTCTCGGCAAAATTAAATCAAGTAAATATTTAGCATCCGACGAGAACTTGAATTGAATAAATTAAAGCAACAAAAATATAGTAGTGGGAGGCACCACTAGATGATGCCACTAATTAAATGGCTTTTCCACTTGGATACTTGCCATGCCTGCAAATGCTTAGTTGCTAAAATGCAGTCAAATAGGTATCACAAGGAAGATTTTAGGATGATTATTTGGCGAGATAGTGTTAAAATGTACTACTGCGACTGTGTTGTGCGTAAAAGTGTGATGTAAGGAAACATAATTAAGGGAATTAAATGTTTAACAGCGAATGAGTGCGTTTCTTTATTTTCCGTGAATTGCTACCACAAATACGAATTTCTGTGTTCTGTATTTGTAGGATTTCATTTGAATTTATTATATTGTTGATTTACAATGTGGTTTAATTTTTTGTCCGGATAAAAGAAAATGTATTTAAAATAAAAGGAAGTTCTAGACTAAATTACAATTTACTATGAAAGAACCTGCTTTTTAACTGAAAGGATGCATCTGAAAGATGATAAACCATGGAACATTATACAAGCAAAATGTGATCCCGAAATTGAATGAGTAATCCGCTCCTGTATTATATAAAAGCATTTCTTGCATAAATTCAGATAAGTATAGAATTTCTTTAAACAAAGACTGTAATATAATAATCAATATAATACAAACGAAAACAAATCATTAATTGTTTCATTTTCAAATCTGAGGCCACTTAGTAAAAAGCTGTTCTTTGAAAATTCTTTGTACCAGAGTGAATACCGCTCACACACGAATAAATAAAATATTATAAATTTCAAAGGATTAACTAAGGTAATTTAGGTTTTAATGCATCCGACTACGTTCGGAACCATGATTTTGTAAAAGCTTATAAATGGATAATATTTATGATATTTAGTGTCACTTAGATTAGAATACATAGATAAAATTGTTTTAAGGACATTTCGAGAAAAAAAATATCTAAATACAATATTTTGTCAAAAAATTGACTTGGAATAACCTTTATTCAAAATGTTCTCCTTTTGTGACAATTGCGTCTATTACAATAATATTTTGCCTGTATATAGCTCAGACCTCTGCGCAGACGCTCAACTAGAATTTTTTTAAAATATATTACTTAGAAGTGGGTTTATCCATGTTTTATGACAACAAAGGGGAGAAATTTTAGGAAAAAAACGCCGATAATTATTTCAATTGTTTGTATCTCTGAAAATAATGGGAATTTTTCAAATATTATTTACTCTCCTTGATATTAAAAAGGTAATTTAAAAGATTTAATAGCGAGAATCATCATCTACTTTCTTAATAATACAAATTAGTTTCCCTTTAAAACCTGTCTCATTAAGAACATTCAAATCATAATTTAAGGTTGATCAGATTGCTTAGTAAAATATTAAAAATGGGATAATTATATTTCATAAAAAAGGGCTAAAATTATGTTAGCACAGTACACATTTTACCCCAATACTTAAAACTCTACATTGAAATATTCAACTTCTTTAAGAAACAAAATCGTTCTTAATTTTAATAATGGATTTTTTTTAGAAAAAAAGGTATACAGAAATTATTCAGGGAAACTTCGAAGATTATCTTTTCAAACTAGCATCATTTTCAATAGAAAAGAGTTATGGTATAATAATAATTTTGGTATAAATAAAGAGTTTTGGTATAATAATAATTTTGGTATAAATAAAGAGTTTTGGTATAAATAAATAATTTCATAAATAAAAAATTATTCTGTACGAAAACTAAGAAAATTTCATAAACATACCGATTATGTTTAAGTATAAAAATTCAAATTCTTCCCAAAACCACTTCGAGGGATTTACTGGAGAATGGGACCTTTTTGTTCTTGATTTCTCTCTAACGGACTATTGACTTCTAAAATCAATTTCAATTATAAACGCTTCATGCATAAAATCGCTTTTATTTTTTAATATTATGATTTCAAATTTTTCGGCTCATTTTTTGAAAACGAAACATTCTCGAAAGTTTGCGTGGAGGTTGTGTTTATTTTGTACTAAAGTATGCAATCCTAAAATACTTTTACTTATGGTTTATGTGATTCCATTTCTTTCTTTTGTCATATATGTTGGATTATTTAAAAGAATATATACTCATAAAATGAAGCAAAATCTTTCACCAGGGGAAAAATTTTATATTTTTTAAGAGAATACATTTATTTTAAACAGTTACATAGTTTTTAATCATGTTAGAATGTTTGCATGGATATGAATCATTTAAAGATTTTATAACTCTAGTGTTTTGAGAATAGTAGCATCGAGTAATACAAATGCAGAGAAAAACGTTCATAAAAATTAAAGATAAATTATATAAAAGCTCTAAAAAATTACTACACCAGTAGAGAATTCTGTAAAGATTTTAGCGTTAATATGACTAATGGTAATATCCCTGTTATATTCTGATTAGCATGAATAAAATGAAACTTGTTTCTTTTCAAATAAAATTGATACTTAATGCAAAAGAAAGCAGCTCAATTGGAAATATTTCTTATACAAATAAAAAAGAAAACTGTTTAAACACTTGTAATGTTTTAAACAAAAAAAACTCTTCATAAATTAAATTTAATTAACGATTACTTGCAAATGTAACAAATTCATATGAAAATGCATATTAAATATAAAAACTCTATAATTCATAGTTCCGTTAAGCTTACTTAATGCAAGCGAATCTAATAATTTGTTGCATAATGATTCATTTATTTTTATATATATTTTTTTACAGATATATTTTTTAATGGATTTATACACAGGAATAATGTCACTTTTGAAAATATAGGCTTAAACTTAAGAGAAATATAGAACGAAACTTAATGGGTGTTTTTCTGAGATTTATTTTTGGATAATAATTTCATTCCAGAAAGTCTTTTCTTGTAACACTTACGATAGTTGTTCATCGGTTATTCAATCTGAACTGGAAACTCAAAATAATACTAGTTCGTTAATGAAATATGATTTATAAAAAAAAACATTCGACAAAGAATATGAGGAAACATTGAACAAACGATTGAAATTCATATTATTGAGCACTACGTTATCCATCACCAAATCCTTGTAAACCCAATATTTTGTTTTCCGTAGCAGTTTGCTAAACTTAAGATTCGATGACGATTAAATACTTAACAGTAATCCTCAAAATAAATCTAACCAAACTGACTAAAGTCTCCGAAAAGAATCGACAAATTCAGAAACTTGCACAATTTATTTAATTTTATCCCTGGATTATTGGCTTAAAATGGTAAGACATTGTTTTAGAAAATAGAAAAAAGTAGGATTATTAAGAATTAGAGAAGCTATTATAAACACCTAACAATTATTGTAGAAAAAATTATATTATGCTATTAACATAAAATGGTTTATTGTTCAACAAACCATTGTGCTGTTTAAATAATAGGAACTAATGAACAAAATAAGCGAAAGGGTCTTATATTTGATTAATAATAAAACATTTTTAAAAGAAAAATGCATTATTTTAAGCTTCCTTTTCTTACTATCCCGAATTCTACCCATATGAAGCATCTGTTTGAATAGCTTGTTGGGGAATTTGGTATAAGAATAACTCAATAACAATACTCACTTAATAAAAGGATTTAATAAATCAAAATGATTTTGCATTAAGTTTTATAAGATACTAGTTGCAATACCCGTTCTTCACACGGGTGAATTGAAAAATTAAACAATACAGATTGTAGGATAAAGAAGGTTTTATTGAGTTAATTTTACGTGAATTGCAAACTAAACAAGAAAAATAGCTTGTTGAATATCTCAGCTGAACAAAAAAAATATTTATTAAAGTTTAAGTCTGTAGGTATAATATCGGATATAAAGGATATTTTTTATTTATAACGACCCCGTAAATCCTTTGTGGGTCGATTTTTAAAAATACCTTCCTTACCTGAAATCTGCTCCGCAAAAGTAACATATTGTTGCAAATTTTGTCTAATGAATGCTAAAAATAGTGTACAAAATTTATATCTGGATGCGTAACACGTTAAAATTAACTTCTGTTGTATTTATAAAGAGTGTTTTTTTCCAGGTATAGAAGTTTAAGTTGGCATTACTTTCCAAGATGGTGACCGATTTAACAGCTGTCAAGTGATTTATTCTCAGTTTGGTTTGCCAATTCATCAAAACGATCATCAAGCCAGGCGTAGATTCGTCGAATGGGCCCAAAACGAGATTGCCGTTGTTTCTCGATTTTCATACGCGAATTTTGTTTAGCGATGAAGCGCACTTCTGGTTGAATGGCATGTCAGCAAACAAAGCTGCCGCATTTGGAGTGAAGCTAAATCCACAAGTGCATGTCGAAACACCGTTACATCCAGAAAAACTGTTTTGGTGCGCTTTATGGGCTGGTGGAATCCTTCTTCAAAAACGATGAATGCCACAACGTTACTGTCAATGTTGATCGGTATAGAGCCATGATTACTAACTTTTCATTCCTGAATTGAACAATCATAATGTCAGGAGCTGTGGTTCCAACAAGACGGCGCAACATGTCACACACCTCGTGCCACAATCGATTTATTGAAAGACACGTTTGGTGACCGCCTAACGTTTTTCTGTGAATTGGCCTCCAAGATCTTGTTATTTAACAATCACTAGATCATTTTCTGGGGCTATGTAAATTCATTGGTCTATGCGGATAAGCCACAAACGCTTGACCATTTTGGAAGACAACATTTGCCGTGTTGTGCCGATATACGGACACAAATGTTGGAAAAAAGTCATCGAAAATGGACATCAGATTGGACTACATCCAGCCAGCCGTGTCAGTCATATGCCAGAAATCATATTTAAAATGTAATGCCACAAGATTATCTTTCGAATAAAAAAAAGTTCATGTCAATCGAATAATACATCGTTGTTTTATTGCAATTTAAAGTTCTATACTTCTAAGAAAAACACCCTTTATATTTTATGTTAAATTTGTAACATTCGCAAGCAACGCCGTTCGTTAGATTATAATGGCGATTTAATGGAAACATAGTAAAATGTTTGCGATAAACCCAGTTTGCATCATATTTGACAACCGTGTTGGCAACTTAGCTACTGATTGAATGGTGCAGAAGTTTGTATGCTATAGCGCCAACTGGTGGGGAGCTGCACAACAAAGAGGATAGCATAAATATCTTCTCCTCAAAATATATACACACATGCCAATTGTCAAAGTGATCGGTTGAGTGGTGCAGAATTGAAGCGAGGTCATATATACAAACATCCATATTTATGTATATAGATAAACCCCCAAAGACTAAGGTTCGAATGCGGCTATTGATATGTAATGTGCTAGAACGAAGTATTATATGTGTCCTTACGCAATAATTCAAAGGGATTTCCTACAAAACTTGTAGAGGCTTGAACTATTTTTTTATTCCTAAGTCAGTATTTGTTTTATATTTAAATATATGTTTTTGATTCTCTGTAGCTGTCTTTTATTCCTAGGATAGCGTCTTATGATGCAATTTAGCCGACTTAATTTTAGTTACGGTTATAAATTGTTTGAAAACGATGGAAAAGAAATTAATTTTCTATTAAAATATCAGACGAATTATCGTTTTAAAATCATAGAATACGTTAATAAATGTACAATTGTGAATTTCCAGACACAGATTTACGCTCATGAGGTTAATATTGGCAGAAGAACTGCTAAAAATTTATTATTAAAATTCTATTAGATATATTTTCATGATAACATTGATTATACTTAATCATGACAGAATTTGTAAAAGTGAAGAAGACTACTATTACATTTACCTCTCATATAGAAGGGTCAATTATTTGAAAAAAATGAGATATGCCGTAAGTTATTGGTGTTACTTTGTTTGAAATTTGTGTAATTAAAACAAGCGAATCTTTTCTGTGAAATTATATTTAAAAATAAAGTAATATTTATTTCGGTCCAACTTTTAAATTTAAAAATTCAACATGAAAATAAAATGTTAATTATGTATTGGTTCTATGCCACACTGATTTTTCGCTAAAAATCAAATACAAATATTAAAATGATTCAGATACAAATGATTCACTCAAGATTCTAAGCAATTTTGGAATCTATTTGATACCATTCTTGGAACATGTGCTAAAACTAGTTGAAATTCACCAAAGGTTCCAGTGATAGGTAATTAATACTTAAGTATTCCAAAGTATATATATCACTAGCTATATCAAGCAACTAGACACCCATGTAAAGGAGGTAATCTGCTATCCTGCGTCATACATTACTGTAACGCAAACAGCATTACAGTATTTCACAAGTTACAGCCATAGAATGAGAACTCGGTGGTTTCGAAAAGAGTGTAATGGAAGATTATACAGAAATATACAAAACATACGTATCATTGCCAAATAGCTGATGTGCCTTAAATCAACAGCTTACGTGATTCACTAGTGGACGGAGAGTAGCAATTGTTGAAATGCGTCCTGATTCAACACATCCTAAAATTGGACATTCAAGATAGGATGGTGTTGTCCAAAACAATTTTGGGTGTGAAGAATCGCATCCCGATAATCCACATCAGTGAGAAGTTTTCATAGGCAACCGGAACTAATATATTTAGGTGAATATCATCCATAAAAAGCCCATCTGTTCATCTAAAATGATCATGCACCCTCCTTTATCATTGAGGTATTCGAATAGGTTGATTGAGGGATTTTTATGTGTTTGATGTAGAAAAAATCAATTATTGGAAAGAAGAAATAATATAAGAAAACGGAGAGTTTTTTATATTGGTTTCATTGCATTTACTTTTTCTAACTTATAATAATATTTTTTTATTGTGTTTATTGAAGAATGAAATTTTTACGACAATTGTGTAAAAACGGGATATGTCGAAACCATTTGAATAAAATTCAATGAAATTTATAACATATATGTTATGAGCCCTTTAGATTGTAACAAAACCGCATGTTTTAAGGTAGTTACATTTAAAGACATTTGCAGCAATTTTTAGTTAAGAATATACAGTAATTTTTGACGAAACATCATTCGCATCAAATTTGGTGGATATTTATAAAATATATGTTTTTACAATATTTCTAACCTGGAGGTTTGTGGCACTTCAGATGGATCAAGAAGTATATCAACAAAATTAAAAATGCATTATGTCCAATGTATTTTTAGCAATACGTAACT